>QRDG01000195.1:490873-1024091 GCA_012064385.1 Puccinellia tenuiflora
CTGCCCCTAAGATAGGAGACTAAGTCTCGGGCTCATCATCATCGCCTCCATAAGCAATCAGGTAGTCGACGCCTTCCACTCCTCCGGATAGATCAGGTTCCTCGTAGAACACCTCATCCTCGTGGTAAGCTCCATAGTTCTCCTTGATTGCCTCCTCAAAGTCTAAGCATGGGGTCAACAAGGAAAGGGTGAGCAACAGCGTTACTCAGCAAGTTTTGAATAGATATAGATAAGGTGTATCATGCACTAGCTACTGCCAAAACCTCGGGTCTTTGGCATAGATGCAAGTTTTTGTAAACATTTCTTCAAAAGATAATTTTATTCTGAAAACTAGTCCCAGTCTCCACCGGTCTTGTGAATCCAATGGGACTCCATTCCGGCCTCGATCTCGTAGTTCCATCCGGGAACACGGTTGTGAAATCACAAATTTGTTGTTTGACTCTGCAGAGTTGCATCACTTTACCCAACAGTTGCCTGGCCCTATATCTGCTCTCTTTACACTCCATGAGTGTTATAGCCAAGGCTCAGGACATCCAGCCATGTGGAGCTTCTCCCAAATCAACACACATCCGCCCATTTGTGATGCAGGTAGGGGAATCATGTTCCACGCATACCCAAACACCCCTCCAAGCTTCCCCACCAATTACCCCGTCGGGCAGGAAGAGCACGCGCTTCCACGCTGTTGGCCGCCGCAACGACCCAACCCGGTGTAGGCCTGCCGAGGATATGCGGATGAGAAAAGAAGCCTCTGACTGACCCCGCCCATACAAAGTCCGTTGGTTGATGCTTTTACTACGGCGAAAGGATCACTGGAACAGGGGTTATTAGTTCCTAAGGATATATACCTTCCCATACGATGGAACACCGTACCTATTCATCTTACCATTGTTCCACCGCCAACCAATAGTATATACCACATCATTCGAAAAATACTTTTTCTTTTTGATGCAAGTGAAAGGAACGTATAAGTAACTTTGCAAGTACTTTGATAAAAATACATCAAATGGTATGCAAGAATGAACTTGCCTTGAGACTGACAAGTAGTGCAGTCTAAAGCTTCCGGCGATTCGTGAACCTCGTGTTCTGAAAATTAACATCATTGTCTTTATGAGACAATGTTTGAAAATCCAATTCATGCTATTATGCATAGATGAAATGATGTTGGAGGTTTGGAAAATTTCCCCCCCTTCATATTTTAGGATGATTTCTTTCTTTTTTTGTGTGTTTTACCTAGGATGAGTTACAGAACAGTCATTTACAAAATGGTAATTTATTTTACTTTTTAAAGATAATTCAATTCATTTCCACTGAAGGATCCTTGAATATTTTAAAATAATTCAAATCATGTCCACTTAAGGATCTTTGAATATTTTGGAAAATAATTCAAATCATTTCCACTTAAGGATCTTTGAATTTTTCACTCAAGAAATATTTTCCAATAAATCAAGTAAAAATCATTTTTGAAATCCTTGCAAAATTTTGAGTTAAAAACATATTTTTATTTGATTTTTAGGACTCTTATTTTGGCTTTAAAATTTGACTTAACTTGGATTTATTGAATTCAGCAAGTTTTAGAAATTACAATTAAGTCCCTGGGTTACTAGGTTGAACCAGGTCAACCCGCACCGGTTCGGTCGAACCGAACCAGTCCAACCCACTCTCTCCTCCCCCTCTTCTCTCTCTCTCCCGAGGTCGCTGCGATCCCCTAATCGCCTCTGCCGTCGCCGACTCGATTCCGGCGTGCTCCGGCCATCTCCGCCGCTCGTGCTAGGGCGCAAAAGAAAGCCCTTTCGACGCTCTATCATCTCTCCCGTCGATCTGCTTTTCTTCCTTCGATGCTGTACGTGCGCAACCCATACCCTAGAGTTAGGGTTTCGGTGATGGCGCCGCTCCGCCGTGCTTCTCCTTCTCCGAGCTCTCTCGCCATGGCTTGGCGATGAGCTCCACTCTCTGATCCCCCACCCCACGGTTCCTCTCCTCCTCCACCGACGCGGTTGTGCTGGACCTTTCCCTTGACGAGGGTTCGGTTGCAGCGCGATTCGTCGTGCTCCCGACTCTCGCTTTGCGTCGCCGCCGGTGTGGAGCTAGCCTCCGTGCTACGGTGGTGCTGGGGTGGTGTTGTTGTGGTGCTGCTCCTCCCTTGGTCCTCCGTCATGACCACACGGGCACTGCCCCGTCGTCATGCCGTTACGGCCACGGGCGCACGGTAAGATTTCCACTCTCACCTCTCTCTGCTCTCCGCTTCTCCTAGGTCCCTCTCTGGACTAGCTTAGCTTCAATGCTGCTCAAGATTTCCTCACTGGTACTTAGCAAAATTTGTACTGGTGCCCTACTTTGCTCTGTTGGTTGAGAATATGTGATGCCATGATGCTTGTATACTTATCTGAGGTGTGAGGGGTGAAGATTGGAATTAATTTAGATGATTTGCTTTGGCAAAAATGATTGGAGAAGAAAGAATTGGGCTTTGGCTTAATCTGATGCTGTGGCTTGTGCTCTGTGCTGTGCAATGGTGTGGATTAATCTCTGTAGCTAAAGGAATTAGCTATGCATGCTGTGATGCCTCCTCTGGAGTTACACAGAAGCTGGCTAGGATTTAGCTTTTGGAAATCTTCTTTTAATGCTTTCCTGTGCTTCTTCTAGTGTACAGAGATTTTAAGCCCAGTTATTCCAGTTCCCTGGTTCACTGGCTTGTGTGTGATTTGTAAAGAACAGATTCTGTACTTCCCTCTCCTCTATCCTTAGCATAATCCATGTTAAACATGGTTCTGATAAGAACAGATACTTCTCACTTCCTCTCTTCCCTTCCATGCATGCAAACATGCTTAGCTTGGCTCTGTCATTATCAGAGTTAGCTAATTCTCTCCTTCTCTGCTTAAAGCACTCAAAGGATCAACCTGCTGTTGATGAGTAGCTTGGTCTTCTGGCTAACTGACAACCTGCGTCTTGTGGCTAGCCTGCTCCTCCTAGCTGCTTCAATTTTCCTAAGGTGTATAGTTCTAGCTGCAAGATTTGATGTGGCTAATGTTCTTGATGATGAACATTTTCAGAGTTGTGTGTGATGTGCTTGGCTGTGTGATGCCTTGTGGATTCGGCTGGCTGCCCTATTTATAGGGTTTTTAGGTGATTCTGGTGGTGACACCAGGATAATTGCATGTGTTGTGTAAGCTGCTTGCAGTGGCCCTTCTTCTACCTCGAGTTGCCACTCTGTTATTATTTTAAAGGGGTTCTCATCCCCTGGAGGATGAATTTCTGTGCCTGGGCATTGTTTACTCCAGTATGGCTAATTCTTCCACCTCTTTGATCCTATCCTTGCTCTGCCGGCTGTTGTTGTTCATTCTGGTTATGAAATGGCTCAAGTCCATCCATTTGAGTTGTGAAAAGGTTTCAAATCCACTTGTGGATTACTCTCAGCTAGGATCCTTGCGCAGGGAGTTATCCCTCCACCTCACTTGATCTTATCAAGCTCCTGCCGACTACTGCTATGTACTATGGTTATGAACTGTTTGGCATCCCTCTGCTGCCGAAGAATTGACATATACTTGATGGATTTGGGTGGCTTCTCTGGTGGGCTAGAATTTGTAGCTGGTTGTGATTGGCTTTAACTGTGGCTTTAAGGAATTATTGGGTCCATTTATCAATTAATGGTAAATGTGACACCACAATTAAGAAGGTGGATTTAAAATTTATATTTGGCAGAGATGATTTGTTTTGTTTCCTGGTTGCCTTTGGAAAAATTTGGAGATGATCATGTATTTATGTGATAACCAGCTAGTCCCTCAGGTTGCCTAAGTTGTAATGCTGGTTCTGCCTTTGCCCCTTTTACATGCTTAATGCATGCTGAGCATGATCAAATTGCCTCTTGTTGGATATTTGATTTGATTTTTGTCTGTGAAATCAAATGTCAATTCCAGTTCATGGAATTTGACACTCTGCCAAGTATTATAGCAACAGCCAGTACCAATGTACTTGGCTATATTTCTAACCTTAACAAATTCTTTTCTTTGTGAATTGTGTTTGGTTTTGCAGGTTTGGAGCTTCTGAGGATTAACTAAAGGATTTAGTTTATAGGATTTTCTTTTATTTTACTTTCTAGTAGAAATTGTATAAGGACCTGATACTTATGATATCATTTATTTGTAACAGATTTGTGGAACAATTCCACTTGTAATAAGCTATATGATGTATAGGATTTAATTTGTATGAAATTGTCTTTGGAATGTAATGATGATGATTGAAATTTTGTGGAGGATTAAATTTTGTATTACAAAGAATATGAATTCTTTGAATATTAAGATAATGTATTTGTTGAATATGAAGGTGAATTCGGAATTAATCAAAAGTTGAGAATGAGAATAGAGGATAAGATTTACAAGTGTTGATACCTTTGTATTCAAATTTAAATTTACTTAGTAAACTTTCAATAGAGGTGATAACCAACCTCTCTTTTAAAACTAGGGTTTCGAAATAGACGACTAATATCAGATCGATGTGTCTCGACTACTAATCAGTGATAAGTTTCCAAATCATCGACGTTCGTCAGAGTTCGACTTCTTAGTCCTTTTTGCATAAACGCGCGAAAATTATTCGGACTTTTCAAACATGCATGAATGCAAAGATGCAAACTTCCTATTTCTACCCTTTCGGAACCTATAACTGCGGGGTATTACATCCTCTCCCCCTTAAACTAAACTTCGTCCCGAAGTTTCTTTTCTGAGGTACCTGAACAAATGTGGGTAGTCTCGTCGTAGATCATCTTCTTTTTCCCACGTTGCTTCTCTTTCAGGATGATTCTTCCACTGCACCAAACAATATTTAATAGCTCTATTCCGTAGTCTTTTCCAATTTTCAGCTAAAATCTTTTCCGGTTGCTCCTCATAGGATAGGTCTGGTTGCAAATTTAACTTCTCATAGTCAATTGGTTCTTCGGGTGGTTTCAAGCACTTCCGGAGTTGTGACACATGAAATACATTGTGCACTTGTGATAGAACCTCCGGTAGCTCTAACTCAAAAGCTACAGTCCCTTTCTGACTTAATACTCGAAAAGGTCCAATATACCTTGGACTCAATTTTCCTTTTACTCCAAACCTTTTCACTCCTTTGGTCGGACTAACTCTTAAGTATACCATATCCTGTAATTGGGGCTCCCAATGTCTTCGGGTAAGATCTGCATAACTCTTTTGTCTACTCTGAGCTATTTTTAGACGATCTTGGATAATATCAACTATTACTTGCTATTCTTTGATATACTCCGGTGCAAACTCCTTACTTTCTCCTACTTCAAACCAACATATTGGTGATCTACATTTTCTTCCATATAAAGCCTCAAATGGTGCCATTTGTATGCTACTCTGATAACTGTTGTTGTAAGAGAATTCTGCTAAGGCTAAGTGTTCATCCCACGATCCTCCAAAATCTAGAACACATGCTCTCAGCATATCCTCTAGTATTTGATTTGTCCGTTCCGTCTGTCCTCCAGTTTGAGGATGGTATGCGGTACTAAAATTAAGATCTGTTCCTAATCTTTTATGTAAGTGCTTCCAAAAAGCTGAAGTAAAGATAGATCCTCTATCTGAAACTATGGTTAAGGGTACTCCATGCTTACTTACTATCTCTTTCACATAGATTTCAATCAAAGTTGCCGCTGTATCTTTCTGATTGATAGCAAGAAAATGAGCACTTTTGGTTAATCGGTCCACAATCACCCAAATTGCATCCTTATTTTTCCTTGTTTTGGGTAATCCTGTGATAAAATCCATACTGATGTCTTCCCATTTCCATTTGGGAATAGGCAAAGGTTGTAATAATCCGGCTGGTCTTTGGTGTTCAGCCTTTACTTGGCTACAAGTATGACACTCTGCCACATATCTTGCAATTTCTCTTTTCATATTATTCCACCAAAATATCTTTTTCAAATCCATATACATCTTAGTACTCCCAGGATGTATAGAATAAGGTGTTTCGTGTGCTTCCTTAAGTATGATACTCTTAATTTCCTTGATATCTGGAACACAAATTCTATCATGAAACCACAAAGATCCATCTTCAGTCTTTAAAGTAAACTCAGATCTTCTCCCTTCCTGTATTCTCCTTATCTCTTCTGCTAGGAATTCATCTTCTTCTTGATGAGATATTATGTTTGCTTTCAAATCAATGTTAATTTCTCCAACAATATCCATTGCCATAATACTATTTAGTGCTGGTCCGTCCCAAATCTCTATCTGGAACCTCTCTATCTCCCTTCTAAGTTCTTTAGGCATCCCTTGTTCCATTAAAGGATTACAAATGACCTTCCGGCTTAAAGCATCTGCTACCACATTAGCTTTTCCGGGTGTATAATTAATTGTTAAATCATAATCCTTAATTAATTCCAACCATCTTCTTTGCCTCATATTCAACTCCTTCTGAGTGAAGAAATATTTCAAACTCTTATGATCAGTGTATAGCTCACACTTTGCTCCATAAAGAAAATGTCTCCACTGTTTCAATGCATAAACTACTGCGGCTAATTCCAAATCATGTGTTGGGTAGTTAAGTTCATGGGGTTTCAATTGCCTGGATCCATATGCAATGACCTTGTGATCTTGCATTAATACACATCCTAATCCATTTTTGGATGCATCA
The DNA here is from genome assembly GCA_012064385.1 of Puccinellia tenuiflora. Lineage (NCBI taxonomy): Eukaryota > Viridiplantae > Streptophyta > Magnoliopsida > Poales > Poaceae > Puccinellia > Puccinellia tenuiflora. Next base: position 497,495 of record QRDG01000195.1, read on the forward strand.
CAATACACCGTATAATTCTTTCCGGTCTCAGGTACTGCCAAAACTGGTGCTGTGGTTAGCTTCTTTTTAAGCTCCTGAAAACTTTGCTCGCATTTCTCGGTCCATTCAAACGGAACATTCTTTCTTAGCAACTTGGTCATGGGTCCGGCTATTTTTGAAAATCCTTCAATGAATCTTCTATAGTATCCGGCCATTCTTAGGAATGCTCTTATTTCCTTAGGATTCTTAGGTACTTTCCACTCTAATACTGCTTTTACTTTCTCCGGATTTACAGCAATTCCTTCTTTGCTGATTACATGTCCAAGAAATTCCACTTGGTCCAACCAAAATTCACACTTGCTGAATTTGGCATATAACTGGTGTTCTCTTAATGTTTGCAGTACTATTCTCAAATGCCGTGCATGATCTTCTTTGGTTCGGGAGTAAATCAATATATCATCGATGAATACTATCACAAACTTATCCAAATATGGCATGAAAATCTTGTTCATCAAATTCATGAATATAGCTGGTGCATTGGTCAATCCAAATGGTACCACTAAATACTCATGATGTCCATATCGTGATACAAATCCAGTTTTTGGAATATCCTCAGCTTTGATCTTTATCTGATGATATCCTGATCTTAAATCGATTTTGGAAAATACTCCGGCTCCTCTAACTTGATCAAATAAATCTTGTATCCTTGGTAAAGGGTACTTATTCTTGATTGTAACATTATTTAGGTTACGAAAATCTCCACACATTCTCCGTCCTCCATCCCTTTTATCCACAAATATTACCGGTGCTCCCCAAGGGGATACACTTTCTCTTATAAATCCTTTGGCTTCCAGTTCATCCAATTGCTCCTTTAACTGTACCAATTCCTTGGGTCCCATCTTATATGGTGGTTGTGCAATAGGTGCAGTACCAGGAATTAAATCTATAGTAAACTCAATTTCTCGATCTGGTGGCATTCCAGGTAATTCCTCGGGAAACACATCCGGAAACTCCCTTACTACCGGAATCTCTTCCAATTTTTCCTTACTCAAGGAGTTTAATTGCAGATCTGCTTTTAGCTGAGTATGCTTATCACCTTGGTATATTGTTCTAATCCCTCCGGGTCCTCTTAACGATACCGTCTTATCCGCACAATCTATTTGGGCTCCATGGTCAGACAACCAGTCCATCCCTAAGATGACTGCTATATCTTTCATGGGTATTACTAGCAAATCAGCGTTATAAACGCGGTCACAGATCATAATTACTTGATCCTTTTTGACTTGAGATGCTAAAATCTTTCCACCGACTGACATAACCATAATCGGGACTGCTAACGGTTGACACCTAATCCCATATGCTTCCACAAATTGTTGTGAAATAAAAGATGTAGTAGCTCCAGTATCAAATAAAACTTTGCCAGGATGAGATAAAATTTTGAGCGTACCGATCACCACGTTGTCGTCATTAGTGACTTCCTCCAAGCTGGTGCAATTCAGCTTCCCATAGGGCTTCCCTTTAGCTTTCTCTGCAGAGGTTTGACCAAAACCTCCACCTCTTGGCTTGAATCCGCCACCATTCTTATTATTACCGCCTCCATTTCCACGGCCCACCTGTTGATTCTGCCGATAAGGACAGTCTGGTTTGATGTGCCCTTGCTGTCCACATCCGAAACAGATAATTTTTGGCTTTTGGCAATCCTTCTTCATGTGTCCTCTTAGACCACAATTGTCACAAACGATGTGATCCATGGGATTGGAATTTCGTGGCATTGGCTTTCTCATATCCATCCTAGGTTTAGGCTTGAAACGTAGATTTGGTGGTGACTTCTGCACTTGAAATTTCCTGGGTTCAATTCTGGCTTTCTTCCTTCTTTCCTCCTGAAGCATTTTATAATCATCCTCAAGAGTTATGGCTGCATCCACTAACTCCTGGAATTCCTTAGGTTTAGTTAACCTGAGTTGCATTTTCATGAATGGATTCAGACCCTTCATGAATCTCTTCTTTCTTTTCTCCTCCGTATTAACTTCATCCACAGCATATCTAGATAAAGTATTGAACATGCTAACATATCTTCCAACTGGTGACTCATTTTGTCTCAGATTTTCAAACTCTCTCTTCTTGAGTTCCATAATACTTTCAGGAACATGAGCTTCCCTAAATCTCTTCTTGAACTCTTCCCAGTTCATCACATATCCTGCAGGCTGTGTAGCCACAATTGCTTCCCACCATGATGCTGCGGGTCCGGTAAGCAAATAGGTTGCATACCTAACCTTCTCCTCATCAGAACATCCCACTGTATTGAGTTTTCTCTCAGTGTCTGCCATCCAATCTTCAGCATCCATGGGATCTACTGCTCTAGCAAAGGGTTCAGGCCTAGTATTCTGGAAATCCGATAGGGTTACACCTCTTGGTTCTCCATTTCTTGCTCTTCCATTTTGTGTCTCTAAAAGGTCATGCAGGAATTTATTTTGTACTTCTTGATCATGACGTCTTCCTTCTTCCACCAACTGCATATATTGCATGAAACTTTGCTCCGTAATTGGCCTTGATGGTTGAGGTATTCCTCCTGTCTCGGCTGCATGCTTCTCTCTTGCTTCTCTTTCTTGCCTACGCAACTCACTTCTTCACCGGCACTCGCCATTGTCCCCTAGTCCTGCCACAATGAATTAGAACTCATCGTTACATTATGCATATGCACTTTGAGTTCGTCTTCATGCGCAAAAACTAGTCACACATTGAAATCCAGAAAAATCCAAGAAAAACCAAGACATTTCAAACATATACCATGTATTATACATGTAGGATTACAAACATGGGTACAGAATTGTAACACACTCTAAAGTGAGAAGGCCTCACTTATTGCTACCATACAACCACACCATACATGCTACAATACTCTATATGTTACATATGGACACTACTACTCCATTTTCTGGTTAACTTCACTTCTCGGTGAACTTTCCCGGCTTCCACCACTTGTTACGACCGGTTCTCCTCAGAAATCCAGGTAAAGGAATCTTCTTCTTACCGGATGGCTGGTAATCAGGGTCGGATGGTGATGCTTCTAAGTTCCAGTCAGTCACATTAAAGTAACTGTCTAAGTATTGGTACGCCTCCGCCTCATCACTAAACTCACCTCCAAAGTCCTCAGTTCCCGAAGGAATAGCACTGGTGCTACAGAAATAACTTCGAGGCTCTTCTATGGGTTCTAACTTGGGCTGCCTTGACGTACTCGCCCCCTGGTTATATCTTGACTTATAACCAGTGTCCATCCTCCTCATCTTCCTCATCTGAATTAATCAGAATGGGATTACCTGACCGGCCTAGCTTTGGCTTCCTTCTGGGTAATTGACTCTCAACTTCCTCCTCGCCATCATCACCTTTGATTACTATAGGATCGCTTGAAGTTCCCTGGTAGGGTTCTTCATCCCACCCAGCGGAATAGGAAGCTTCTGGTTCAGTACTCTGACGTTCCTCCACTTCTCCCACAAGAACATAGTCTGGGTGTGCTGGAGAATAAGTGGCGTAAATTGGGGTTTAGGGGCTGCATTCTCATCAACATAGGTAACTGGGGTAGATGGTGGATCTGTATGACCCATACGGGCTTCATACATGAGCATGTCACAGCGCTCCTGGATAGCATCGGGGCTCGAAAACTGCTCTACCATAATCTCCATCTCATCGGACAACATACTAAAGGATTTGTGGTAGGTTCGGATAAGCTTGACGCAACTCTCAAGAAATACAGCAGCGTCACGAGGGTTAGTGCGTGCAAAGGCTAGATAGTCCACATCTATCTCTTGTCGATAGATGGCACTTGGGATTGCATGAAACAGGGTTCCTTCCAACTCCTTGGATTTAGCTGTTCTAATATTGGTAATGGCTTTGACCACTGCAATATGGAATGCTATCTCCACATGCTTGGCTTCTCCATATGGCATCTTCAAACCCATCTTAAGCTCAGACGGAAGCTTGAGTGCAACGCGATATTTGGCTAAGGTTGATCCATCATAGTAGCTAAGAGTCTTAACCACTACTTTAGTCTCAACCCCCAAATAGTTGATCATCTGTTCCAGAACTACCGCCCAATTGCCTCGGAACACTCCTCTTCCTAATGAGATACTTCGTATTCGGACGCTTTGCTTGGGGAATCAGGTATCCATCCTGGTATACAAAGAAAAGTATTGGTAAGAATGAAGTATTATATGCATGATAATGTTATTCTCAAGTGAATAGCCATCATAACAATATAAAACTCATTACGACCTAGAAAAAAAATATTACCCTACAGGCTTTCCCTTTAATAGGTTTCCAACCTAAGGTCTAGCAATTGCTCTGATACCATCTGCGGTGACCCCGCACACCACTGCATATTGTAGTGTACAAGTCGTTGACATAACACCCACGGAAGGACTTATCCGCAAATATTACATCCCTCAGAGTAGTACAACAGAAACATTGCGGGTCCACTTTATTACACACTGCTAAAGATTACAAGACAGAAGTGTACAAAAGCTTCAACGTCTTCCTCCGACATGGGAGGAATTTCAACTACAGTACGGTTGACTGAAGTCAACTTATTAGCGATAGAAAGAAGTAAACTAAGAACCATCGGGCTGCCGGTCGAGTCATTGATGCCGACTTCTCCGGTCGAGTCATTGATGCCGACTTCTCCGGTCAACCTGCCAATGGCGGCCTCTCCTGCCGACTTGTCAGCGCCGGCTTCTCCTGCCGACTTCTTCTGTCGACTTGTTAATGCTGGCTTCTCTGGGCGACTTGTTAATGCCGGCTTCTCTTGCCGACTTGTTTTGAAGTGAGTCGGAAATTTTCTCCAAGTCCTTTGCTCTAGCTTGTTTACACCGGTATATGTATAGCCCCCAAGCGCCGAGTTGTTGGCCTGCGACAACTTGGAGCTTCCAACTTCTGAACTTCTGTTTGACTTAACCTGAAAACTTGATAACATGTAGCCCCCAAGTGCCGGGTTGTTTGCCTGCAGCAACTCGGAGCTTAAAACTTTTTGAACTTGATTGATGCTTGAGCTGATTTGGTTCTTATAACCCTTCTTAGTTTTATGCTGATGAATAAGTAGGCCCTGCCCGGTCTTTGCTAATTAGCAGCCAGTTTGTTGTACAGGATGCATCTGACTTACCAGATAAAACTAAGGAATAAGTTGGCTTCTTTGCCAGGTCAATGAGTCTAAAGCTTGACTTTTCCTGAAAGACAAGCCCCCAAGGACCTAATGATCAAAGTTAATAAAGGCGCACTTACTGGGTGTCTCGGCAAAACTCTTTCTGTAGAGAAGCCGGCTTTATCCCTTTGATCACAATAATCAGAGCTCTCTGGGCTCGTTGGTGTTGTTGAGCTCTCTGGGCTCGTTGGTATTGCGGAGCTCTCTGGGCTCGTTGGTGTTGCGGAGCTCTCTGGGCTCATTGGTGTTGCGGAGCTCTCTGGGCTCATTGGTATTGCGGAGCTCTCTGGGCTCATTCTAACTTGGTAGGACTTTCAGCTCTCTGGGCTGCTTCTAAATTGGTGGGACTTTCAGCTCTCTGGGCTGTTTCTTACAATATTGCGAGCATTAGATATCTCGACTTTGATAAATCCGTTGCGAGCAATAGATAGCTCGACTTTGAAAAACCTGTTGCGAGCAATAGATAGCTCGACTTTGAGAAATCCGGTGCAAGCAATAGCTCGACTTTTGAGAAATCCGTTGCGAGCAATAGATAACCCGACTTTTAAACAAATCTGGTGCGAGCGATTTGAGAGCCCGACTTTTTAGAAATCCATGGCGGGTTTAAAAAACCCGACTTTGAGATTTTGGCTATATTAAGCCTCCAAGAATCAATTTGATATGCCACCTAGAATTTTCTGAGATAACAACGATACTCAACTTATATTAGCCCCCTTGCATTATTTAAAACTTACTTTGTAATCTTCTGGATTATCTCTGCAATTTCTTCATAAGCCAGATATATAGCTCTCGGAATTAACCCGGAATTAACTTAAAGGGGCTGACTTTATATAATTTAACTGAATGAATAAAAATTTGAAATTTAAATAAAAAGACGACTTAGCTGTTTATTTTCGGTAGTTGATGACGCCTGTGAGTCGACGGATGAAGGACTTCGATCACCAGGAGTCGGCGTCACTTGCAATATTCGGAGTACTAGTCGCATCCGACTTCTTTTCTTTTTTCCTTTTGTTTGCTTGAGCTGACGTACGCAATCAAGCTGTCCGGCTTTCCTTTTGAATCAGCTCCTTTTGATCCGCAGGAACTCCTCTCTCTAATCTGGTTCGACGTGTCCAGCATACGGACTTGTCTCGATTGGAACTTTTAGGCGCTGGTGATGCTTGGACTTTCTCTTTCTTGGAACTTGAACCCGGCCGGTGCGCTGCTTCCTTTTTTTTTAATCCTTGTGCGAATACTAGTACCACCCGGCTTGTTTCTTCCTTTTTTCTTTAATGCCTCACGTGTCAATTGCCTTCTTCTTTTTTTCTAGTGAAGTTGTACTTCCTTCCGACTTGCCTTCCAATCCAACTCAAAGTGCTAATACATGGCTTGCTTCCTGACTCCGATTTAGACAATGATGCTCCTCCTGACAGATGTCTGCACGTCCTCAACTGCCGCGTTTACTACATGCGATATGACATCAGCGACTTGTTTTTTCTTTCTTGTTGCTCCTTGCATAACATATCGATGCAATCGGTGTTGGAACCTGACTCAGCTGTAGAACACGCACAGGCCAGCAGAAACAATGAACTCGGCTGGCCGCAGAGCTTCCGTTATGATGAACTCGGCTGATGCGACTCGAACAGTTCGATCTGATCAATGCTTGCGAAGGCGATGGTGATGTTGAGCCCTGGATGCGGACGAGATATAACGATGAAGCCGTCGTCTTTGATGGAGATTTGGACCCATCGAATTATGAATCCACGCGCACTTAGCCCCACGGTGGGCGCCAAATGTCGTGGTATGAACCGACGGTGAAGATACGGGACTATGTACGCGCGGGCATCGTCGATGTGGGTTAGTAGACGAACGACACGGGAGACAAGATTTATACAGCTTCGGGGCCCGGGAAACATCATCCGGTAATACCCCTACGTGCTGTTTGTGGCTAGGTCTTATTCCTCTCATGGTGGAAGTCGCCGATGAGGCGGCTCCTCTTGTCTAGATCTGTCTAGCCTCTATTGAGCCCGTCTGTCTTGAGCGTGCCCTCTTGGGGCGCCTTGCCCCTCCTTATAAAGTTGGAGGAGGCCGGCTTACATGTCGAGTCCTTTTAGGACACTGCTAATCTAATACAAGTCGAGTCCTTATAGGACACTGCTAATCTATTACAAGTTGGTAAGGTGAGTCCTTGTCCTATTATGACTGGAGTCGGCTTGCTGGGCTTCCTCCTGATGGGCCTCGTGGATCCTCCTTGCGGGTACCCGTGTCCCATATCCCCGACAATTCCCTTGACGAGGGTTCGGTTGTAGCGCGATTCGTCGTGCTCCCGACTCTCGCTTTGCGTCGCCGCCGGTGTGGAGCTAGCCTCCGTGCTACGGTGGTGCTGGGGTGGTGTTGTTGTGGTGCTGCTCCTCCCTTGGTCCTCCGTCATGACCACACGGGCACTGCCCCGTCGTCATGCCGTTACGGCCACGGGCGCACGGTAAGATTTCCACTCTCCATATGCTTCCACAAATTGTTGTGAAATAAAGATGTAGTAGCTCCAGTATCAAATAAAACTTTGCCAGGATGAGATAAAATTTTGAGCGTACCGATCACCACGTTGTCGTCATTAGTGACTTCCTCCAAGCTGGTGCAATTCAGCTTCCCATAGGGCTTCCCTTTAGCTTTCTCTGCAGAGGTTTGACCAAAACCTCCACCTCTTGGCTTGAATCCGCCACCATTCTTATTATTACCGCCTCCATTTCCACGGCCCACCTGTTGATTCTGCCGATAAGGACAGTCTGGTTTGATGTGCCCTTGTTGTCCACATCCGAAACATATAATTTTTGGCTTTTGGCAATCCTTCCTCATGTGTCCTCTAAGACCACAATTGTCACAAACGATGTGATCCATGGGATTGGAATTTCGTGGCATTGGCTTTCTTATATCCATCCTAGGTTTAGGCTTGAAACGTAGATTTGGTGGTGACTTCTGCACTTGAAATTTCTGGGGTTCAATCCTGGCTTTCTTCCTTCTTTCCTCCTGAAGCATTTTATAATCATCGTCAAGAGTTATGGCTGCATCCACTAACTCCTGGAATTCCTTAGGTTTAGTCAACCTGAGTTGCATTTTCATGAATGGATTCAGACCCTTCATGAATCTCTTCTTTCTTTTCTCCTCCGTATTAACTTCATCCACGGCATATCTAGATAAAGTATTGAACATGCTAACATATCTTCCAACTGGTGACTCATTTTGTCTCAGATTTTCAAACTCTCTCTTCTTGAGTTCCATAATACTTTCAGGAACATGAGCTTCCCTAAATCTCTTCTTGAACTCTTCCCAGTTCATCACATATCCTGCAGGCTGTGTAGCCACAATTGCTTCCCACCATGATGCTGCGGGTCCGGTAAGCAAATAGGTTGCATACCTAACCTTCTCCTCATCAGAACATCCCACTATATTGAGTTTTCTCTCAGTGTCTGCCATCCAATCTTCAGCATCCATGGGATCTACTGCTTTAGCAAAGGGTTCAGGCCTAGTATTCCGGAAATCCGATAGGGTTACACCTCTTGGTTCTCCATTTCTTGCTCTTCCATTTTGTGTCTCTAAAAGGTCATGCAGGAATTTATTTTGTACTTCTTGATCATGACGTCTTCCTTCTTCCACCAACTGCATATATTGCATGAAACTTTGCTCCGTAATTGGCCTTGATGGTTGAGGTATTCCTCCTGTCTCGGCTGCATGCTTCTCTCTTGCTTCTCTTTCTTGCCTACGCAACTCACTTCTTCACCGGCACTCGCCATTGTCCCCTAGTCCTGCCACAATGAATTAGAACTCATCGTTACATTATGCATATGCACTTTGAGTTCGTCTTCATGCGCAAAAACTAGTCACACATTGAAATCCAGAAAAATCCAAGAAAAACCAAGACATTTCAAACATATACCATGTATTATACATGTAGGATTACAAACATGGGTACAGAATTGTAACACACTCTAAAGTGAGAAGGCCTCACTTATTGCTACCATACAACCACACCATACACGCTACAATACTCTATATGTTACATATGGACACTACTACTCCATTTTCTGGTTAACTTCACTTCTCGGTGAACTTTCCCGGCTTCCACCACTTGTTACGACCGGTTCTCCTCAGAAATCCAGGTAAAGGAATCTTCTTCTTACCGGATGGCTGGTAATCAGGGTCGGATGGTGATGCTTCTAAGTTCCAGTCAGTCACATTAAAGTAACTGTCTAAGTATTGGTACGCCTCCGCCTCCTCACTAAACTCACCTCCAAAGTCCTCAGTTCCCGAAGGAATAGCACTGGTGCTACAGAAATAACTTCGAGGCTCTTCTATGGGTTCTAACTTGGGCTGCCTTGACGTACTCGCCCCCTGGTTATATCTTGACTTATAACCATGTCCATCCTCCTCATCTTCCTCATATGAATTAATCAGAATGGGATTACCTGACCGGCCTAGCTTTGGCTTCCTTCTGGGTAATTGACTCTCAACTTCCTCCTCGCCATCATCACCTTTGATTACTATAGGATCGCTTGAAGTTCCCTGGTAGGGTTCTTCATCCCACCCAGCGGAATAGGAAGCTTCTGGTTCAGTACTCTGACGTTCCTCCACTTCTCCCACAAGAACATAGTCTGGGTGTGCTGGAGAATAAGTGGCGTAAATTGGGGTTTCAGGGGCTGCATTCTCATCAACATAGGTAACTGGGGTAGATGGTGGATCTGTATGACCCATACGGGCTTCATACATGAGCATGTCACAGCGCTCCTGGATAGCATCGGGGCTCGAAAACTGCTCTACCATAATCTCCATCTCATCGGACAACATACTAAAGGATTTGTGGTAGGTTCGGATAAGCTTGACGCAACTCTCAAGAAATACAAGCAGCGTCACGAGGGTTAGTGCGTGCAAAGGCTAGATAGTCCACATCTATCTCTTGTCGATAGATGGCACTTGGGATTGCATGAAACAGGGTTCCTTCCAACTCCTTGGATTTGGCTGTTCTAATATTGGTAATGGCTTTGACCACTGCAATATGGAATGCTATCTCCACATGCTTGGCTTCTCCATATGGCATCTTCAAACCCATCTTAAGCTCAGACGGAAGCTTGAGTGCAACGCGATATTTGGCTAAGGTTGATCCATCATAGTAGCTAAGAGTCTTAACCACTACTTTAGTCTCAACCCCCAAATAGTTGATCATCTGTTCCAGAACTACCGCCCAATTGCCTCGGAACACTCCTCTTCCTAATGAGATACTTCGTATTCGGACGCTTCGCTTGGGGAATCGGGTATCCATCCTGGTATACAAAGAAAAGTATTGGTAAGAATGAAGTATTATATGCATGATAATGTTATTCTCAAGTGAATAGCCATCATAACAATATAAAACTCATTACGACCTAGAAAAAAAATATTACCCTACAGGCTTTCCCTTTAATAGGTTTCCAACCTAAGGTCTAGCAATTGCTCTGATACCATCTGCGGTGACCCCGCACACCACTGCATATTGTAGTGTACAAGTCGTTGACATAACACCCACGGAAGGACTTATCCGCAAATATTACATCCCTCAGAGTAGTACAACAGAAACATTGCGGGTCCACTTTATTACACACTGCTAAAGATTACAAGCCAGAAGTGTACAAAAGCTTCAACGTCTTCCTCCGACATGGGAGGAATTTCAACTACAGTACGGTTGACTGAAGTCAACTTATTAGCGATAGAAAGAAGTAAACTAAGAACCATCGGGCTCAACAACCTAAGTAGTACTAGTCTAGTATTGTTTGGCCCTGCCCCTAAGATAGGAGACTAAGTCTCGGGCTCATCATCATCGCCTCCATAAGCAATCAGGTAGTCGACGCCTTCCACTCCTCCGGATAGATCAGGTTCCTCGTAGAACACCTCATCCTCGTGGTAAGCTCCATAGTTCTCCTTGATTGCCTCCTCAAAGTCTAAGCATGGGGTCAAAAAGGAAAGGGTGAGCAACAGCGTTACTCAGCAAGTTCTGAATATATATAGATAAGGTGTATCATGCACTAGCTACTGCCAAAACCTCGGGTCTTTGGCATAGATGCAAGTTTTTGTAAACATTTCTTCAAAAGATAGATTTTATTCTGAAAACTATGTCCACAGTCTCCACCGGTCTTGTGAATCCAAATGGGACTCCATTCCGGCCTCGATCTCGTAGTTCCATACCGGGAACACGGTTGTGAAATCACAAATTTGTTGTTTGACTCTGCAGAGTTGCATCACTTTACCCAACAGTTGCCTGGCCCTATATATGCTCTCTTTACACTCCATGAGTGTTATAGCCAAGGCTCAGGACATCCAGCCATGTGGAGCTTCTCCCAAATCAACACACATCCGCCCAGTTTATGATGCGGTAGGGGAATCATGTTCCACGCATACCCATCACCCCTCCCAAGCTTCCCCACCAATTACCCCGTCGGGCAGGAAGAGCACGCGCTTCCACGCTGTTGGCCGCCGCAACGACCCAACCCGGTGTAGGCCTGCCGAGGATATGCGGATGAGAAAAGAAGCCTCTGACTGACCCCGCCCATACAAAGTCCGTTGGTTGATGCTTTTACTACGGCGAAAGGATCACTGGAACAGGGGTTATTAGTTCCTAAGGATATATACCTTCCCATACGATGGAACACCGTACCTATTCATCTTACCATTGTTCCACCGCCAACCAATAGTATATACCACATCATTCGAAAAATACTTTTTCTTTTTGATGCAAGTGAAAGGAACGTATAAGTAACTTTGCAAGTACTTTGATAAAAATACATCAAATGGTATGCAAGAATGAACTTGCCTTGAGACTGACAAGTAGTGCAGTCTAAAGCTTCCGGCGATTCGTGAACCTCGTGTTCTGAAAATCAACATCATTGTCTTTATGAGACAATGTTTGAAAATCCAATTCATGCTATTATGCATAGATGAAATGATTGTTGGAAATTCCCCCCCCCCTTCATATTTTAGGATGATTTCTTTCTTTTTTGTGTGTTTTACCTAGGATGAGTTACGGAACAGTCATTTACAGAATGGTAATTTATTTTACTTTTTGAAAGATAATTCAATTCATTTCCACTGAAGGATCCTTGAATATTTTAAAAATAATTCAAATCATGTCCACTTAAGGATCTTTGAATATTTTGGAAAATAATTCAAATCATTTCCACTTAAGGATCTTTGAATTTTTCACTCAAGAAATATTTTCCAATAAATCAAGTAAAAATCATTTTTGAAATCCTTGCAAAATTTTGAGTTAAAAACATATTTTTATTTGATTTTTAGGACTCTTATTTTGGCTTTAAAATTTGGACTTTAACTTGGATTTAATTTGAATTCAGCAAGTTTTTAGAAATTACAATTAAGTCCCTAGGTTACTAGGTTGAACCAGGTCAACCCGCACCGGTTCGGTCGGACCGAACCAGTCCAACCCACTCTCTCCTCCCCCTCTTCTCTCTCTCTCCCGAGGTCGCTGCGATCTCCTAATCGCCTCTGCCGTCGCCGACCGATTCCGGCGTGCTCCGGCCATCTCCGCCGTCGTGCTAGGGCGCAAAAGAAAGCCCTTTCGACGCTCTCTCTTCTCCTCCCCGTCGATCTGCTTTTCTTCCTTCGATGCGGTCGTGCGCAACCCATCCCTAGGGTTAGGGTTTCGGTGATGGCGCCGCTCCGCCGTGCTTCTCCTTCTCCGAGCTCTCTCGCCATGGCTTGGCGATGAGCTCCACTCTCTGATCCCCCCACCCCACGGTTCCTCTCCTCCTCCACCGACGCGGTTGTGCTGGACCTTTCCCTTGACGAGGGTTCGGTTGCAGCGCGATTCGTCGTGCTCCCGACTCTCGCTTTGCGTCGCCGCCGGTGTGGAGCTAGCCTCCGTGCTACGGTGGTGCTGGGGTGGTGTTGCTGTGGTGCTGCTCCTCCCTTGGTCCTCCGTCATGACCACACGGGCACTGCCCCGTCGTCATGCCGTTACGGCCACGGGCGCACGGTAAGATTTCCTACTCTCACCTCTCTCTGCTCTCCGCTTCTCCTAGGTCCCTCTCTGGACTAGCTTAGCTTCAATGCTGCTCAAGATTTCCTCACTGGTACTTAAGCAAAATTTGTACTGGTGCCCTACTTTGCTCTGTTGGTTGAGAATATGTGATGCCATGATGCTTGTATACTTATCTGAGGTGTGAGGGGTGAAGATTGGAATTAATTTAGATGATTTGCTTTGGCAAAAATGATTGGAGAAGAAAGAATTGGGCTTTGGCTTAATCTGATGCTGTGGCTTGTGCTCTGTGCTGTGCAATGGTGTGGAATTATCTCTGTGGCTAAAGGAAATTAGCTATGCATGCTGTGATGCCTCCTCTGGAGTTACACAGAAGCTGGCTAGGATTTAGCTTTTGGAAATCTTCTTTTAATGCTTTCCTGTGCTTCTTCTAGTGTACAGAGATTTTAAGCCCAGTTATTCCAGTTCCTTGGTTCACTGGCTTGTGTGTGATTTGTAAAGAACAGATTCTGTACTTCCCTCTCCTCTATCCTTAGCATAATCCATGTTAAACATGGTTCTGATAAGAACAGATACTTCTCACTTCCTCTCTTCCCTTCCATGCATGCAAACATGCTTAGCTTGGCTCTGTCATTATCAGAGTTAGCTAATTCTCTCCTTCTCTGCTTAAAGCACTCAAAGGATCAACCTGCTGTTGATGAGTTGGTCTTCTGGCTAGCTGACAACCTGCGTCTTGTGGCTAGCCTGCTCCTCCGAGATGCTTCAATTTTCCTAAGGTGTATAGTTCTAGCTGCAAGATTTGATGTGGCTAATGTTCTTGATGATGAACATTTTCAGAGTTGTGTGTGATGTGCTTGGCTGTGTGATGCCTTGTGGATTCGGCTGGCTGCCCTATTTATAGGGTTTTTAGGTGATTCTGGTGGTGACACCAGGATAATTGCATGTGTTGTGTAAGCTGCTTGCAGTGGCCCTTCTTCTACCTCGAGTTGCCACTCTGTTATTATTTTAAAGGGGTTCTCATCCCCTGGAGGATGAATTTCTGTGCCTGGGCATTGTTTACTCCAGTATGGCTAATTCTTCCACCTCTTTGATCCTATCCTTGCTTTGCCGGCTGTTGTTGTTCATTCTGGTTATGAAATGGCTCAAGTCCATCCATTTGAGTTGTGAAAAGGTTTCAAATCCACTTGTGGATTACTCTCAGCTAGGATCCTTGTGCAGGGAGTTATCCCTCCACCTCACTTGATCTTATCAAGCTCCTGCCGACTACTGCTATGTACTATGGTTAAGAACTGTTTGGCATCCCTCTGCTGCTGAAGAATTGACATATACTTGATGGATTTGGGTGGCTTCTCTGGTGGCCTAGAATTTGTAGCTGGTTGTGATTGGCTTTAACTGTGGCTTTAAGAATTATTGGGTCCATTTATCAATTTAATGGTAAATGTGACACCACAATTAAGAAGGTGGATTTAAAATTTATATTTGGCAGAGATGATTTGTTTTGTTTCCTGGTTGCCTTTGGAAAAAATTTGGAAATGATCATGTATTCATGTGATAACCAGCTAGTCCCTCAGGTTGCCTAAGTTATAATGCTGGTTCTGCCTTTGCCCCTTTTACATGCTTAATGCATGCTGAGCATGATCAAATTGCCTCTTGTTGGATATTTGATTTGATTTTTGTCTGTGAAATCAAATGTCAATTCCAGCTCATGGAATTTGACAATCTGCCAAGTATTATAGCAACAGCCAGTACCAATGTACTTGGCTATATTTCTAACCTTAACAAATTCTTTTCTTTGTGAATTGTGTTTGGTTTTGCAGGTTTGAAGCTTCTGAGGATTAACTAAAGGATTTAGTTTATAGGTTTTTCTTTTATTTTTAACTTTCTGTAATGAAATAGTATAAGGACCTGATACTATATGATATCATTTATTTGTAACAGATTTGTGGAACAATTCCACTTGTAATAAGCTATATGATGTATAGGATTTAATTTGTATGAAATTGTCTTTGGAATGTAATGGTGATGATTGATATTTTGTGGAGGATTAAATTTTGTATTACAAAGAATATGAATTCTTTGAATATTAAGATAATGTATTTGTTGAATATGATGGTGAATTCGGGAATTAAATCAAAAGTTTGAGAATGAGAATAGGGATAAGACTTACAAGTGTTGATACCTTTGTATTCAAATTTAAATTTACTTTAGTAAACTTTCAATAGAGGTGATAACCAACCTCTCTTTTAAAACTAGGGTTTCGAAATAGACGACTAATATCAGATAGATGTGTCTCGACTACTAATCAGTGATAAGTTTCCAAATCATCGACGTTCGTCAGAGTTCGACTTCTTAGTCCTTTTTGCATAAACGCGCGAAAATTATTCGGACTTTTCAAACATGCATGAATGCAAAGATGCAAACTTCCTATTTCTACCCTTTCGGAACCTATAACTGCGGGGTATTACACTCTGTCTTCTCTTTCCGCTGTTGCCGTGCTCTTGTTCTTCATCTCCTCGTCATGGTGGGTATTTATAGCTAAAAGATAAGGGCCACTCTTCATCTTTAGTCCCGGTTGGTAGCTGGAACCGGGACTAAAGGAGCGTTGATATGTGTGCCTTATCTTCTGCTTGAGATACAACGGCTCACAAGCGCTCGAGAGAAACACACCGCTGGTCCAACAGCTCACAAGCGTTCGAAGGAAACACACGATCCATGTGCTTCTTCCTGATTGGGCGTACTAACTGCACTGATGAAGGTAATGCATTTTAATTGAAAATGGCAAAATGGTTTTGGATTACTTATTTAAATTCCAACACTTTTCATTTTGAAATTTTTGTCAGATTCAAAAAATATTAGTTAATGCATTTTTTATTGAAAATGGCAAAATGGTTAATAGTTTGAATAGTTAGAATAATTATTTTGGAAAACATAAAATGGTTTTGGATTACTTAATTAAATTCGAACACTTTTCATTTTGAAATTTTTGTCAGATTCAAAAAATATTAGTTAATGCATTTTTAATTGAAAATGGCAAAAAGGTTAATAGTTTGAATAATTATTTTAGAAAATAGAAAATGGTTTTGGATTACTTAATTAAATTCAAACACTTTTCATTTTGAAATTTTTGTCAGATTCAAAAATATTAGTTACTGCATTTTTAATTGAAAATGGCAAAATGGTTAATAGTTTGAATAATTATTTTGGAAAACAGAAAAAGGTTTTGCATTACTTATTTAAATTCAAACACTTTTCATTTTGAAATTTTTGTCAGATTCAAAAATAGGCAGAAGTTATTCAAATTCAAAAAATTTGGTCCTTTGCGCGCAAAAAAAACACCTCTAGTCCCGGTTCGTAGAACCAACCGGTACTAGAGGGTTTTTTTTTGGTGCGCCCTTTCGGCCCATCGAAAATACCTCTAGTCCCGGTTCGTGGCACCAGCCGGGACTAGAGGGTACCCTCTAGTCCCGGTTCGTGGCACCACCCGGGACTAGAGGTCCCTGGGTATAAATACCCAGGCCTCCTCCCCGGTCGAGCCACGAACCGGGACACACGGAAGGAGGAGCCGCCGCCGCCGAAGACGACGCCGTCAGGCTGGCCGAGCCCGAGCCCGCGCTGCCCTCTCCTCCGGCCGCCCGCCGCGACGCGCCGCTCCGCCATCCGCCGTCTGCACGCGCCGCGCTCTCCTCCGCCCGCGCCGTGCTCTCCTCTGCCCGTGCCGCCCTCTCCTCCGCCCGCGCCGCCACCGCCCGCGCCGCCCTCTCCTCCGCCCGCGCCACCGCCGCCCTCTCCTCCGGCCCTCCGCCGCCCGTGCCGCCCTCCGGCCCGTCGTCGCCCACCCCACACCGACGCCTCCGATTGATCGAGGTAACTACCTCGTTATTTGCATTTTTTTTTTGCATTATTTGCATTTTTAGGTAATTAGGTTAGATAATTAGTGTTACCAAAATTTAGTGTTAGTAAAAATTAGGTTAGATAATTTAGTGTTAATTA
This sequence comes from Puccinellia tenuiflora, assembly GCA_012064385.1. Taxonomy (NCBI): domain Eukaryota; kingdom Viridiplantae; phylum Streptophyta; class Magnoliopsida; order Poales; family Poaceae; genus Puccinellia; species Puccinellia tenuiflora. The sequence goes on from QRDG01000195.1 coordinate 514,651, forward strand.
GTTAGATTTATTAGCTAGGTTTTAATTTTGGTGGTTAATTTAGATGATTTAATTTAGGTTTTAATTTACGTTTAGGTGTTTTGAAATTTAGGATTGAAATTAGGTTTGCATTTAGATTTAGTTTTAAAAATTAGGTTTGAAATTTATTAGCTCGATGATTTAATAGATGCTTTAGGTGGTTAATTAGTTAGATTTACTAGTTAGAAATATTAATATGCTAATAAGTCCCATAATAATACTAGTTAGAAATTGGGTTAGAAAATTAGTGTTAGCAGATAATAATACTTTTTAAGTATTACTTTTTTAGTGTAGAAATAGAAATTTTGACTTAGGTGTTTTTAGTTTATTATTCTCGGCGACGATGTCCCTGTTGGACCAGAGGGGCGATGTGCGGGACTGGGCTCCGGCGGGCTGGCACTGGGAGGTGCTACCTTCCGGGACGCGCAGCTTGGTGAGGAATCCGGGTTATGTCGTCGACCCGGATCTTCTTTGGTGGCAGTCGCATGGGCCACGCTCGGTGCAGAGGGAGCCGGCCCCCGAGGAGGTGGTACGTCGCCGTATCAGGGAGGAGGACGAGCACGTCCGTCGCTACATGTATCTATTAGATAGGCATTATAGCAATAGCTGGTCGTTTCTTCAGAGGGTTCCTTATCATGTGAGCTATGACCCCTATAAGGGTTCCTTCTCTTTGGATGCGCAGCGCCGGCGGCTCAGCACCCCGGGGCTCAGGAACCGGTCGAAGTTAGTTTGAGATGTATTAGTGATATTATTCGTAATGTATTAGGGTTAAATAAAAATGGACCCGATCTATATAACTGGATTATTCTATATGTATTACTGATACTTTTGCATATTTGATCAATGTTGCTTTTGTAAAATGAGGAAAACAATGTTCCCTACTTTGAATTATTCGGCTAATGCTAACATTGCTACTTTTGTAATAGTTAAGCAATGGATCCTTTCAAAAGCAGAGACAATGAAGAGGACATTTTTGCCATTGTACGGCAATCCGAGGTCGATGGAGTAGAAGACATCGGGGCAGAAGACGGCTCACAATTTTTGAATGAGTCCAGTCAGGGAATGGAGGTGGAAAACGAAGCGCAAACGAGCCATGGGTGCGATGACCGCCGTCTGGCGAGGTATATTAAGACTCTGTTGATCAGATGCAATAATAGAATTGTATATATATGTATTAACGAATGTTTCTTATTTTAGACCTCCGCATTGACCAAATCTGTTAAAAGTAAACGAGGCCATGCGAAAGGGATGGACAAAGATGAGCATCTCATAATCGAGGTTGTCTCTTTACATGGCCAACCGTTGCTTCCCCAGACGAACGCAAATAAGTTTATGCATCAATGCGGAGTTGTTGTTAGGGACAACGTCGCGATCAGCGTTCAGGAATGGCATAAGCCGAAAAAGCTTGAGGGAGTTAGTTATGTCGACGACAGATCGAAAGATGATCTTTGGAACAAGCTAATTGCACATTTCACCCTACCGGTCTTCGAAGATGATGCAGCAAAGACAATAGCCATGAGAAAAACGAGGCCATGCGAAAGGGATGGACAAAGATGAGCATCTCATAATCGAGGTTGTCTCTTTATATGGCCAACCGTTGCTTCCCCAGACGAACGCAAATAAGTTTATGCATCAATGCGGAGTTGTTGTTAGGGACAACGTCGCGATCAGCGTTCAGGAATGGCATAAGCCGAAAAAGCTAGAGGGAGTTAGTTATGTCGACGACAGATCGAAAGATGATCTTTGGAACAAGCTAATTGCACATTTCACCCTACCGGTCTTCGAAGATGATGCAGCAAAGACAATAGCCATGAGGAAATCAGTCAAGCATTTCGCTCTTAAGAAGATGGCTGAACAATTCAATAAGTACAAGAACAGATTATACCGTGCGTATGTCAAAGATAAAAAAAAGTTCCAGATTTCACTGGCACACTGGAGAGGCAGCGTGCTCACTGGGACTCATTTCTGGAGTACAAGAATTCGGAACTAGCTAGACAAAGGTCGGAAAAGAATAAGGAAAATGCAAAGAAAAAGAAATATCACCATAAGATGGGGACAGGTGGCTACAGAACTGCCGAGCCTAAGTGGGATCAAACTGAGGCCGCCATGCGCGAAAAAGGGATCATTCCAGCTAGAGATTCCATGCCCCATAGGGAAAGAAATTTCTTACTTGGGCATGGGGTGGAGTATGACATGGAAACAGGGGAGTTAAAACATGATGAAAAGAAAAAAAAATCTACAGCCCAGCAAGCAGTTTTTGGAGCAATCGCCGAGGTTCAATTAGGAAAGTTTATTCCCGACAGAGAGAGGGACGAGCTGACAAAGACCCTCAAGAATCCTGAAAAACCAGGAAGAACACGAGGCTTTGGACCAGATGTGCCGTGGAGCCTTGGGTTTCCCGAGGACCGTGAATCTATAGAAGTCGAGCGAGAGCAAAGAAGAGGAGGGAGCAGGAGGAGGAAGCCCGGTTGAACAACCTGGAAAAACAGAACGAGGAAATACTTGCTATCGTAAAGCATCAACAGAAGCAAATAGAGGAATTGCGTGAGCAAGGGCCAACTCATCAGCTGCAGCAAGATCTCAGAAGCAGTTATGAAGCCGGCCCATCTCAGCGGAGAAGCTCAGTGGCTTCCACGGCGGTCGGTGCTGATGAGGCACCGATGGATCGCTACCGCGTGGATGATATCAGGGAGAAGAAAAGTTGTGAGCTACATGTGGGAGGAGGAACTTATCCTTCAAGGGGGCAGACGACTATGCTTTAACTTGTGAATCTACAGCACGGTGGCATTGCAATGTGATTCCAGGTGGCTATGGTCGTGTCGGCGTGGATCAAGTTCTACCCGGATATGAATCACTGGAGATTGAAATCCCTGGAGCTGATGATGAGAGGACACTGGGAGACGTCGGGGGTGGTATCATTCTATGGCGCAAGAAATACATCGTGCTTCCAGGCTCGGTGCCAAGGCCACCACCATCTCCTCCGAGTCGCGATTCCCCACCTCCAAGTCCACATGATGACGAGAGGGACGACCACCACAACACGAGTCTATCTCGATCTCCGCCGCCGCATCAGCCGACTCCTCAGCCGACTCCGCCGCCTCCGCCCACTAAGGCTCAGGGCCAAAAGGGGAAGCACACCGCTTCGTCGATGGATAACCGACGCGGACCCCGACAGGAGCCCCTCCCAAGAGTACCGCCGGCTCCTCCCGTCCGAGCTTACGACCGGACTAAAGAGGAAAATGCCGTGATCGTGGACGCCGACGTGAAAAGACAGTTAGAGCACCAAAAAAGCCCGAGCCAAAGCAAAAAATTGATACAAAAACCAAAAAGTGGGCTAAGAACTTTATTGAGCAGCCATCGCAAATTGAGATAAATAAGCCAGATGACTATTTACGCTGTTTGAGGAAATCAGCTAGCTCCTCCATGACGAGAAGTAGTAGTGCCAGCGGAAAAAGAGACGTTGCCCAGCTTGGAGAACAGGCAAAACAATTGATCTCCCCGCTCAAGGTACCCACTCAAACTGTGCAATTTGCTGCAGAAGCTGGTATTACTCTTTCTCAACTGCAAGCTGCGCAATTCGCAGCACCGACGGCTCAGCAAGGCCAAGAAATCCCCTTGTTGGAAGAAGACTCATGGAAATGGGAGCATGTGAAGTCTCTGGTGCCACCTGATCAGATCAAGATTCTACCAACACAAATGCGAAAACTGCATGACTGGTACTTGCAAGACACAAAGGAAGATCGAATAATGATCCTTGTGAAAGTTACAAAGGAGCTACATAGGTGAAGACCAGGTACCGATTTATTTTGAAGAACTCTATATGTTATACAAGCTTGAGGCCCTCGACTTGAGTCTCGTTAGTACCTATTGTCTGTAAGTGATTCGATTCATTTATTTCTATAATAAAGTCTCTAGCTCAGCTCGTTCAATGTCTGTAATTGTACTCACTATGCTATTATGCAGAATGAAGAGTGATGAATGTGACCGAAAAGGAATCTTCGACATTGGGTTCGTTGACCCAAAACGAATTAATGAAAAATTGCTGGAGGACTTCCCCGAGGAAACGGAGGCCAACTTGCTAAGGTTCATAAAAAAGCAACATTACAAAAAGAGGATATTGTTTCCTTACAACTTCAAGTAAGAGTGTTACTGTCTTGTAATGAATAATTTTTGCTTACTCGATGTTAAGTGTAACTGATGAGTTACTCACGTATATAAACGTGCGCAGCTTCCATTACATTCTGCTAATCATTGAAGTTGACGCTGGAAGAGTTGAAATCTACGACTCATTGGCGAAAGACGATGCGAAGAACAACGAAGCGAAGTACTACAAAAGCATTATAGATGTGCTCCAAAGGTAATTTCAATCATTACGCACTATATCGGTCTCTTTTGTTCATTTCCTGAGATATCAAGTAACTAATAACTCATTTATTCATTGTTTTGCCTGGCAGGATTTGAAAACTTTTCATCAAGAGGACACAGGGTGAATTTAAAAAGGAGCTTAGTTTTCATGCAGTCAAGGTAAGTAGTACGAGCTAGGTCCGCGCATCTCTTTAATTATAATTTCAATACCATTATATCATGCTTGATTATTATTTGATTGAATTCTATTCTCGTAAAGTGCGAGAGGCAGCCAGAGAGGACCCATTTGTGTGGATACTTCGTTTGCGAGTGGATTCGCGGGGAGGTCAGTGAGCGGAATCCGGCGAATTTTTTAGAAGTACGTGAACAAATATATTCACAATTTTATTTTATTAGCATCAATTGTATTGAGTGTCATTCATAATTTTGGTTATGATGATTGATATTCATATTGATCTCCTTCTTCTATAGTTGGATGAACTGCGGAGAAAACTGCAACCAAAGGAGCGCTTTTAAGCACTTAAAGAGAAAATTGTGGGATTTTTTATGAAGAATGTCATAGACCCAAAAGAAAAATACAATTTGAACGCATGATCTCCATGTAATCGAATAGACGGGCTCTAGTCCCGGTTATGATCTCCATGTAATCGAATGTTCTTTTTATGAACATTTTGACATGCTATATATATTTTTCTGATTTGTAATTAATTAACCATATATTTTACAAGATTATAGTTTTAAAAAGAAAGTAATCCGACCCGGGACTAAAGGTCCTCGACCACGCGCTCTGGCAGCGGCCACGTGGGATGGCCTTTTGTGCCGGCTCGTAACTGAACCGGGACTAGGGGGGTGGCCTCTAGTCCCAATTCCGCAGTCCCGGGTGCAGATCCGGAACTAGAGGCCCTTACGAGCCGAGACAAATGCCCCGTTCTCTACTAGTGGTGCAAATTCAAAATAGAATGCTTGGGTTCCAATGCATGTACGTACGCTAACCTATGTTGACAACACAGGTAATCATTTGATAAACAAACAGAAGCATCGCTGAATGGATATTCCTCCGAATCCATTCCGTCTCCACCATCAGAAGAATATACTAGTCAATCAATCCAAGAGCGTTGATATTTTGCTACTCCCTCAATCTATATAGACAACGCCACTTACTATTGTTTAAACTAAACTTGTTTAGGCTTGACCAAATTTAAAATAAAAGAATATTAACCAAATACTCGATTAATGTATTATGCGTTGGTAGTGCGGAAAATCACTTTGGATCTTGGGCACCGATACTCCTAGCGCCAAAAAATCAAATTAATTTTTTGTCAAAAAATCATTAAAAATTTACACACGTAGTAATCAATGTGTCTTTAACCGATATATTTGTATAAAATAGTATTCCCTCAGTTCCTTGAGGTGCCTAAGATTTTGAGAAAATTTCGAAATATAAGGTGTATTGCGATTTATGAACAATTGTACACATTCACAAATGAGTCACAATATGGAACTGAGTTATTTGAAGGATTGTTTTCAATTTGTGGCTATTATGGACTCCTATCTCTCGATGTTTTCCATAAGAAAATAAATCCAACACATACAAAATACTGATGTTTTAATATCCGTGCTAAAATTGGACACCTTATATCAAGAAACGGAGGGAGTACAAAAGAATGTGACATGTGGAAAAAAAGAAGTCTAGGCATGTTTCTACATATTTTTATTTTCCTTTTCCTGTCCGTGCTGCTTATTATTTTTATACAGCATGCAAATATCAACATTATTTTTTGAAACTTTTTTGTTGGTGATGAAAATCCAAATCTGCGTGCATGATTTTCTTTTAGATTTTTTGTCTCCGACAAATTTTAAAGAAAAAAACTCTCGCACTGGTGAGCACAAAATTTTAGTGTACATACCAATTTGGTAATGTTGTTTGGTATTGTATATATCGATGTTTTTTTATAAAAAAAATATTTTTGAACTGATGTTTTTTATGAACTTGGCCAAACTTAAACATGTTGACTTAAGACAAGATTATGTGGCCTTGTATACATAGACGGAGAAAGTATCAATTATATATGTATGCTTCGAATACACTATTACAAGCTCATCACAAAAAAAAAATGTACATTACATGCCATTCCACTGCGGTTTTGATCAGCCGTAGTTGATGCAGATGATGGGTGGATCAAGAGGGTATGACCTGGTCTCAGTCACCAAGTCTTCAGAGTTCACTTCTGGATCAGTTTCAATTTTTCAAAGCTAGTAATTACACTGAGCAAGAACTAACCGTGCATTTCCTCTCTTACAATTAACTGTTCTATGTTGACTGAAAGAGATAGCATGGCAACTACATAGGAGGCCCAGAGCTAGCCAGATAGTATATAGCAGGAAGCTTCTCAGAAACCGTCCTCGTCTATTATCCTTCGTCTGGAGAATGACCTTCCGCCTAAGAAGATCAACTTCTTGGTTTGCTTCTCCGTCACAGCCATGTTTTTTTACCCCGGGCTGCAGAGAGGCCAGAGCAAGGGCGGCAGAAAAGCCACAGTTTGTTGGTTTCTCCTTGCTTCCTATCTGCCTTGTCTCCTTGGCCTCCAACACCAACAGAGGGTTACACCTGTTCGCTCTTTCTCTTCTCTCAAGAGATTGCTTATTTGTTGCTTCTCACTCTGGTCTGCTAGCTAGCAAGCAACTGTTGGCTGAGCATACATGGCGGTGGTCAGCAGCGCACGCGCTTCTCTCCCTTCGCCATCGCCATTCTACGCGCGTGGAGGGAGCGGGCGGCCGTCGTCCGGCACTAGCATGGCTAACAGGAGCACCGGCCTCAGAGAGATCGAGGAGGAGGCTGCGGCTGTCTTGGAGCCGGAGGACGAAGATGGAGGCGGAGTGAGACTGTACGTGGCCGTCGGGAAGGACCTCAAGGACGGCAGGTCCAACCTGCTCTGGGCCGCTCAGAACCTCCTGGCCGGTGATCCCAAGCTTGTCCTGCTGCACGTCCACCAGCCTGCCGACAGAATTATGACCGGTAAAGCCATCACCTTTGGTCGCTTCAGTGCGACTTTTATCTCACATGCATCAACTCATGGATGAAGCGTACCTTGTTCATTTCCATCCTACGCTTGCCATGCTCTGCAAAAATGATACGAATGAACTTAGCCGGAAGCATATCTTGTACTTAATGAACTCTGCAGCAATCTTGTTTAATACTCTAAGCTGTTAGCTTTGCCCAAGGATCGAACGCACGATCTCACGACAAAACAAACTGGCTAGAACTTTGATCACGAACGGAACCGCAAGGACACGAATTCCTTTATCCGTCGTGAGGCCGACGCTAACGCAAACGCCAGGACCAGAATACGCACACGAACGCAGCAACACAAAAAGATCGTCAGAGGCACGTGTCGTGCCTCGTAATATTCTCTATTGCTTTCGTTTTCTGCTGATTTACAACAGGCTCCGTTCCCCTGTTTATATAGCACACAGCACACAGGAGGCCCGAGACCAGCTCGACTCTTACAGAATTCGACTTGTACACAGCTAGCACAATCCAAAAGCTGGTACGTATACTACTTATCTAAGCTAGGAAAGTAAACCGACTCCAAACCTTCCTATCCTACTCCTACTAGTACTAGTAGGACACGTACACAATACTGCATGCAAACCGACCCACACTTGGATACTAAAAAAACATCAAGATTGTTTGGATTAACCCAACAATCACCCCCTAATCCAAACTATCGACTTGATGGCTATAGCCGACATTTCATCTGGATTACCAGCCCACGCCGTCGCATCTTAGCGTGCCACATGTAGACTAAACGCATAGTCACATGCAGGTAACTCATCTTGACCGGTCCGCATCCGTCTTCATGTTGGCCTTCATCTTCTCATCAAGACACTCTAATGACTCTAACACTAAGAGAAAAAAAAACATGACTCTTAACCATTTTTTTACCACTGCTTCATCATCTGAACATCCTCGGGTCATCGTCATCGTCGTCTTCCACTATTTCTCGGACTCCGTGTGAATGCATGAAGTTCTTCATCTTCGTGACCCACGCCCCATAATTGTTGCCTTCAAATATCGGGTACCGGATGCTCATGCTAGCATCTCTTGCCCTTGAATTCGCCATGATCCTCTTCCTTGATTTTCCTTCGTCCATGACGCAACTTGACGGCGACGAAGAATCCTCGGACTCCACCGTGACGCAACTTGACGGCGAAGCCTCCACACCGCAGCTCTGATACCAATTGTTAGTTTTGCCCAAGGATCGAACGCACGATCTCACGAAAAACAAACTCGCTAGAACTTTGATCACGAACGGAACCGTAAGGACACGAATTCCTTTATCCGTCGTGAGGCTGACGCTAACGCAAACGCCAGGACCAGAATACGCACACGAACGCAGCAACACAAAAGATCGTCAGAGGCACGTGTCGTGCCTCGTAATATTCTCTATTGCTTTTCGTTTTCTGGTGATTTACAACAGGCTCCGTTCCCCTGTTTATATAGCACACAGGAGGCCCGAGACCAGCTCGACTCTTACAGAATTCGACTCGTACACAGCTAGCACAATCCAAAAGCTGGTACGTATACTACTTATCTAAGCTAGGAAAGTAAACCGACTCCAAACCTTTCTATTCTACTCCTACTAGTACTAGTAGGACACGTACACAATACTGCATGCAAACGACCCACACTTGGATACTAAAAAACATCAAGATTGTTTGGATTTTATTTTTTTTTTGCGAGAGAAAGGAGCTGATATTATCATCCAGTTCTTACAGAAAGACCCAGAAAACGATAAAAATTACAACGAAGCCCTTCTGGATCCCGATGACGAAGACGAAGCAGATGCCGCCGGTGGCGCGCCGCCGCTACTGCACCCCTTGATGGCTTGGATCGGGTCAGCCTCTCCGCGGACGGGAAGTCGCCGGTCGCCGACTCCTGGGAGCCTACACCTTGAGCCGCCATCTTCACCGCAAGATTCAACACCAGCACCCCCTCCTTATTCTGCACACCCCGACGCCACCGCCACGCCGACGCCGGTGAGAGGAAGCCGAGCTCAGCAGATCCACAGACCTGGGAGCTCGGAGAAGGCGGAGACTCCACCGCAGGACTCCGGAGAGCACCGCCGTGAGAGAGGAAGACCTCCGGCGCAAAACGCCGCACCGACCGCACCGCCCTCTCCTCAGCGCCGCCGGCAAGCAAACTAGACGACCCTACACTATATAAAGGTCGTGGATCGACGATTCCCCACCCTCCCGCCGCCGGAGGGCAGGGAATCGACGACCCGACGGCGAGCGAGGTGGATCAAGATTGTTTGGATTAACCCAACATAAGCTAACTCTTTCTGATTACCTCTAGCATTGCCGTATTGTGCGCAGGATTATGCAAGGTTTATGCAAGCCAGATCGAAGAAAAGGAGCTCAAAGCATATAGGACGATCGAGAAGGAGGAGATGAACACACTTTTAAACCAGTACGTCAACTTCTGCAGAGTATATCTGAAGGTCAGTTACCTAATTCAGTAAAGTTATATGAATTATAATATCATATTCGTCTTACTCAAAAATAAAAAATAAAATACAGGTGCAAGCTGAAACATTGGTGATCGAGAAGAATAATCCTGCAAATGGCATTGTTGAGCTCATTGATCAGCATCACATTAAAAAGCTTGCTATGGGAGCCTCTTCCATCTCAATGTATGTCCAGATGCAATGTTCCAGCCTTATAATGAGAGTTCATGAATAAGCATACAACACATTTTTTCCTAACTGACATGTTTCCGTAAACTAGGCACTCTATATGTTATCCAATTATACGCTCGACTAACGTATGCGTAAATTTCCTATTTCTTATAAATATCTTATGGTTGTCTTTCTTGTGCATTTCTTAGTTAGCAAATGGCAATCACAGCTTTACTTTAAAATTCCAATACCAAACTATAGCTAGTTACCATCTCTTCCTCTGTCTAAAGTCTAAACTAGAAGTCGAATATTTCGATTGATATAGAATCTGAGTTATTTATGTTGATTATGAATCTTTCATGAACAGGAAGAGGAAAGTACCGAAATCAAAAGTTGCAGCCATTGTGCATCTAGAGGCTAAACCATATTGCCACATCTTCTATATTTGCAAAGAGACTCTTGCTTGCTCTAGGTATGAATTGCATGCAGTCCTCAAGCCAATATATCATCTCGAGCATACTCAGAATTATTTCTAGCCTGAAAAAACAACGATGACACTGTTCTTCATCATTTTTCAGGGAAGCCACTCAGCTGTCTGCAAAAGTAGAGTCACCCGGAAGCAGCTGCACTAGCTCTGTCGCAGATCAGCCTGAGTTCCCTCTAAAATCCATATCACTGCCGCCAGGGCATCCAGGATTCTTAGGCTCTACACATAAACAAGCCCTTCAACGACGGTCTAACTCAGTTAGTTATACCTTGTCTGGAATGATATCAGATACTGTATCTGGATTGTTAGCAGACAGTGTGGAGAACATGTCAGCTGCAAGACAGGAGTCGATTGATATGACAACATCAGGTTTCTCTCAGAAATCCAGCCAGCAAAGCACTAGAGGATCCTCATGGGGTCTGAAGGGTTTGGACAACATGGATGGATCACCAGCACCTGTTTCAATTGCAAGCTCTCAAGAACATCAGCGTCCCATGGTAAGCCATATTAGACTGAGCAGTTTCTAGGCATAGCACATCTTACTGCTATATTGCTCTATCATCCAAATTTCGGTTGAATGGTTTTGGTCTCAATTGTAATACTTGTTGGATAATGTTATCACACTTTTTTAATTCAAAGTAAAGCTAATGTTTACAGGTGGAAACTGTCATACAAAATGAAGTGTTTGAGCAACTGCACCGAGTGTGCAGTGATCTAGAGCGCTCAAGAAAGGAAGCATCAGAAGGACGGCAGAAAGCCGAGAGAGATCTGTTTGAAGCTTCTATGTTGGTATGTTATTTGTTATTGCCACATACTTTTAGTTATCTGTTACTTGATGGTACATGTGTCTATCAAGTAAGAAATCTGTTTTTCTTGCAGTTCAAAGCACGGGATAATTCACTCCGCAAAGAAAAAAAGGAGGTAGAGGAAAGACTTACCAGAGAAAAGATCGTCCTGGAAAAAGAGAACATCCATATATGCAACGAGCTACAGAAGGCAAATGAGCAAAGAGCAGAACTGGAGAACAAGCTTCTCCAGGCTAATTCCCGAATGGAAGAGCTCCAACATTTGCAAGGAGAGCTGCAGCGCGAGAAAGCCCATGCTGTTAGAGAAGCAGAAGAGCTGCGCCAAATAAACTGTAACACTGTATTATTTGACTCTACTGGTGCAGTAGTCTTGACAGAGTTCAGCTATGAAGAGATAAAAGAAGCAACCAACCACTTTGATGACTCCAAAAAGATTGGGCAAGGTGGATGTGGAAGCGTCTACAAAGGTTTTCTCCGTCATACTACTGTGGCTATAAAGAAATTGAACCGTGAAGGCTCAACAGGAGAGAAAGAGTTCAATGACGAAGTAATCTTCGTCATTCCTTACAAAATATACGTTCACTGCATCACATTAAGAGCAAGAGTAAGATGTGTTTTCAGATGAGAAACAATAAAAAGGGTCATCTAAAATATTTGATTTTCCAACATATTGCAGGTAGAAATACTGTGTACGATGAGACACCCAAACCTCATCACCCTGATAGGAGTGTGCCGAGAGGCCAAGGCGTTGGTTTTCGAATTCTTGTCAAACGGAAGCCTAGAGGACTGTCTGCAATGCAAGCACCAAACAAAGCCACTCTCATGGCGAATGCGCATCAGTATAGCTTCCGACATCTGCACGGGACTTATCTTCCTCCACTCCAAGAAACCAAAAGGCATTGCCCATGGTGATCTAAAGCCTGACAATGTCCTCCTTGACACTAGCTTTGTTTGCAAACTGGCAGACTTTGGGATCTCCCGTTCCTTGAATCTGACAAACACAACAGTCACCCCTTACCACCGGACAAACCAGATTAAAGGCACAATAGGATACATGGATCCAGGATACGTTGCCTCGGGAGAGCTCACAGCTCAGTATGATGTCTACTCCTTTGGGGTAGTTCTGCTGCGATTGCTAACTGGCAAGAGCCCCCTAGGCCTTCCGAACGAGGTGGAGGCGGCCTTGAGAAATGACATGTTGAAAGATATAATTGATGCTTCCGCAGGGGTATGGCCACCTGAGTACGCTGAAAAGCTGGCAAGACTGGCACTGAGATGTTGCCGGTATGACAGGAAGGAGCGGCCAGATCTTGCAAAGGAGACCTGGGGTGTCCTGCAAGCTATGATCAACTGTCCAGATGATAAACGCCAGCCACCAAAGTTTTTCATCTGCCCAATGACAGAGGTCCGTTTAACAAATCAAATAAATGAAGCACTTGAATCATGTAATGTCGTAGGTCGCACCAACAGTTACCTTCAATTTGCCTGATTAAATCACCTACAACCTTACAATTCAGTCACTATAGTATTTAATGTCTACTCTGATACAATTAGGTTTTATTTGCTCTCAAGTAGGTTGTTAGCGTTATCACCTTTAGTTTGATATAACCTTGCATCTTTATAATATTTCCAGGAGATCATGAGGGATCCACACATTGCTGCTGATGGATTCACATATGAAGGTGATGCCATCAAGGACTGGCTTCAAAGGGGCCATAAAATGTCCCCCATGACCTACCTCAGTTTCAAACACCATGAGTTAATACCGAACACTGCCCTTCGTTTTGCAGTTCAAGAATGGCAAATGCAACAACAACCATGATTTTAACCTTCCATGGCAAACAAATGGTTTTAAGTTCTACAAGTCTAGAGAGTTTTTTTTCTCAATTTAGAAGTTAGCACTATCCGAATGTTTGGCCCCAAAAATCAGAAATATGTATATGCTTTCAGTCACGTGTGTTTGGGATGAACTGACATGGCGTATAGCTGTCCAAGAGGACATTATATTCAAGTTGAATGAGGAGTGAAGTGTATACCGTTTTCTCTCTCACTTTTACCACGTGAGAAGTTAAAGCAAATCAGCATAAAGTAAATTAGCAATCAGATAAATCAGACGGTTGGTTTGGGCCATTAGTCCCGGTTCCCCAACCGGGACTAGCAAATCGGGACTAATGCTAGTCCCGGTTGGGACACGAACCGGGACTAATGGGGCAGCACGTGGCCCGGCCGGAGGTAGCAGGGGCGAAGGGGCTTTAGTCCCGGTTCGTAATACGAACCGGGACTATTGTCCCGTCAGATTTTTTAACTTTTTTCAGAAATTTCAGAAAATTGTTTAAATTTATAAAATCAATAATGCTTATTCTGTAATTCATAAAAATATGAATAAAATACCAAAATGTTCAGAAAAATAAGACCTATTTGATTATGTCAAATGCATGCATGTTTAAAAAACTTAAATTAAATATTTTTTAGAACTACAAAAATGCCACTACTAGTGAAATATGGTGAACCACTATTACACATATCGTCACGAATATATTACACACATCTCATTCATCGTGCTTGGTCGAACATATTACAAACGGTACATGTAGTACACACGAGTTTCATTCTTATATATATACATCTCTTTTACACTCACTATTTAATTTCAACCTTACAGTAGTATTCTCCTTTCGGATCTAGGACCTCTGCATCTAAGAATCCGGCAATTTCCTCTTGAATTGCTCGGACGCGATCCTGTGGTAGAAGGCCTTCCCGCAACCGTTCGATCTAATTAAAAAAGGGTCAATATATATGAATGAAAGTAAACACAATTGATGGCAATAAACTAAAATTATGAATATTGCATACGCACTTCAAGTTGTTCTAAGATTCTGCCCTTCTCACAGCACGTCTGACGAATGAACTCGCAGACATAGTATCCACATAAATGATTCCCACTTTCCTGCCTCGAGCACTTTACGGGAACAGAGTTCAATCAAAATAATAATCAAGAATGGTAATGGTATTGAACTAGAATCAAAGAGATGCGCGGATCTAGGTAGTAATACTTACATTTATTGGTTTAAATGTAAGCTCCTTCGCCCAATCACCCCTAGCCCTGGCGGTGAATCGTTTCCAAGCACTGCCCGACAAAGAAAATGAATAAAGGAGTTATATATTAATTACTTGCTATCAGTAAATGAACGGAAAGTTGTCGATATAGTGCCATAATATGATTGAAATTATCTCTGGAGGCATTCCTGCATGTCCGCCCAATCCTTAAGGGGTTTATGTAACGAGTTCATGACAAGTACTACTCCTTTGTCAGGCATAATGATTAGCAGAATAAAGTGGTATCTGTGCACGCATAAGTCATCAATTATACACTTAACATCGAGAAATTAAGCGAAATAGAATGTGTACAAGACAGTAACACTTACTTGAAGTTGTAAGGAAATAGTATTTCTCTTTTGGTTTCGTTAAACAATAACGCATTTACCAAGTTATTCTCTGTATCGTTGTAAAAATCATGGAGACTTGCTTCATGAACGAAATTTGGGTCAACGAACCCAATGTCATAGATTTGTCCTCTTTTGCATTGGAGAATCTTCATTCTGCATAATTAATATAGTGATGAGTAAGATTATAAATGCAATGAACGAGGTGAGCTAGCTAGAGACTTAATTACATAAATAATACTTACAGACAATAGGCACTGATGATAGCTTTGTCAAGGGCGTCTTGTTGGTATAACTGAAATAATTCACAAAATTCAATCATTACCAAGCCAGCTCCATGCCCGTAATGCTCGTTCTTATATCCCACGTAGATCCAATTTCCCCCTTTCTTTGAGTCTGCCATATACCATCTATGCAATCTTCGCATTTTTGTTGGTAGATATTTGACTAACTCAGGTTTGACGAGAGGATGCCCGTGCCGGTATTTGTATTTTGGAACTATTTCTTCGTGGAATTGTAATTGGTCTAAGTACTGAGGAATAGACATGCCCTGAGCAGAGGCTGCTTCTCCGTACAGTGCAACAAACTCAGGATCGATGCCGACCGCACGTTTGCTCGACCCCACCTCGGTATCGGAAAACACTTTGAGCGGGGGGCACGATTGTTTTTGCTGTTCTCCGAGCTGGGCAACTGATTTCCGGCTTGCACAACCATTCTTCGACCGCTGTTTATTTGCCTGAACCGACTTGAGAATAGAGCGCTCATAGTCTGGTGTCAGCTTTGGCGGGGGTTGTTCAAGGGTCTTCAACATTTTTAAGACGGCGGCTTTTTCTTCTGGGGTGTCGGGGAACTCTGGCGCTTTCAGCTTCTTTAGCTTCAAGTTAGCAAACCACTGTTCCGTTTGGGCTTTTGCAATCGCCTTATTTTACTCCACCGTACAGTCGTAAGGTCTCTTGGTACTTTTGGGAGGGGTGACCTTGCACGTTTCGGTGATCGGTTACCACTCCTCGTAGTACCAGCAGTGGTACGCTGAGCCTGAGTGGGCGGAGACGACTGACGCGGCGGCGGAGACGGCGCCTGAGGCGGCGACGGCGGCGAAGAGGACTGTTGCGCTGGAGAGTGGTGAGGCGGCGGAGACGGCGCCTGAGGCGGCTGCGGTGGAGAGGACTATTGCGTTGGAGGCTGGTGAGGAGTCGATGGCCTTGGCGGCCAGTTTGGAAGCACGATGAATTCCTTTGGCCATAGAATGGTCCCTTTCCTGGCTTCTCCAAGTTCAACCACCTCCCCATCTTCACCTGCAGGGTGTTCCAGCTTCAGCTCCTCAAATCCTTTACTAACTTCATCCACCCCGACAACAGCGTAGCCATGAGAAACCGGGGAGCAATGGAAAGTTGGTGTAGGTCCAATTGGTACGGCATAGCCGACCGCCACCTTCATGGTTAAGTTGAGCACTTTCACATGTAGCTCACATGGTGTGCTCTCCGTGATATCATCCACTAGGTATCGACGAAGAGGATCCGTCGTCAGTGCATCATCATCACCACCCGGGACCATGCTCGAAGCCACGCTGCTTTTCCGATATGATGGGTCGGTAGCATTGACTGCAGCTTCTACAACGTGCTGCTGAGATAGGCCGGCAGTGCCTTGCTGGCTAAGTTGTTCAATTTGATTCTGCTGCCGCTTCATTGTTTCTTCTATATGACGCAGCCGGTCTGCAGCAGCGCTTGCTTCCCTTGCCTCCCTTTCCTTTCTCCTGAGATGACTTCTATCGGAAATATTTTCCTTTCCGCGGGAAACCCATGTACCCACGGCTTGGAGCCTGAGGTGCCTCGTGTTCGTCCTTCGTGTTCAGGATTCCCAAGGGCGCATGCAAGCTCGTCATTCTCTCTATCGGGACGGAACCGTCCCTCTTCAACGTCCTTTATTGCTTTCCTAATTTCTTTGATGGGTAGTAGGGGATTATCCTTGTATCTTCTGTTATATATGCACTTTCCTTCTGCGTCCAATGTGCCCCCATGCTCGTAAAACCAATTTCTTGACCGTTCGATCCATCCTTCTTTTATAGGCTCTGGAACGATCCCTTTAGCCAGCAGGTCGGCCTCAAGTTTTTCCCACTTAGGCATGGAATAGGCATAGCCACCAGGCCCCATAGTATGGTGGTACTTCTTTTTAGCAGCATTTGCCTTATTTATTGCAGACTTTAACTGAGCTTCCTCCGATTTCTTGTACACCACAAAATCTTCCCAGTAGTCTCTTATCTTCTCATACCCGTGATCGAAATCCGGAGTTTTATCTTTCAAGATAAAGTCGGTGTACAATCTTTTCTTAAATTTGTTGAATAGCTCAGCCATCTTCTTAAGATCCCACGCCTTGACTTTATCTACTAGAGCTTTTTTTGGCATCCATCTCCTCCTCATCTGGCTCCCCCTCCTCTTGATCCACCTCTGGCAACGGCAAGGTGAAATTAACCATTATCTTTTCAAAAGGCGTTTTTTGCCTTCGGGGCCGAGCCAGCTAACTTCAGGATCCCTTGGCTTATTCCATTCTCGGATGGTGATCCGGACGTAGTCCCTAACAACAACACCGCATTGCTTCACAAATTTTTTCTAACATCAATTGGAGCAATGGGTTCGCCGTCAATAGCGACTTCTTCGATCCTGTACCGGAGATGGTCCTCCAACTTTTTGGTTGGGCCTCGTTTCGTCCTCACAGAGGATTTGCTCGATCCGGATGGCTAAAAGAAGAAAGACTGTTACTATGTGTATATAGACAACAGAGGCTAAATTAATTAATATAAATATATATGCACATCGTCGGAGTTTGTAATAATCAATGTTGCACCGGAGCCGCCGGCTTCGGCCTTGTCGGCTTCTCCCTTATCGGAGACGCCGAGTTCGGCCTCTTCCCAGACGTTGGAGACGCCGTCTCCTCGGTTGAGAGACTCATCCCCCTCACCGGAGTCGTTCAGAAAGTGACTTGCGTCATCCTCGCCGCGGATCATATCCTCAAGGATATTTTCCTCATTTTCGTCTCTGCCGTGTGGTTCCATAGTTTCTGCAAAATACGAAAGTTATTTTCGGAGCCGTCTCTGCCGTGTAGTTCAGAAAACTTGTAGGAATAGAATGGTACTAGAAGGAAAGGCGCGCGTTGCTGCGCCCGTTGTTTCTAAGCGTCGTGATGGTGATATATATGACAAATAATTCAGCATTTCATCTTGTCTGAAACGGAACAAAATTGAATTGTAGTAATAATATGACACCTATGAAATAGGAATCATTAACTAACTACATATTTCGATATCATTGTACTTCACATGAACATCACTTGAGCAAAATTGTACACAGCTCCAATTACACGGTGCACCGATTAAAAACATCAGAGTATACAATTCTATCAATTCCATCAATTCATACAAATAATTCTATCAATTCCATCAGTTCATACAAAACTGTATCAAATCCACTTATATCGTAAATAAATAAATAAATAACTGTATCAAATCCAATTCTATCATACAAATAAATATGAAGCCTAAAATTATTGGATTTTGGATAAATATTTATTTATACAAATATGTAGCCTAAAATCATAAATAAATATGAAGCCTAAAATTAACTAACTAAAACTAACTAACTAACTAAAATTACTAACTAATTTAAATTACTAACTAAAACTAACTAACTAAATTACTAACTAAAACTAACTGACTAAATTACTAACCCTAAAAGCAGCAGCAAATTCAACAATTTAAATTACTAACTAATTTAAATTACTAACTAATTTAAACTAGCTACTAACTAATTTAAATTACTAACTAAAACTAACTAACTATGGAGTAACAAATAGTTCTTAACAAAAATATTGCAACTAATTATGGAGTATTAATTTTGATTTCTAACTTTGCTAACACAATCATCAAATAATATTGCTTTGCTAAATTTTCAAACTTTGCTAGAAAAGTTAACTTTGCTAAATTTGCTACATTTTCAAATTTTCTAAAATAACAACCTAAATTTTCTAAATTTGCAAGATAACCTAAATTTGCAGGACCTAAAATGACAACCTAAATTTTGAACAAACATTAATAAAATAACTTTGCAAAATTTTCTAACTCTTCTAAATTTGCTACATTTTCAAATTTGCTAAAATTTCTAAATTTACTACACTAATTAATAATTTGCTACACAAATTAATAACTTTCAAATTAATAACTTGCTACACTAATTCCTAACTAAGCTACACAAAATTGCTAACTTTACTAAAATGAAAAAAAAAAAACCTGCAGTGGTGGAGGCCGAGGCGGTGGTGGTGGAGGCCGGCGATGCGGGATCGAGGCGACGGCACTGGAGGCCGGCGATGCGGGAGGCGGTGGAGGGGGCCGGAGTAGGGCGCGCGGTGGAGGAGAGGCCGGAGGAGCGGCCGGGGGAGGAGGCCGGCCGAGGAGCAGAGCGGGCGGCGGAGGAGGCTCGCGCATGGCGGAGGAGGCGCGGCCGGAGGAGCGGGCGGCGGAGGGCGGTGCGTACGGCAGAGGATCGGACGGCGAGGGGCGCGGTGGAGCGGAGCAGCCTGACGGCGTCGAGGGCGCGGCGGAGCAGCCTGCAGTGCCTTAGCGAAATGAGGAGTTGGGGGAAGAAGAAGAGGCCGGCCAGATTTAAAGTAAAGACCTTTAGTCCCGGTTGGTACCCCCAACCTGGACCAAAGGGTCTTTAGGCCCGGTTGGAGGCACCAACCGGGACTATAGGCCAACCCTTTAGTCCTGGTTGGGGGTACCAACCGGACCTAACCGGCACCGAAAAGGCGCGCGCTAAAATACCCTTTAGTCCCGGTTCGTGGCATGAACCGGGACCAATGCCCTGAAAATTTTCAGTTCTGAATGTTGCTCCCGCCTTTTTTTTTCTTATTAAGGTGTTGAATATGAATTTCAAATGGTTTTGAATTTGAAAAGACTTTCAACATGAAAAGTGTTTAAATTTGAATAAATAATCCAAAACCATTTTTGGTTTTCTAAAATAATTGTTCTAACTATAGAAACTATTAACCATTTTATCATTTTCGTTTGAGATTAGAGGTGAATTCATTTAATTAAAATTTTTGGAATTTGAACTTAATTAAGTCATTAAACTTATAAATTCAATATCTTTTCATATGTTTATCAGAAAAAATGTAATTAAAATATCAAATTGTTGATAAAAAAAATGTAATCTATCTATTTATGACAAATTCATTTTTTTGAGATTAGAGGTGAATTCATTTAATTAAAATTTTTGGAATTTGAAATTAATTAAGTATTTAATTAAATTTATAAATTCAATATCTTTTCATCTGTTTATCAAAAAATGCAATTAAAATATCAAATTGTTGATAAAAATATAATCTATCTATTTATGAAAAATTCATTTTTGAGATTATAGGGGAATTCATTTAATTACAAAATTTGGAATTTGAACTCCATTAAGTCATTAATTAAACTTATAAATTCAATATTTTTTCATCTGTTTATCAGAAAAATGCAATTAAAATATCAAATTGTTGATAAAATGTAATCTATCTATTTATATAATTTATATATATATATATTCATTTAATTTATATCTATTGAATTAATTCATATCTATTTTTTCCATATTATTGAATCTCACTAAACTTTCAACATGAAAAGTGTTTAAATTTGAGCTCCAACGGTGCATTTGATACGATACAAAAGTGGATCAGTTGTCCTAACAATCTTAGTCATACTCCTGCCTAGGCCTATAATACTCGTACTCGTAGTCGCCGTCATCGTCGTCGTCGCTGTCATCGTACTCATACGGCGCTCGTGGCTCAAACCTCGACGGGTGAGCACCCCCGGACTGCATGTTAGGGTAGCGCAGGCGGGGGTTATCGCCAGCCATGATGTAGTTCATAACGCCCTGGAGAGTCCGGTCAGCCCACCATAGCTGACGGCCGGCCTCGTTGAAGTTCGAAGGAGGCGGGCCGTCCCCCTCGTACCTGGCGAGCGCCCTCTCACGCCGATTGATGAAGAAGGCTTCCCAAGTCGGGCGGTAGTCGGGATGCCAGCCCGGATCCATCCGCTGCTCCGGTGTGAGCTCGAGGTAGTAGTGGTTCGTGATGGCCGCCCGGCGCGCCACACCTTGAGGGACAGGAGGGACCGGCACGCCTCCGGCGCTCAGCATCCAGCCGGCGGGGACGCGGTAGCCGGGCGGGCAGGGGTAGTTCGAGGCGGAAAGCTCCTCCGCCTGACGGTAGGTTAGTACGGTGGAAGCCATGGAAGAGTGATGAGGTTGCAGATATGAGTTTAGATGTGATATGGCAATGGCGGCCAAGCCTACATATATATAGTGAGAAATTGCGGGAAGACGAAGGCGGGAAGTGGTGGAAGAAGCACACGGATCGTGTGTTTCCTTCGAGCGCTTGTGAGCCGTTGGATCAGAGTTGTGTTTCTTTCGAGTGCTTGTGAGCTGTTGGATCATGTGCACACGGATCGTGTGTTTCCTTCGAGCGCTTGTGAGCCGTTGGATCAGAGGTGTGTTTCTTTCGAGTGCTTGTGAGCTGTTGGATCATGTGCACACGGATCGTGTGTTTCCTTCGAGCGCTTGTGAGCCGTTGGATCAGAGTGTGTTTCTTTCGAGTGCTTGTGAGCTGTTGGATCGTGTGCACACGGATCGTGTGTTTCCTGCGAGCGCTTGTGAGCCGTTGGATCAGAGTGTGTTTCTTTCGAGCCCTTGTGAGCTGTTGGATCTCAAGCAGAAGATAAGGCACACATATCAACGCTCCTTTAGTCCTGGTTCCAGCTACCAACCGGGACTAAAGATGAAGATTTGCCCTGATCTTTTAGCTATAAATACCCACCATGAGGAGGATATGAAGAACAAGAGTACGGCTAGTCCGGAAGGCAAAGACCGAATACAAATCATTCGGATTCCCTACATACGTCCTACGGTGCATTTGATATGCGGGCACCTCTAGCCACCGTAGGGCTGTATGCAGGTGAAACCGTGTGTTTTGTTCTATCTAGAAATCCTTCAGTTCATCGACCGAATACAAGCCATCAACTGTGATGATATGTAACACTTTTGGGAACCAGTGGCAAGGGCTTCTTTGATGATCTGGTATATCCCCAACACTTGTTGGGACGGTTGCAAATCATCAGAGAAGTCTTGCCGCTGCTTGGATCGAATGCTCGTTTAAAATGGATAGGCTTCTCTCTCGACAGACCAAGGCGACGACGAACTTCTCACCATTTTTTGTTGCAGCAGAAAGAGTGAAGCGGAGCCGGCACGATGCGCAAGTGGGCGCTCTCCTGCGCGCTGCTACATGGCTGAGGACGACGGCGACCAGCTGCAGGCACTCACGAGCCACCGTTGGGCTGTATGCAGGTGAAACCGTGTGTTTTGTTCTATACAGAAATCCTTCAGATAATCGACCGAATACAAATTACATAAAAGGTTTAATGCATTTGGGAACACTCAATCATACATATATTGTGTAATGCATTTGACAACACTCATACATAAAAAGTTTTTGAGAACACTCATACATAAATTGTTTAATATATTATTACACTCATACTTAGATCATGATCTCTATGATCGCTTCTTTGGCCGTAACCATGGAGTTTCTTCATTATGTAACGGGATGCTTGGGTCAGTTTTCACTGTGAAGGGCGGAATTTCATCAAACTTATTATAGTCTGCTGACATGTCTGTCTTGTCCTCGAATCCCACGATGTTTCTTTTTTCCTGAAAGAACTATGTGACGCTTTGGCTCATCGTGTGATGTATTTGTTTCTTTATCTTTTTTTTTCGATCTGGAGCTCATGTCCTTCAAATAGAAAACCTGAGCCACATCATTGGCTAGGACGAATGGTTCATCTCTATATGCAAGATTCTTGAGATCCACTGTTGTCATTCCGTACAACTGGTCTACCTTTACCCCTTCTCCATTCATGTTGACCCAACTGCACCGAAACAAAGGGACCTTAAAAGTAGGTCCATAGTCAAGTTCCCATATCTCCTCTATGTAACCATAGTATGTGTCCTTTTGTCCATTCTCGTCTGTTGCATCAAAGCGAACACCATTGTTTTGGTTGGTACTCTTTTTATCTTGGGCGATCGTGTAAAATGTATTCCCATTTATCTCGTACCCTTGGAAAGTCAATACAGTCGAAGATGGTGACGCGGCCAATAAGTAGAGTTGATCTCCAACATCGGTGTCATTCATGACATGTAATCGCAACCAACTGCCGAAAGTCTCCATGTGTTTTTGAAAGAGCATGGTTTGCCCCCATATGTTGTTTTGGTAATTAATGACAATCTCTATGGACTAATGTGTGTGCTTTGAGTTATATTTGCAGTGTGGCCCGTATGGAATGCTTGAACTCCATATGTTGGAGTTGAGGCCAAAAGAAGAAGATTATATGTTGATCAAGGCTAAGTGAAAGTTGATCAACATACAAGATAAGGTGTTGGTCCGTATGGAATGCTTGAACTCCATATGTTGGAGTCGAAACTAAAAGAAGAAGATTATATGTTGATTAAGGCTAAGTGCAAGTTGATCAGCATACAAGATAAGGTGTTGGTCCGTATGGAATGCTTGAACTACATATGTTGGAGTCGAAGCTAAAAGAAGAAGATTATATGTTGATCAAGGCTAAGTGCAAGTTTATCAACATACAAGATAAGGTGTTGGTCCGTATGGAATGCTTGAACTCCATATGTTGGAGTCGAAGCTAAAAGAAGAAGATTATATGTTGATCAAGGCTAAGTGCAAGTTGATCAACATACAAGATAAGAGCAAGTGAAGATATGCGAAAGAGTGTCTCTCCCATATTGGTGTATGGGGGAGCAATATGCGAGGCTTCACCGAGCGGAGCGTAATCAAGAAAGGTGATCCACTTGAGAGGAGATCAAGATCGTCATCATCTAGCTCAAGTGGAATGCGCAAGGCAAAGTTATGATCTTGATAGGTTTCTATTTTACCGGTCTCGTGGTGTAGTTGGGAGACCGGGTTTTAGGATAGGTAACCGTACTATCAAGAGAGGCTCTCAAGTGAGCTTTAGCGTATCGGTCGTAGAGAGCTCAAACCTTTGCATCATTGGCATCATCTTTATTGGTTCTTATTTGTCTCTTATCATGGTGTGGTCTTGGTGCTTGTCGTGCTTGTCATGACAAGGCCAAGCTCATCGAAAACGGTTTTCATATGCGTCTTCCATTGCGTTTTCGATATTAGAAATATTGTCGGTTTGTCCTTGAAAAATTACCCACACATACATGTGTTGAGAATTTATCTCTTAATTTTTTTCAAATATTTCCAAGGATGGCTACTATCATCCTCTTTCCAACAAAATTGGTTTCACCTCTTTCGGACTTCATTTGCAAAAGATATGACGGTTCCGGTTTGCAAGAAAGAGGTTTACCTTTCCTCATTTGTTATTATAATATATTGTTGGATTATTATGTTTATATGCATAATCTTGTTGTGCTCATTATGGTGATTCCAACGAGCCCAAGATCATCGAAAACGGAGTCCGGATGCAAAAGATATTGCAATTTTTAGTTTCACTGGTTTGGCTAGGCCAGCATGGCCGGCCAAATGGCCGGCCCCATGGCCGGGGGCTCTCTGTTTGCTGGCCAGCCATCATGGCCGGGCTATGGCTGGGCTATGGCTGGGCTATGGCCGGCCTCCCTCCTCCGGCTGCCCGAAAATTGGTCAAACGGCCATATTTTTGGCCCCCTTTTTAAGGGTCTTCTTCCCCATTTCATCCCAAAACCTTTTGCCAACCCTTGAGCTCATTTTCCTCCATTGTTGCCATCCCTTTGAGCTTTGCTATCTCTCAATCCCTCCAATAGTTCTTGCTAGTTTTTGAGGGAAAAGAGAGAGGAGGTCTAGATCCGTGTTTCCACCGATCGATTTCTCCTCTAAGTGAGGGGAACCCTTTGGATCTAGATCTTTGGAGTTTCTTAGTGTTTCTCCTTTGTTCTTCCTCTCAAATCCCTCCCAAGCATTAGTTGCTTTGGTTGGATTCGGGTTGGAAGAACTTGACCACTTAGTGTGTTCTTGCCATTGCATTAGTTGCATCGGTTTGAGTTCTCCACGGTGATATGTGGAAGTGAAGTTGAGAAGCTTGTTACTCTTGGGTACTTTGGTGCCCTAGAGCTTGTTCCTCTAGGGCACGTTGGTACCCTAGACGGTTGTTGATTTCTCGGAGTCTTGGTGGCTCACGGGATTTGTTGGGAGCCTCCAATTGTGGAGTGTGGCTCAACCTTGTTAGCTTCGGAGCTTTGGTAGCTACGAAGACATTGCCGGGAGCCACCAATTGAGTTGTGGTGTGTGCCTCGGCCTTGGGCATCGAGTCTTGGTGGCTCGGTGCATTTGGTGAAGACCCTCCAACTTGTGGAGTGAGCTTCATCCTTGTAAAGGTTCTAGTTGTCAACCTCAACGGCAACATAGTGACAAGTGCCTCGCCACATTGGTGGTAAGACACAACGGAGATACGGTGTGCCATATCAAGGCTACTCGGTGTTTCACATTGGTGAACACGCGCCGCTCCAACGGAGACTAGCTTCCATTGGGAAGTGTACTTCGGGATAAATCATCGTCTCCAAGTGCCTCGGTATTTCTATCCCGAGCTTCTTACTTATGCTATTTACTTTGTGATAGACATCGAGCTTAAAGTCATATATCTTGCTATCACCTAGTTGATTATATTGCTTAGCATAAGTATTGGTGCACTTAGGTGAACCTAGCTAGTTTAGGTTTTGGCTTGATAAATTAAACGTTAGTTTTATTCCGCATTTATTCAAGTCTTAACCGTAATAATTTTAAATCGCCTATTCACCCCCCCCTCTAGGCGACATCCGTGTCCTTTCAGTTTTTGTTTAATCCAGGAGTCAGGCTTCCCTGGGTTTTTGGAGCGTACAATATTCTTGTGTACCTCGATATACGGAGCCACGAAGGTGGAACTTTGTAGAACTGTGTAGTGTGCTTGAGTGAAAGAATGTCCATCCCTACATATCATTGCTTTCTTTCCTAGCGTGCCTTTTCCACTAAGTCTCCCCTCATGCCGCGATTCAGGAAGACCAATCGACTTAATGTCGGGAATAAAGTTAACTCAAAACTCAATGACCTCCTCTGTTCCATAGCCTTTGGAGATGCTTCCTTCTGGCCTAGCACGGTTATGAACATATTTCTTCAAGACTCCCATGAACCTTTCGAAGGGGAACATATTGTGTAGAAATACAGGACCGAGAATTGCAATCTCGTCGACTAGGTGAACCAGGAGATGCGTCATAATATTGAAAAATGATGGGGGGAACACCAACTCAAAACTAACAAGACATTGGACCACATCCTTCTGTAACCTTGTCAGACTTTCTTGATCGATTACCTTCTGAGATATTGCATTGAGAATGCACATAGCTTCACAATGGGTACTCGAACATTTTCCGATAGAAGCCCCCTCAATGCAATCGGAAGCAACTGCATCATAATCACGTGGCAATCATGAGACTTCAGGTTTTGGAATTTTTTATCTGCCATATTTATTATTCCCTTTATATTTGACGAGAAGCCAGCCGGGACCTTGATACTGCTCAGGCATTCAAAAAATATTTCCTTCTCTGCTTTCGTAAGAGCGTAGCTGCTTAAGTAATGACGCCCTTTATCCGTATGCTTGTTGTTTGGGTCTTTCATATGCTGCTGGTCCTCCCTTGCTTCCGGTGTATCTTTTGTCTTCCCATACACGCCGAGGAAGCCTAGCAGGTTCACGCAAAGATTCTTTGTCACGTGCATCACGTCGATTGAAGACTGGACCTCTAGGACTTTCCAATAGGGTAGCTCCCAAAATATAGATTTCTTCTTCCACATGGGCGCGTGTCCGGTAGCGACGTCTTTTGGAACAGATTGACCGCCAGGACCCTTTCCAAAGATTACTTCTATGTCCTTGACCATACCAAATATAGCATCACCATCAGGGAGGTTAGGCTTCTTCCGGTGATCTGCCTCATCTTTGAAATGCTTGCCTTTCTTTCTTACGGGATGATTGGCTGGAAGAAATTGACGACACCCCAGGTACACGAACTTCTTACATTTTTCCAAATATGTACCTTTAGTTTTATCTAAACAGTGCGTGCATGCGTTGTATCCCTTGTTTGACTGTCCTGAAATGTTACTAAGAGCAAGCCAATCATTGATGGTTACGAACAGCAACGCTCGTAGGTCAAATTCCATCTGTTTGTGCTCATCCCACACACGTACACCTGGTATGGCCCACAACTGCAAAAGTTCATCAACTAATGGCCTTAGGTACACATCAATGTCGTTGCCGGGTTGCTTCGGGCCTTGGATGAGAACGGGCATCATAATGAACTTCCGCTTCATGCACAACCAAGGAGGAAGGTTGTAGATACATAGAGTCACGGGCCAGGTGCTGTGACTGCAGCTCTGCTCCCCAAAAGGATTCATACCGTCTGTACTTATACCAAACCATAAGTTTCTTGCGTCACCTGCAAAGTCGAGAACTCTCTCTCGATTTTTCTCCACTGCGACCCATCGGCGGGGTGTCTCAACTTCCCGTCTTTCTTACGATCTTTTTTGTGCCATCGCAACAACCTGGCATGCTCTTTGTTTCTGAACAGAAGTTTCAGCCGTGGTATTATAGGAGCATACCACATAACCTTAGCAGGAATCCTCTTCCTGGGGGCTCGTCATCGCCCTCAACATCACCAGGGTCATCTTGTCTGATCTTGTACNGGCCTTGGATGAGAACGGGCATCATAATGAACTTCTGGTTCATGCACAACCAAGGAGGAAGGTTGTAGATACATAGAGTCACGGGCCAGGTGCTGTGACTGCAACTCTGCTCCCCAAAAGGATTCATACCGTCTGTACTTAGACCAAACCATAAGTTCCTTGCGTCACCTACAAAGTCCGAGAACTCTCTCTCGATTTTTCTCCACTGCGACCCATCGCGGGGTGTCTCAACTTCCCATCTTTCTTACGCTCTTCTTTGTGCCATCGCAACAACCTGGCATGCTCTTTGTTTCTGAACAGACGTTTCAACCGTGGTATTATAGGAGCATACCACATAACCTTAGCAGGAATCCTCTTCCTGGGGGGCTCGTCATCGCCCTCAACATCACCAGGGTCATCTTGTCTGATCTTGTACCGCAGTGCAGTGCATACCGGACATGCATCCAAATTCTCGTACTCCTCACCACGATAAAGGATGCAGTCATTGATGCATGCATGTATCTTCTACACATCTAATCCTAGAGGGCAGATAGCCTTCTTTGCTTCGTACGTAGTCTCGGGCAATTCGTTATCCTTTGGAAGCTTCGGCTTCATTATTTTCAGTAACTTCTCAAATCCCTTGTCAGATAAACCAGTCTCTGCCTTCCATTTCAGCAATTCCAGTGTGGTACCGAGATTTGTGCTGCCATCTTCGCAATTTGGGTACAGCAACTTTTTTTGATCCTCTAGCATGGCCTCCAACTTCAGCTTCTCTTTTTCTGTATCGCATTCTCGTTTTGCATTAGAAATGACCCGACCAAGACCATCATCGGGCTCATCTGACGCCCGTTGTTCTTCACCTCCTTCTTCTTCATTGTCTTCCATCGAGGTATCACCGTATTCTTCAGGGAACATAGGATAGTTCTCATCATCCTTTTCTTATTTATTGTCTTCCATCATAACCCCTCTTTCTCCGTGCTTCGTCCAACAATTATAGTTGGGCATGAAACCTCTCTGAAGCAGGTGGCCTTGAAGGATTCTCGAGGAAGAGTGCTCCTTAACGTTCCGACAGTCCACAGATGGACAAGGCATAAAACCATCCTCTTTGTTTGCCTCAGCCATATGGATAAATTTATGCAGGCCTGCAATAAAATCGGAACTGCGTCGGTCGCCGTACATCCATTGCTGCCGTTCATCCATCTGCATATCATACAATTAAGTTTATCAAATACAATTAGAATAACATATTGAATACTGAAATGACCACCGTATATCGACACATGCAAAATTTGTATCAATTACAGATGAAAAGGACAAAGGTTGCTAATTAACCTCGATCGATCGGAGGAAAGAGAGAGGACAAAGCCTAAGGGTGGCTCGGGCACCTCATATCATTTTGTGTGAACTTAAATGTGGCTCGGGAATTTCATCGAACACCTCTAGTGCATAGCAAAGAAAAACAAACTAGCACCCACCTCTCACACCTCCTAGCAGAAAAAAAAATAGACAGGGGCCGGGGGCTGGCTTTATATATAGGCAGGGGACTATTAGTCCCGGTTCGTGCTACGAACCGGGACTAATGCGCTGCGGGAGCTTTAGTCCCGGTTGGCAGCACGAACCGGGACTAATGCCCCCGGCCCAACCGGGACTATTGGCCCACGGGGCCCTGGCCGGTCGAACCGGGACCAATGCCAGGCATTGGTCCCGGTTTGTATGGGAACCGGGCCTAATGCCTTTTTCTGGCTTTTCCAAAGACCATTTTTCTACTAGTGTGTCGAGTACATGATCATTTGAAACAAATGCTAAATCTAACAACTTTTAACATTGGATTTTGTGTGAATGGTATATTTCTTGTGTTATGGTGGAACTTTCATACTCCCTTTAAATAAAGACGTATATGGTTGTTGTTTTCTCAAGTTTCTTTCTCACACTAATTTTTTCCCTTTTTATTTTTGTACTATTCTGAATTATCCATACTCAAAATTTTACATAGACTGTCAGTTCTTTAAAGAACACACATAAACATCTGAGAATTATCTACACGTTGTAAAAACATCCACATTACATTTGAATATTTAGCAGACGGGTCAAACTCCTCAACATTTATTCCTAATGGGATATGGTTTCACTTTTGGAGTGGTTTATCTTCCTTCTAGAAAAAATTCAAAAATTTTTTATCACTCTTGCTACTATCACCAACTCCATTCTCACAAATGCCATTTAATCGATATAATGCTCCAAAATTTTACTGCTCCGTTAGTGTGACAATTAGTTTTGTGATTCTAACATATTTACCGTTAGCGTGTAATCAGTTTTTTTCCATTTGAGAGAGATGACACTACCATTATCATTTGTCAGCTCAAAAGGAATTTATTCGTTACCATTATCATCTATTAGCTCATGCATTCTTCAAAACCCATGACGTTACTATTGTTTTTAAAAGTTTATTTGATTATTTCATATATACTCATTTGTGTACACATGTCAGATAATTTTTTAAAGCCTCTCATATTTAAGCCTCTCACGTATTTTTATTCTTTTATACCCATCCATTGATCGTACTCAGGCATGCATGTCCAAGCGGAGTGCAAATTATCAATAACTTAGCTTGTACACATTAATTATAGCATTTGATTTTAAAGTTCCTTTGCAGACGTTCCGATCCGGTTCAAATTCCTTCAAGTGGAAATACCGTCAAAAGGAAATAAATGACGTACAGCTCCGGGTTTCTTACTTCAGAGAGACATTCTGATCCGGTACCAATTCCATAAAAAGGAAAGAAGTGGTTGTACAGCTCCTGGTCTCTTAGCTCTAAAACGTTTAATCTATCATTTAATCTACGACTTTATTAATCTCTATTTAAATCTTAGCCGTAAATTATAGATCCAACAACTAGAATAATTTTTAATGATGTGGATTAACGCGGTTGATAGAAAAACACCCGTATAATTGCTTTGAATATATAATAGAAAAAATGATTACATACTAACGGTAATATTACTCTCTCAAATGAAAAAAAAGGATTACATACTAACAACGGTAAAGATGACGGAATAGCAGAACTAATGTTTACACTAACCGAGCATTGGTATTTCTGAGCATTAGATTGGTCAAATAGTATTTATGTGGATGAGATTGGTCATAGTGACAAAAATGATAAAAAAGAAAACAAAAGATTGCGTCCTCTGCATATTGTAGGCAGATAACACCTCCAGTACATGTTGTATGACGAAGACATTGAATATATTCTGAGAAGTATACCATCCAATACTAAAGAACAAGATTTGAGAGGGGGGGTGAGTACAT
This sequence comes from Puccinellia tenuiflora, assembly GCA_012064385.1. NCBI lineage: Eukaryota > Viridiplantae > Streptophyta > Magnoliopsida > Poales > Poaceae > Puccinellia > Puccinellia tenuiflora. Next base: position 545,486 of record QRDG01000195.1, read on the forward strand.
TTTTAGAGTTGCGATATTCCACTACAGGAAATGCCAACTACGCCGACGGCCCCTTGCCGTCGGCATAGGGCGCTTTGCCGTCGGCACAGCCTAAGCCCACGGCTGGCGTCGGCGTAGGCCCGTCGGCGTACCACCCCGTAGGCGTAGCCTAATAAACCGTCGGCGTAGAAAATGCCGTCGGCGTAGGACACGCGCCGACGGCCAGCAGGAGCCGTCGGCGTAGCTTTTGTGGGCCCGCGGCTCGTCTAGTTTTGGGGGCCGTCGGCGTAGCTCCAGACGGCCGTCGCGTGGGGTTAGCCACGAGGCGGGGCGCCGAGAGCTACCCCGACGGCAATGCCGTCGGCACAGCCCTGACCATCTGGTCACTACTGAGGCTGTGCCGACGGCATTGCCGTCGGCGTAGCTCTCTGCGCCAGGTTTTTTTGCCTATGCCGACGGCAATGCCGTCGGCGTAGATACTGCCAGTTTTGTTTTTTTTTTATTTCCAGAGCACATTTCACAGCACAAAAATCACAGCAAAAATTCATAAATTGCACCCAAAATTCACAGGAATGGTAACAGCAATAATATCATCAAGTGCCAATCGTCATACACACATCAATCCGATACATCAATTCCAAAAGCCCTACATATTTGGAGGAGAGGGGGTGAACCCGAGATCTCCTCGGGTGAGGATAGGCGACGGTTGGCGCGACGTAGCCGCAGTAGAACCAACAGCAGAGCCTGGAGAAGCATCATGAGAAGAACTATCGCGGCGATTTGGTGTTGTGATCTCACGCGAACCCGAGGGACGAGGAGAAGCCCGACCAAACTCTGGGTTCTCCGAACATCCCGTCCCCTACATGTTTGAGATGGACTTAGCAATTTGCGAGGCAAAGGAAATTGGTGACCAGTTGTTTGGCAAAGAACTTACCGGGGTTGATGCGTAGTATGTGAAAGCGAATTCGTCCTTCGATGGGAACAATGGCGGCGGCCCCGGCATAGGAGGCGCCTCTCCTACCGGCTCCACCCTCTCTCCAGTGGTCATGAACCTCATCATCACCTGCAAGATAGCTTAGATGTCAAGCAAAGGAAGTGGGACTTGTCATCTTCTGCAAGAAATAAAGATTGAAACTTACAACATGGTAGTACGAGTTGTAGGCATCACTCCTCTGCAGCCACTCCTGATAGTTCGCCTTGTATTTCGAATGTAAGTCGGCGTAGGCCGCCTCGAAATCAGGCTGCAATTTCAAAAAATAGCGAATCTCATAAACTTAGCCATGCGGGAACGAATGTTTGAAAGAGGATGAAAATGAGAAAAACTTACATCGGTGGAAGTGGATCGACGAGGCTGTCGACGATGCGGGATAGGGGTGTCGGGGGGAGTGTAGCTTTGACACGCGAGAGGTTCATGTCAGGCCTGGCCACCTTGCCAAGAACACGCCCGCGGCCATGCGGCCTTCCACCCGACGCGAGGACCAAGGCTCTCTCGTCCACCTCCTCCTGGAGGGGGTCATCCACCTCCAGGTAGAAGGCCTAGACCGTGTCGCAGTAGGTGCGCAAGTCCTCTTCTGCAGACCCGTAGTACTCGGGAAGCGAAGGCTGAGGCTGCGTGAGATCAGGCTTCTTCTGCTTCATCCTCTTCCACGTTGTCAAGTCAGTAAAAGTCTCCCCCATATCGGACTCCTGCATCGCGAAAAGAAATGTTATGCGTATCAATTAGGAACATGACGGGAAATAAATGCAGGTTGTTCCATGTATATATACCAGCTTTTCCTTGAAGCGGCCATGGTTGCGGTTTCCCCCACTGTGTGTTCCCCCGTGGCCTCGGTTTGCCTTGTTCCGCTTGCTCACGGCATCGAACTCGGGGTCTTCCCCGACCCACCTCCTAGCCAACGCCTCCCATGCGTCTTCTTTGTCATTGGCCCAGTCGGGCATAACCTGAAAATGCAATACTCAAGTAAAGAACAGATAATGCAATGGCAACTTAGCAGCAATATAGAACCCCATTGACAGTTTACTTACCGACATGTAATCACTGACTGTCATCTGCGGCGGCTCCTTGACATTTTCCTCCTTCTTGGCCCTCTTGCCCCTCTCAGACATGAAGTGATTGACGGTCGTGTGCTTTTGGTTGTACCACTGCTGTCGTGTCAACCTCACACAAGCCGCACGCAAAGTCTTGTCCGTGTCCACGTCGTCCTCCGTCACCCGATAAAAGTGCTTCAATCATGCATACAAATATTGTGAGAGTCATGAGTTAGCACGGTGGGGTCATTCAACTATGAACGAAACTCGAGAAATATTTCTTACCCAAAACTTGGTGATCACGGCGTCAGAAGCTCTCCCAAAGCCCGGGCAGTCGGCAGCCTCGTAGTCAAGCCAAGTAGTGGCTAGCTTCCTCTCGCCGCCCGGGGTCGGAGTGTAGAAGCCCGGCCAAAACTTCCTAATGAGAGCTCCAAGCAAGCTCGAAGGTAGGCGGGTCCCCTGAGAGTAGGTCCAATTGCTGCAAAATAATCAGATATTAGTACATAAGAAACTATTATGACCAAAATGAAATTAAATGTTCAAAATTACAAAAATAGTACACTTACTGAATGCCGTTAGAACGAATGAGGGATTTCCCCTCCTCAGTAGTAGGCTCCTTGTCCTCACCGGGGACTCCCGCTTCCCCACGAATTGGCAACCGCTTCGGCGCCGCCTCCTCCTCCGCCTCCGCCTCCGGCTCCTGTCTAGACTCCGCCTCGTCTCTAGACTCTGTCTCCACCTCCAACTCCAGCTGCAACTGGGAAGCCACGTCGCCAGAAGCGGAGGATGATGGCTCCAAGTCTACTCCACCTCTCCCGCCACCTCCACCTCGTCCTCGTCCTCGTCCTCCAGCTCGTCCTCGTCCTCCCTCACTGTTGTTCTCATAACGCAAATTGGGAGTTGACGATCTTCCACTTCGCGTAAGCTTCCTTTGCCTCAACGTATCAAGCAGGGACAACGTCGACTCCCTGCCTTGGCTCATATTGTTCAATCACCTGCATTGAGAAAGAGAAAACAATTAAGCATAAAGACATACTAAAATGTAGACCATCTAGCAAGTATCTAATCCCATCGTACTCATTGCCATCGATCCGCTGCTATATCACCTCACCTCTGTCACGCTCGTACTGAGCAAAGTCGACCAACGTGACGTAGTTAGGCATATATCCATGCAACCAAAGGTGTTTAGTCATTTCATCCTTTCCCTGACGATGACGCCTCTTGCAATGAGTGCAAGGGCACTGTGGACGAACCCCTTCCTTTGAACCACGCGCTAACTCCTTCACTAGCAAATTAGTCTTCCATGCCCACTCATCTGTTCTTTCAGTCGCAGAAACACGGCCACTGTACATCCACCCATTATCAGCCATCCTCTGCTTTATTGGGAGCCAAACAACAACGCATTTCATACTATGCAGCAAGTAATAATAAATTTATTCAATGACACCAAGATTAATTACGGCCAAATTTTATCTTTTACAGCATGCAAGGGTTCACCTACACTTCTAATAGGTAGGGCCTATCCCACCCGAGTACATGTAGATCGAGTCGTGTCCCATATTCTACCCCGACCCGAGACGGAATTTCGACAGCAGTTCCCCGCTGTTCTTCAGAATACACGTCTCGAGCTTGTCAACCCGAGAGGGTGTGCATCCGAAGAACAACGGGGAGGTGCTGCCGAAATTCCGTCTCAGGAAGGGGTAGAACATGGGACACGACCCGATCTACACGTACTCGGACTGTCCAACATGGACGATCCGGAAGTGTTACGGTTATAAATATGCAAAGATGGATAATCCTGCATATTTATAAATTTGTAACCCGGACGGGATCTGACTTGGGTTACGTGACTGACTTGGTGATATAGACCAAAATAAACCTATGCAGCAACAGAGGCGAAAGATTTATACCCTCGAAGCGTGATCGGTGGCAGGAGAAGGTCGAGGACGTGCGCCAGAAGCAGGGCGACGAAACAGGGGCACCGAGGCGGCCCCTCCTCAGCTGGAGAAGAAGCCCTGCAACGACGCGCGGGACCGACGGTGGTGTGGGACACCGAAAGAACGGCAACCTCTGGGAGAGCGACGGGGCCTAGTGTACAAAATGAACAAAGGTTAGCAATTTAAGGTGTAACAAGTAAGGTGTTAACTGAATTTAACTCGTGTGCGAGCTCGGCCATGCCGGACGTGCTCGGCCGTAGCTCGTGTGCGAGCTCGGCCATGCCGGGCGTGCTCGGCCGTAGCTCCTGTGAGAGCTCGTGTGCAAATGGGCAGCGTGTGGTGCAAGGGAGGGCACGGCAGTAGCTCGTGTGCGAGCTCGGCCATGCCGGACGTGCTCGGCCGTAAACGGAACCGCGTGCCTACGACCTTGGAAACGACGGGAAGAAGAGGAACATGGCTGCAGCTCACCTCGAGGTGCTCGGCGTCATCGATCGGCCTCGGGGACGACGGAGACCTGCTGAAGTTGTCGGGGAAGAGGAGGAAGACGACGGCCTTGGTGTGCTCCTCAGGGACGGCCGACCCTCCTCGACCCCCTACTGGCTCCGCCTGTGTGGGGAGGGGAGCACGGCAGCGAGGATGGGGAGGGGAGCACGGCAGCGAGGATGGGGAGGGGAGCACGGGCGGCACCGCGGCGCTTCGGTAGGGAGGGGAGGACGGCGCCGCGGATCTTCGGTGGGGAGGGGAGCACGGGCGGCACGGCGTGGGGAGGGGAGCACGGGTGGCACGGCGTGGGAAGGGTAGGCAAGCGGCGGCGGAGCTCCGGCCGGGTGGAGGGTGTGGGGCGGCGGCGGCGGGGAGGCACGGTGCGTGGTCGAGGGATTTGGGAGTTAGCATTTTGGGGAGGACGGGCGCGCGCGCTCGACCTAATTGCTAGTATGAACTATGCCGACGGCTTTACCGTCGGCATAGCTTTTTTTCCTTTTTTCTATTATTAGTAATTTACTAATATTTTATAAACATTATAATTTACTCCATTATAATTTTATATAGTTTTATTAATATTTTAAACATTATAATTTAGACACACACAAATTATTCCGGCGCTCCGGCTATCCTTTTCTAGCAAAACCCTAGTCCGGTGGGCCTCGCATATCTACCCCGGAACCTGGACATCCATAGCACCCAACACACTTGTACACACATGGTATGTCACCACCTTGGTTTTGGTGTGATTCCGACGCTCCGGAGCCCCTCTCCGGCGAAACCCTAAACAGGTGCCGAAAGTCAACCGTGTCGTCTACCCCTTCCACGGTCGTCGAAATGGGGTAGCTCAGTGGACTTTTATACTTGGTTGTGTTAGGGTGTGTCATATGATCATTTTAAACCCACTTTGGGCCCATGTTATCACATGAGTCCATCCGTTGCACCCGAAATGGGGGTTCCGACTTAAAAGAACATAAACTTCGTGCGGGATAAGTGTGGTGTGTGAAGCTGGACACACCTAGGAGTTTGGTGTTGGCTATTCCAATGTCCCACCACACTCTTACACATATGTTAGGACACCACCTAGGGTTTGGTGTGATTCGGATGCTCCGGAGCGCCTCTCCGTCGATACCCTAGACCCGCTGGAGAAAAGACCAGTTTTTCTCGTCTACCCCATAGACGTGCGTCGAAAGGGGGTAGCCCAGTGGAATTTTTTGCTTGGTTGTGCTGGGTTAGTACCTAGGAACACCCAAAACCTATATCCACCCCAACTCTTGCATAGATTCTCTCCGTTTCGCCCGCCCAAAGTGGGGGTTTTCACCTCTAAGTCCACGAAATCGGTATGGAGAAAGTGATGCCGGTGAACCCGCTCACACCCCGGAGTGGGAACCTGGACATCCACAGCACCCAACACACTTGTACACACATGGTATGTCACCACCTTGGTTTTGGTGTGATTCCGACGCTCCGGAGCCCCTCTCCAGCGAAACCCTAAACCCGCTGGAGAAAAGACCAGCTTTTCTCGTCTACCCCATAGACGTGCGTCGAAAGGGGGTAGCCAAGTGGAATTTTTTCCTTGGTTGTACTGGGTTAGTACCTAGGAACACCCAAAACCTAGATCCACCCCAACTCTTGCATAGATTCTCTCCGTTTCGCCCGAAGTGGGGGTTTCGACGGTGTGTGAGAGACAATATTCGCGACATCATTTTATGCGGGTGGAGACCGCTATTCTGCGTAGCTATATACATAAAAATGAATTAAAAACATATTAAACATAGTTTAGAGTAATAAATAAATAAATGAAAAATTAAAAAAAATCCTGGACCTGTGCCGACGGCAAAGAACGACGGCCGTAAAAAAAACCTCGGGCCTGTGCCGACGGCAAAACCGTCGGCGTAGTGATGAACCCTAACATCATTCTGCTTATGCCGACGGTGGCCGTCGGCCTCTCTGGCATTACGCCGGCGGCCATGGGTGCGCCGACGGCCAGCTCGTCAGGCTGGACTGGGCCGCACCTACGCCGACGGCCCCGACAAAAGGCCGTCGGCGTATATTTTGGCCGTCGGCGCATCCAGGCTTTACTGTAGTGTTCTCCCATCCGGATTAATTATGTCTTCCGCAATGATGTTGGTTCCTATATCGGCCAAGCTACCGACACGCTCTCGGCTGTTGTGCCAACAGCCAACAATCCGCCTCTAAAGTTTGTTGGAAAACTCAATTGATTTTGACTAATGACTAGTCTTGATATTTTTCCTCTTGACTAGTTCTCTGGCGGGATTGAGGACAATTAATGCTAGGAACAGCGATGCTTTGACCATAGTAAACTTGTAATACTATCGGACGTGTTTCTTGAGAAGAAAGAGTATTGATCACAAGTTGCTTCTGGATTCACATGTCAAGGTAATCATGGATGCTCACTGTCTGTGGAAAATGTCAAACATCCAACTGCACCAACCGGCGGGTAGTAAGTTCCACTTGGCCAGAAAAACATCATATATTCCCGGTAGCACATGAATGGGTTGCGAGTTTCCGTGTCTAGCTGTATCGTTCCATGCATGTCGAGTATAATACATTCATTCTACGCTACCCCTCTTGATACGGTAACATATATCTCCCTGAAGCCTGCAAATAGTTAAAAGAGTGTCAGACTCATCGCGCACAACACCATTTATTCAATCGATGTTTTCCTAGCTAGCCTTGACGGTGACAATGAACAAAACAGTATTATTAACATGCAAATACTGTTACAGAATTGTTGCCTAGAGTAGTTTTACACTTTTACTTCATTATATTTTGATTAATACACGAATAAATAGGAAAATGTAATATGTTCAGAACTGTGTACGTGAAAGACCTACAAGTAAATTAGGAAACCGAATAGAGTTACAGCGTAAACTGCTAATGAAACAGAGGCTCCAAGATATCATCTAATTAATCAAGCTAATGAAACATACGCATACGTGCCCTTCGGTCCAGACATGGGAACATACACAGACTGAGTTAGATTATTTCATTAATCAAATACCGAAAAAATGTGATCATTTCACACTTGTATGATTGTCTTCTCATGGGCGGATCCAACGCAGGTTCCATGGGTCCATGGCACCCCCCAAAAAATACAGATGGTTTATACTATATACGTAACAGTAGTTATCTAATCCCCGCAAAAAAAAAAGTAGTTATCTATCAACTTAAAGCCTATTTTTGGATTTCACTGGAATTAAGATGATGTTCAGGTCAAATCATACTATTATATAGTGTATGTTCTATAATTTTCGAATCGACGAATTAAATTCATGTTGTTCATACATTGTATTTTAAATCGTGGCATCCCCAGTTCTAAGATGCTACATCCGCCACTGAGTCATTTGGTTATATATATGTCCTACATGCAAATTAATTAAACAGTTACATAGATAGTATGTCCCATCAGTCTGTCTAGTTTGCAACTAGGATGATGATACAAGAAGTCGCCCTATGCATTGCACACGACCCGTTCGTAAATAGTATTATGGGTTCGAGAGTCTAAAATCAACACAATATGCAAATCGATCATGGCCACTTAGTAGTCGAGTCGCAGTATGCATAGTGGAAGCTAGTGCCGCCGCGATACGCGGATATCAACTTGTGTGCTGCTCGATCACCACGCTCCCGGCTGGCTGGCAGGTTGACTAAACCACAAACGTGAGCTCCAAAGACGCTCCTCCGCCGGGGTTACTGCGGTGAGAGCATCTTCACCGGAAGTGTCTAAAATGTCTCCGACACATCTTTATTGGACGTCCTTTTGGGCGTGCCGGACACTTATCCGGCGCTTTTTTTTTACGCCTCCCACGCGGCACCCTCTAAACAGGCCGGACAAGTGTTGAATCTTTAGATTTCCTGTACAACTTATTTGTGTAGCCGGTGAAACATCATAATATATGCACACTTAGTCACAGAAAAAGTGAGTGGATCGGCCCACTCGATCCACTCACGGGATCTTCTATGGCCATATAACACTAATAAACATGGCTAAACATGGCACACGAGTGGAGGTTGTCCCTCGCGCGTGGTTATGGTCACCCCGCCCTTGTCTACGATTGTCTCTTCTCAGTCCGGCCTCGCAGTGTGCGCCATGGTGAGACGACGATGGTGAATTCAAGACCGAGGTGGCGTGTGTTGGCGGGCGGCAAGCTTGGTGGAGCGCTACGTTTTGTCCGGAGATGTGGTTTTTGGGGGTCAGGAGATATTCATGCCTTCTTGGAACCGATGCGGTGACGCTTGCGAGTGTCGTCGTTCCTTCCTGAAGGGCGTCGGGTATACCCCTTCCCTACTCCAAATAGCGTACCGGGGGAAACCCTAGGTCCAGTCCGGGTAGCAGCGTCGTCGTCGTTTTCCTTCTCGGAGGTGCTGCTTGGTACGCGGCGATTCAGAGTGCTAGGTTCGTGGTGGGAATTCTCGGAGGGCACAGTGGTTGAGATTCATCTTCGTTTTCGTCGATCCGCCGATGTTGGCGTTGTTTTCTTTTCTCTTCTCTCTTTTTCTTTTGGCTTGGGTGTGCTGTTTTTAGCCCTAGCAGTGGTGTGTGGTGTTGCGTTTGTATCGCTAGTGTTTGTATGGTGATCGTTGCTTTATTTATAAAGCAGGGCGCAACCCTATTTCGAGAGTGTGCCTAGCAACAGCCCACTTGATCTACTCACGGGATCTTTTGTGGTCATATAACACTAATAAACATAGCACATGATGGCAGCCCACTTGATCCACTCACGAGATCTTGTGTGGCCACCTAGCACATAAAAAATATCACGCTCTGGGTGGCTATGCAAAAAAAATCCTGCAAATGGATCGCTCCTCCGCATGCAGGGCACGTAGTGTCTATGACGGACGGGCCATGCCTGTCGGAGGTGCGCCGGACAGTGTCCGGCACCACGAAGGAGCCCCTAAATTTTGAGGCACAGTTCGTGGTGCTAGACAGATTTTCAGTCGGACGAGAGCTTTACGACCCTCGGCGTGGCCGATTTTTCTGTCCGGCACCCCAATGGGGCTTTACGGACCCTTTTACGACCCCCGGTGGAGATGCTGTGATATCTGACGTTCCGGGACTGTAATAAATACACAAGCAAAGCAGCAAGTTTGCTTCATCGCATCTTATCTCGAGCAAACACAAGCTAGGAGTAGTGGCTGCTGATCCGAGAACTTAAGAAGATGGCGAAGCTTGCCCTTCTCGCCGTGCTCGCGTCGTTGTTCGGTACCGTGTCCTGCGATTTCAATTTCTCATCAGTCTACGTCGGCTACGGCTATCGACCCCCGACTCCAAGACTGCCCCGGCCCAGGTATCCGTTCCCACTGCCACTGTCTTCTCATCCGCCGAGCCCTACCCCTGGGCTCAAGGTCGGCTACTATGCCGGCAGGTGCCCGTCCGCGGAGCACGTCGTGAAGGATGCCGTGAGAAAGACCACCGCCGGCGTCCAGGCCGGTCTCGTCCGCCTCTTCTTCCATGACTGCTTCGTCGAGGTACGTACGTACACATTAAATCAATCCACGCACATACATTTCTACTAGTATACAGTATTAATTTGCAGTTGCGCGTGCGTCAATGCCGCTCGAGTGGGTAGAGCTAATCATGCTGCCCGTACATACATGCATTCTTGCATATGTGTGTGGACGTGGTTTTCTTCAGGGGTGCGACGCCTCCGTCCTGCTGAACCAGGTCCCCGGCGGCCCAGAGACGGAGAAGCAGAGTTTCCCAAACCTGAGCCTGCGTGGCTTCGAGGTGATTGACGCGGCAAAGGATGTCCTCGAGGCCAAGTGCCCGGGCGTTGTCACCTGCGCCGACATCGTCGCCTTCGCCGCGCGCGACGCCAGCAACATCCTCAGTCATGGCGAAATCACCTACCAGGTGCCGGCCGGCCGCTTTGACGGGAATGTGTCGCTCGCCTCCGAGACGCTCGGCAAGAACCTGCCCCCGCCGTTCGGCGACCTCGACCTGATAACGGCCATGTTCGCTGCCAAGGGGCTCAGCCAGACCGACATGGTGGTGCTTTCCGGTGCCCACTCCATCGGCCACTCCCTCTGCTCCTCCTTCCCCGACCGCCTGCCACCACCGGCCATCCCCACCAACACGTCCATGAACCCCAAGCTTGCCGAGACACTGAACCGGACCTGCAGCGCGGGCGACTCCACGACGACGACGGTGCTGGATCTTAAGACCCCCGACTTGTTGGACAACCAATACTACAAGAACGTCCTGAGGGGCGATGTGCTCTTCAACTGCGACGCCGTACTGGCATCGTCGTCAGAGACGCAACGGTTGGTGAACTTCTACGCCGGTAACCCTTCATTGCATGACTTTGGTTTTTCACTCGGGGCAACCAAGTGGCACCAACACTTCGGACAAGCCATGGTGAAGATGGGTAGCATCGGGGTGAAGAGCAGCACCGAGGGCGAGATCAGGAAGAAGTGTGGGTTCGTCAACAAGCCCTAGTGCCCTACCTACACTGGTTCATGATCTGGCCATGCATCTTGACGTAGACTGGTCCGATGGAATAATGTTTCGTACTAGCTAGTACGTGCTCTTCGGTCTCCTTTCTTGTTTACTTTCAATTAACACTAGTACAGATCAGTCCTTTCTTGTTTGACAAACCGTGTGTGATATTTATGGGTGGGCGATCAGATGCTGAATCGCATACGGTTCGACAAACCGTGTGTGATGTTTGTAACTTCACACAGGGAAATCTCGAACCGTGTGTGATGTTTGTAACTTCGCACAGGGAAATTATAAAATATAAACATGTGCGATGATAGACCCATCAGACATGTTTTCGAAACTGGACCGTGTGTGTATGAGTGTAATCGCACAAGCTCGGGCATAATTGGTCATGTGCATCTATTGCTTATCGCAAGCGTTTTGTTAGAAGTCAATCATGTGTGTTTAAATAATTATCCCGGGTCAATAGCTCCTATGCGACGTCTTTCCCACCAAATGGATGCATAGCGACGTCGTTGGTTGGAATAGCTCAGACGCGACATCTCTTTGAGCACAAATAGCTCTGCTGCGACATTGCTCTTAATCGCAGTCAGTTAGGATTAAGGGGAGCCGGGTGGGACCCACAATTGTCCAGGTCAGCAGCGATGACCGTTACATCTCTTCCCTGCGCGGGCATTCTCTGCTTCTGCTTCTTCTTCTCCTCCGGCGACTCTTCCCCTGTGCACGCATTCTCTACTTCTGCTTCTTCTTCTTCTCCGACGACGGCGACGCAGCGCGGCAACGCCGGCGAGGCAAAACATAAATAAATGCAGATAAAATAAACAAGCAGACGCATATAGTAGATAAACTAAATTTTTAAACTGAATTACATTACACACAAATTAGTTAAGTTCGTAGGCTCATCGGATCAAAAGCCACACAGAGATAAACTAAAAATGGGATACCGCTGCTCCTACCCCTAGCTACGACCCAAAATTGGGCTCACACCGGAGCCCCGGGGTGTGCGGCGGCGACAAGGCGGCGGCCCGCGCCGCTCAGTCGGAGTCGAAGTCGAAGTCCGAGTCGGAGCTGAGCTCGATGACGGGGTGGAGGGATTCGTGGATCGCGGCCTGGAAGCGGCGTTCCTCGAGCTCCATCTTCATCTGACGGTCCGCCTCCTCCTCCTGCCACTGCTGCTTGCTGCGCTCTATCACCTCAGCGGTGATCCAGTCGAGGTGCTCGTCGTCGGCGAAGTCCCCGGGCAGGAGCCCGGCGCGTGGTGCGTGCTCCTCCTCCTCCTCCTCCTCCCTCTTGGGCGGCGGCAGCGGTGCCCGTGCGATGGAGGAGCTCCCCGCGCCGGAGGAGCTTACATGCTCGTAGCGGCTGCCGCCTCGAGCCGACGCCGGCATCTCCATGCGCCGGCCGTACTCCTCCACCTCGCGGCCGAATGACGCAGGCGGCGGCGCCAAGCCCCTGTTGGTGAACCTGCGCGCGCCGCGCTTCCGACCACCGTCGGAAGCAACCCGACCAGCGCGAACGGGGTCAGTGGGGGGCCGCCGCTTCCGCCCCTTCCGCTCCTCGTCGGAGCGGTTCCCGCCACCGGAATGGCCACTGCGGCCCGCGCTTGAACCCAGACACTTGAACATTGCCGCTCGGCGGGGCTAGATCTGTAGCTGGATATGGATTTCGTCGCCGGCGGCGAGCAAATCGGAGCGGCGGCGGCAGTGGGAGCGGCTGAGATAATAGCTAGGGCACGACACATTTCCGTGGATAAGAAGGGGACGGGAGGCGGTCGGCCGTGGCGTTGGGCCGTGGCGAGGCCGTGGTTGGGCCGTGTTTGATATTAATAAAACACTACAGACAAAAAAAACCATGAAATAATCATGAAATATTCAAAAAAAACATCAAAAAAAATGCAAATCCAGTGCACATGGTCTTATTTTGTCATGTACTAACATCTCCAACTAATAAAGAAGGTCTAGACACATATTAAATAGGAAATGCTTCAATATGGTGTGAAAATCACACATCTCAAACTATGAACTCTCATGTGTGAAGAGAGGTGGTTTTGAACTTGCAATATGAAATTGTCCAAAACCTCACCAAACCTTCATTTTGGTGTGACTAAGAAGGATCCAGGCTTACTTTTCCATTTTGGTGTTTCAAACTTGTTTAAATGTTGGTCAAATTTAGGTTTGACCGAATTCAAAATAATCATGAAATATTCAAAAAACATCAAAAAAATGCAAATCCAGTGCACATGGTCTTATTTTGTCATGTACTAACATCTCCAACTGATAAAGAAGGTCTAGACACATATTAAACAGGAAATGCTTCAATATGGTGTGAAAATCACACATCTCAAACTATGAACTCTCATGTGTGAAGAGAGGTGGTTTTGGACTTGCAACATGAAATTGTCCAAAACCTCACCAAACCTTCATTTTGGTGTGACTAAGAAGGATCCAGGCTTACTTTTCCATTTTGGTGTTTCAAACTTGTTTAAATGTTGGTCAAATTTAGGTTTGACCGAATTCAAAATAATCATGAAATATTCAAAAAACATCAAAAAAATGCAAATCCAGTGCACATGGTCTTATTTTGTCATGTACTAACATCTCCAACTGATAAACAAGGTCTAGACACATATTAAACAGGAAATGCTTCAATATGGTGTGAAAATCACACATCTCAAACTATGAACTCTCATGTGTGAAGAGAGGTGGTTTTGGACTTGCAACATGAAATTGTCCAAAACCTCACCAAACCTTCATTTTGGTGTGACTAAGAAGGATCCAGGCTTACTTTTCCATTTTGGTGTTTCAAACTTGTTTAAATGTTGGTCAAATTTAGGTTTGACCGAATTCAAAATAATCATGAAATATTCAAAAAACATCAAAAAAAATGCAAATCCAGTGCACATGGTCTTATTTTGTCATGTACTAACATCTCCAACTGATAAACAAGCTCTAGACACATATTAAACAGGAAATGCTTCAATATGGTGTGAAAATCACACATCTCAAACTATGAACTCTCATGTGTGAAGATAGGTGGTTTTGGACTTGCAACATGAAATTGTCCAAAACCTCACCAAACCTTCATTTTGGTGTGACTAAGAAGGATCCAGGCTTACTTTTCCATTTTGGTGTTTCAAACTTGTTTAAATGTTGGTCAAATTTAGGTTTGACCGAATTCAAAATAATCATGAAATATTCAAAAAACATCAAAAAAATGCAAATCCAGTGCACATGGTCTTATTTTGTCATGTACTAACATCTCCAACTGATAAACAAGGTCTAGACACATATTAAACAGGAAATGCTTCAATATGGTGTGAAAATCACACATCTCAAACTATGAACTCTCATGTGTGAAGATAGGTGGTTTTGGACTTGCAACATGAAATTGTGCAAAACCTCACCAAACCTTCATTTTGGTGTGACTAAGAAGGATCCAGGCTTACTTTTCCATTTTGATGTTTCAAACTTGTTTAAATGTTGGTCAAATTTAGGTTTGACCGAATTCAAAATAATCATGAAATATTCAAAAAACATCAAAAAAATGCAAATCCAGTGCACATGGTCTTATTTTGTCATGTACTAACATCTCCAACTGATAAACAAGGTCTAGACACATATTAAACAGGAAATGCTTCAATATGGTATGAAAATCACACATCTCAAACTATGAACTCTCATGTGTGAAGAGAGGTGGTTTTGGACTTGCAACATGAAATTGTCCAAAACCTCACCAAACCTTCATTTTGGTGTGACTAAGAAGGATCCAGGCTTACTTTTCCATTTTGGTGTTTCAAACTTGTTTAAATGTTGGTCAAATTTAGGTTTGACCGAATTCAAAATAATCATGAAATATTCAAAAAACATCAAAAAAAATGCAAATCCAGTGCACATGGTCTTATTTTGTCATGTACTAACATCTCCAACTAATAAAGAAGGTCTAGACACATATTAAATAGGAAATGCTTCAATATGGTGTGAAAATCACACATCTCAAACTATGAACTCTCACGTGTGAAGAGAGGTGGTTTTGAACTTGCAACATGAAATTGTCCAAAACCTCACCAAACCTTCATTTTGGTGTGACTAAGAAGGATCCAGGCTTACTTTTCCATTTTGGTGTTTCAAACTTGTTTAAATGTTGGTCAAATTTAGGTTTGACCGAATTCAAAATAATCATGAAATATTCAAAAAACATCAAAAAAATGCAAATCCAGTGCACATGGTCTTATTTTGTCATGTACTAACATCTCCAACTGATAAACAAGGTCTAGACACATATTAAACAGGAAATGCTTCAATATGGTGTGAAAATCACACATCTCAAACTATGAACTCTCATGTGTGAAGAGAGGTGGTTTTGGACTTGCAACATGAAATTGTCCAAAACCTCACCAAACCTTCATTTTGGTGTGACTAAGAAGGATCCAGGCTTACTTTTCCATTTTGGTGTTTCAAACTTGTTTAAATGTTGGTCAAATTTAGGTTTGACCGAATTCAAAATAATCATGAAATATTCAAAAAACATCAAAAAAATGCAAATCCAGTGCACATGGTCTTATTTTGTCATGTACTAACATCTCCAACTGATAAACAAGGTCTAGACACATATTAAACAGGAAATGCTTCAATATGGTGTGAAAATCACACATCTCAAACTATGAACTCTCATGTGTGAAGATAGGTGGTTTTGGACTTGCAACATGAAATTGTCCAAAACCTCACCAAACCTTCATTTTAGTGTGACTAAGAAGGATCCAGGCTTACTTTTCCATTTTGGTGTTTCAAACTTGTTTAAATGTTGGTCAAATTTAGGTTTGACCGAATTCAAAATAATCATGAAATATTCAAAGAACATCAAAACAATGCAAATCCAGTGCACATGGTCTTATTTTGTCATGTACTAACATCTCCAACTGATAAACAAGGTCTAGACACATATTAAACAGGAAATGCTTCAATATGGTGTGAAAATCACACATCTCAAACTATGAACTCTCATGTGTGAAGAGAGATGGTTTTGGACTTGCAACATGAAATTGTCCAAAACCTCACCAAACCTTCATTTTGGTGTGACTAAGAAGGATCCAGGCTTACTTTTCCATTTTGGTGTTTCAAACTTGTTTAAATGTTGGTCAAATTTAGGTTTGACCGAATTCAAAATAATCATGAAATATTCAAAAAACATCAAAAAAAAATGCAAATCCAGTGCACATGGTCTTATTTTGTCATGTACTAACATATTAAACAGGAAATGCCTCAATGGGTTTGCCTTTGGGGCTGTTTGGGCTACCTTTGGGGCTTATTTATAGCTCATTTTAGAGAACTGATGTGAAAAATGGGAGCATCAACCCTTTGCCACTAGGCTTTGCCTCTGTTTGCGAAAAATCTACCACCATTAGAAGATTAATATTTTCAAATGAAATCCTCCTCATTGGAACATCCAAGCCTAGCACAAATAACATTTATATTTGAATTGTAGTTCAAATTTGAATTCAGAAATTAGTATAAAATCATTGCAACATCCATGTCTAGGCTATGCCTCTGTTTGCGAAAAATCTACCACCATTTGGAGGTAATAGTTACAAATGTTTACATTTTGGTAACACTAGCAATATTTAAATTTTGGTAAGTTAAATAAAAAATTAAAGCATTTTGTCTATAGATGAAATAAGCCTCTACCTAGTTGACAACGTTTCAACTCTTTCAACTCGTTTTCAATCCGACGGCGTGCGAATGCCACAATCGGGCGTGCCCAGAGCGCGCTCCCAAAGGTGTTCGACAGTGTGCATGCCACAATCTGACGGCGTGCGAATGCCACAAAGAACACTAAAACAAGGAACACAATAATTTACATTTTGTTTACAAGGTTTCACCCACAAAAACTAGGTTTCACCTACCGGAACGTGCCACGGCACGTCCAGGGCACGTCCACAGCACGCCTCCAAGGTGTTCGATGTACTGCTTACATTGCCATTTCGCAAAAGAACTACCACCACACGCTCCCAGCGCTGGGCAAACACTGCCTGAAATGGTTTCAGGCACCTAACAAAATTCACTAGACTAGTTTTACATAATGCAGCACGATCTTCCCTCCGCCATGGCTCTGCAGAACAATCTTCCCTCCGCCATGGCTCTACAGCACAATCTTCTAGCTCGATTTCATCTCGCAGAGGATTTCGGAGCAGACAAATCTGTCCGTCGCCATCCCGGCAACTAGGCTGAAAGCCTGTAGGCTCAACGCGGCATCGAAGTCCAGGATCGGGGTTGAGCATGCTGAACTGCTGCTCGATGAGCTCCCGCCCGAGCTGCTCTCGTCGCCCGCAGCACCGCCCGAGCTGCTCTCGTCGCTCGCAGCAATTTTGCACATCGACGCAAACCTCTGCCTCATCATCGGCGGCGAATCACCGCCGAGCAGAAAACCCTTGCAGCCGTAGTAGCCGTGACGCTTCCACGCCTGCTTCAGTACCTGCTGGACTGAAATCCGGTAGGGTCGCTTGCCGTCGAGATAGATGGAATCCCTCGCCGCTGCACGAGACACAAATCGGGCCGCCGGTCGCCTCTGCGACCGTGTACCCGCACCACCCCATCCTCCATCCTCCCTGGCCGCTCCCTCCACGCACCAGCTTGCCGCCAGCTTGCTTGACTTCGGGTGCCGCCGCTGGACTCGCGCAGCCGCTCTTCCCTCCGCCGCTGGACTCGCCGCCAACTTGCTCGACTCCATTGCCGGCGCTCCAGTCGCCCGCCCCCTCGCCGCAGCTCGACTCGCCCTCTCCATTGCCGCAGCTCGAATCGCCCGCTTCTTTGCCACAGCTCGATTCGCCCGCACCATTGCCGCCGCTCGCCTCGCCGTCGCCAGGATAATTTCCCCCAGCCCGGAGAAACCGAGACGACGGGACAGAGTGAGCTCCGCGGGACGCTGGCACGTGGCAGAGACGATCCCCCCATGAACAGAGCCCGGTTTCGCTGACGCATGGGTCCCACTCGAGAGTAATTACTCCACGTACCGGTCAAAACCCGGGTTACAGCGTGGGGAACATGACTTGACGGCCATGTCGCCGTGGAGCAATTACTGCTCGAAAAGATGCCGCATGTGAGCTATTATGAGCAACTATGTCGCTGTCTGTCCAATTCTTCGGAAAAAACGTCGCATAGGAGCTATTCGCCCAATTATCCCACACGTTTAGCATTTACATGACACGCCTGTAGGCTTTGCACGAGCTGCAACCCCTGCATATGTCAAGAACACACATCATCCAGTAGAAAATGAATAATAAATTTCAATAATTTCAAACTTCATACACCAAATATTCATACATTGCGACAAAAGTGAAAGATACATAAAAAAAAAGGATAATTTTTTTCTTGGTTAAGTCTTTTCTCCATGACAAAAAGTAGGTTCCGAGGGTTGTAAAAGGAAGGTGGACATTTCTCTTCCTCTCATCCGTGGCAGAAGAGGGCATCTCCATACTTGCAAATATTCATAAATTTCTTTATCCTTGATTGAGCTCACGGCTATATGTAAATTTGGTTATCCTTTTTTGAGCTTGCTCACCCCAGCGCCGTCTCCAGGAATTTGGGGCCCCGGAGCGAAATTGAAAATTAGGCCCTAAAATTATGTCTCGTCGTAGCACTGTGGTCGTGCAATATTATTGTGTTGTTGCTTTGTGTCCTCCTGATTTTCTTATCACAGTGATATTGCAATGAAAATGAATCTATTCCTATATGTTTGTTCGAGAGAGAGTACAATCATTTAACTGGAATTGTCCATAATATGTAAGAACTCTAACTACACAAAAAAAAATCAAAATCTTCCGAGAGGGAAAGAGCAAAGGTACAGTGCCGGAACAGTAAAGTGATACTATTTGTTTTGCCGTTAAAACATTGCAGTGCGATGACCTCTGTCTTCCAAAATTACTTTACTTGCCTTATAACAAAGGAGAAAGTCGAAATGTATATAGAGAAGACTGAAAGGGACAGAAACCAATTACTCCGTAACTAATTTGGGTCAAAGACACAAGTTGTACTTTAGTTGGTTCCAATATAAACTGGACACTAGATTACGTTTCTTTAAGGGTCAGTTCCTAGATTTTTTTTTGTTTTTTGAGTGGAGGATCGGTCACTAGATGACCTGGTTGACCGGTTTAGGAAGGAAAACCCACTAGCCCACTAACTTGTTACGCCTTCGGCCCATGACACGAGCCCATAACATGTCGACCAGTCACCCTCTTGGCCTTCTTCTTTCCTCTCACCACATGACGACCAAGTTCCTCCATGGCGGCGCTGCAAGGTCTCTTCAAATTGACTGTATCGCCGTACACCTACCAGTTCGTCCGCTAGTGCTTACTGATTTGTCACAGTCAAGTGCGATTTAGGGGCCCCAATTTTTTGGGGGCCCGGATCCATCGCTCACCTCGCTCACCCTCATCGACGGCCCTGTTGCTCACCATCAGTATTTGTAAGTATTGCTCAAAGGGTCTACATGCTGTGTGATGGCGTGTTGTTGGAAGACCCAAAGAGCAAGGTATGATGCAGCACAGAATAAGTTTTCCCTTGATTACAAAACCAAGGTTATCGAATTCAGTATGACTTGGAGAAAGCTTAGCAAGGTGTAAATCCACTCTGACGCTTGTAGATTAACGCGGACCTGCACACAATTACAAACAAACTACTTTGTCCCAACAAAACAGAGAGGTTGTCAATCTCTCCGGCTTGCCAAACACAAAGAATTAAATGTGTGGATGTAAAATATGATGATGATGAAATATGACCAGCGAGTAAATGATGATGAAAATCTATAAAAACGGTTATAAGCAATGTAGGAAAATAGGACCGGGGTCCATAGTTCACTAGAGGTGTCTCTCCAAAAGATATGCAGGATGGGTAAACAAATTACATCATGGCAATTGACAGAATTGTAGGCGCACAACAAGGCTATCATAAAACAATATAGTTTGTCGGAGAATGGTCCCAGGAACTGGGGGTGTCTCCAAGGTATCGTGTAAGGGGCTGAACACGGAGTCAAGCAATCCTCAACGTGCTCCGGCGACGGTGCTCGTCGGACTCACTGCGGACGACACTGCAGAGATGGACACAAGATCTTACCCAGGTTCAGGGCCCTCTTTGGGAGGTAAAACCCCTACGTCCTGCTACGGTGTATTGCACTGCTTGGAGAGGTTCACAGTACAAGGGGAGCTTGAAGAGCTCGAGGTGGCTAACAATGGCTACTTGCTAGTCTTCAGATCTAGGGTTAGGGTCTAAGCTCCCAGATTCCGAACCCTTTGCTTGGGCGTGCCCCTTCTCCTTTTATAGGCGTCTTGGACCTCTTCTGCCCAAACATTTGGGCGGGAAGGGTTACCACATGGCGACGAAGGAAGGAGCAGGGTGCACGATAAAGGTGGAGTCCACCATAAAGGTAAAGCTCATGGACGCGGTCCACAGCAGGGGAGCGGCGTCACCAAAGCTGAAAAAGGGCCACCGACCAGCCGGACGGTGGGCTGGCGCTTGATGAGGCGGGACGTGACCCATGGTTATACTCGTTGTCCGCTTTGCTTGAAGCCGCTTTGTTGACTGCTTTATACATGGAAACGGCAACTGCGGCGTCGTCGTCATCGCGCGTAGGCACGCGCGTCACTCTGCACATGGTGCAGAGCCCATGTGCGCTCTGCCGCGGAGGCAGAGACGGCTTCGCGAGGAAGGAGCCTCGCGAGGCAGAAAGCCTCGCCGAGCCCTTCGGCTCGGTCCTTAGCAGAATTGCGGGTGGCGTCGGAGACGCCTTGTCGAGGTGCGGTTCCTCGCCAAGGGAGAGAACCCTCGGCGAGGGGAAAAGGCCCTTCGTGAGGGAAAAACCCTCGCGAGGCTCGCCAGGCTTGGAGAGCCTGGCCCTTAGCGAAAATGCCTGAAGAATCTCGTGGGCCCTGGCAGGCCGGCCCGTGGTACCCTGGTTTCCACTGTGCCGACAGTAGCCCCCGGGCCCGCGATGGGCACGCCGAAGGCCATGGACGCAGGCGAAGCGTCGAGGGCCCAAAGACGCCTGCCTAGGCCGTGACACGTGGAGCGCTGCGGTTGCGCCGCGGCCACGATCTCCTCGACTTCAAACGGGCAACCCGGTGGGGCCCGCCACATCCGGGGCAACCGGTCAATAAAGCCTGGCGCGCAGACTGCGCCCGTCACTTCTCCCATTACTCCGCCGCCCTCTTCTCCAAAACCTCTTCTTCCTCTCAGAGCTCGTTGCTTCCGAGGTCTTCGTCTTCAAGCTTCCTTCCGGCGGCCATGGCTCCCAAGAAGGCAACCGACGGCCAGAAGGGCAAGGCCGCGATGCAGACTGGCACGTCTGCGGCGGCGGCGCGGGGCGCCGCGCTGGTGGCGGCGCTGCCGCCGTCACGCGTCAACGCGGCGGCGATTGCGAAGGTGCGCTACCTGGCGTCCTCGAACACCAACGAGCATGGCGTCACCGAGATGAGGCCGACCGGCAGCAGGCTTCCTGAGGGGTACTACCCCATCTTTCTCCAGACTCTCTACGCCGGCCTCGTTCCTCCCTTCTCCGACTTCCTCTTCGCGATCCTGGAGACGTACCAGATCCAGCTTCTTCATCTCCACCCCAACTCCATCCTTATTCTCGCCATCTTCGCCTACCTCTGCGAGGCCTACGTCGGCATTCGCCCCTCGGTAGCGCTTTTTCGCAGCTTCTACTCCCTCCGGAGCACCGCGCAGGATGAGCGGCTCGGATGCGTGTCATTCCGCATCGCCGACGCCAGGAGCGAGGTCTACATTCCCATCGCCTGGAGTGGCGAGAACGCCATCACCAAGGTGACGAAGAAGGTGGAGAAGTTCCGCGAGAGGTGGCTCTTTGTCGACACCAAGGGGACCAACCCTCTCCTGGAGGTGCCCGAGGCGCCGCCGAGGAAGTGGGCGCGCTGGGCGAGCGCAGACTTCGAGGGCCCCAAGCTTGAGGTGGTGTACGAGTGCATATGGAGGCTTCGCGTTGGCGGGCTCACCGGCCAGATGGTGGCCAAGGACTTCACGAGGCGCCGCATCGCTCCTCTTCAGCAGCATTCGGAGCCGGTGTGGCGGTACACACCGGCAAGGAGGACAGGATGCGCCTGTGCGTGGACAACCTCGCGCGGGAGGTGCTGTACCCGATCATGGGGATCCTCTTCGCCACGAAGGACATCCCGTCGCCCGCCACCGAGGAGGCCAAGACGCTCTTCAATTTTGTTATGGAGAGTGTGGAAGAACACCGCAGGCGCCTGCCGGTGTTCGATGAGTGGGGCATCGTGCCCGTGGGGCACCGCGGACCCCGCACCAACCCGTGGGCGGCGGAGCCAGAGTACATGGACAAGTCGCCGGAGCCGGATGAAGGAGAAGACTCCGGCGAAGACGCGGCCCCAAGAGATGCCGACCCCTCTGGCGAGGACAAGGCTTCGAGGGGCGCTAACCCCTCAGGAGGCGACACAGGCGCCTCAAGGAGCGCACCAGCTGGCGAGGACGTTGAGGTGATCTCCTCCGGCAGCGACGGGGATGCTTTCCGCATGGTTCGGCGCACCGCGGAGGAGAGGAGAGGCGGCACGGGGGGACGCCGCGAACCCCGCTCCAAACTCCTCCATGACAGGAACGCCTCGACGGAGAGGGATGCCCCCCAAGAGGAGGCAGCAGCGCCTCCCGAAGAGGCCGGAGCGAGTACCCTCCAGCCACCCAAGGGGAAGAAGAGGGTGTGGAGAGCGGCCGACGAGTAAGTCCTGGTCCTTTTTCTTCTCTTTCAGCATTTTGCTTCTGAGAATCCCCTCCTGAAGGGTCTTTGCTTGTTTGTGTTTCTTCAGCGTACCCGCGGCGCCGAAGAGGCGGCGTCTCCACAAGCTTGGGGAGACCGCCAGCGCCGCCGAGGAGACGCCTGTGGCCGATGGGCCGCAGCAAGCGGCCGAAGAGCCGCAGCAGGCGGCTGACGAGCCGCAGCAGGCGGCTGACGAGCCGCAGGTAGAGGCCGTTCCTCCCGCGGGTGAGCACCGCGTGGAGGTGGTGGTGGTCGAAGAGGCGATGTCGCCTCCAGCTAGGGCTGCTTCTCCCCCTGCGTTTGAGCACCGCGCGGAGGAGGTGGTTGAGGTGGCGACGCCGCCGCCAACTCGGGCTGCTACTCCTCCTGCGGCCGAGCACCGCGAGGAAGAGGAAGCGGTGGACGAGGAGATTGTCATGGAGCCGCCTCCAGAGGCGGAGGAGGCTCCCACAAGGAGGGCGGACGCGCCCGAGGCCGCGGCGGACGCGGCCACCATGGAAGGGGCGGGGGGCGCCCCTGAAGAGCCGGAGGCGGAGGCGCCTCTGGAGCCCCCGAACGGCGGAGCCGGGGCGAGGGGGCGCCTAGCCCCCTGAGGGCTCTTGCCTTGGGCAGTGAGGGAGGCGCCCGCACCAGCCCCCGGGCCGCACCCGAAGCGGCCGTGAGCCCGAGGCAAGATGCCCTGGGCGCCTCAACGAGCGTCAAGGCCTCTGCGCCCCACGACGACGCGGGGACCTTGGCGCTGCAGGAGCCGCGCCCTCGCGCGGCCCGCCGCAGGGTTGTCTTCGGCCAAGCGCGGCAGGCGCTTGACGAGCTGGAGGCGCAATACGCCGAGGAAGAGCGCGCCCGGGAGGAGGAGCGGACAAAGGCTGGCTGACGCCTGGGCCCTCCTCCACGAGAGGGTTGAGATGTGCCGGCGGCAGGACGCGTCGGCCCGAGCGGCGCGCGAGGAGGCGATCCGCTTCGCCCAAGAGACCCGCGACAGCGTCAAGCGGGAGGCGGCGGAGGTCATGGACCAATTGGACGCCGCCCGGGAGGCGCTTGAGGCGGAGACCACCGCCAAGCACCAGGAGCTGGCAGCCGCGGAGCAAAAGTTTGCCGCCGAGTCCGAGGACGCGAGGGCCAGCTTGAAGGAACTCCGCGAGCTGTTGGATGCCCGCGAGGGGCAGCTGGCGCCGCGCGAGGCAGAGCTGGCGCAGCGCGGGGAAGAGCTCTCCCTCCGCGAGAAGGAGTTGGACCGGCGCGAGGAGCAGGTTCATCTGCTCGAGGAGGCCCAGGCCACCCGTGAGGGGCAGCTGCAGGAGCGCGAGAACTCGGTGGCCAGGAGCGAGGCCACCCGCAAGGAGCGCCACGACAAGGCCAACGCCGACCTTGCGCTGAAGCAGAAGCGAACCCAGGAGGAGGCCGACGCCAAGGTTGAGCGCATCCGCGAGAGCCTCGCCAATGATTATGACGCCAAGGCCACGATGCAGGAGGAGCGCTTCACGACAAAACGCAACGAGCTCCTGCACCAGATCGAAGGGCTCCAGAAGCAGGAGAAGGAGATGACCTCTCGCCTCCAGCGCGCCAAGGAGGCGCAGACTCGCGCGGAGAAGGAGATTGCCGCCCTGAAGGCGGATCTGAGCGACCTCCAGCAGCAGGTGGGGCCGGCCGCGGACCTCACGGAGCAAGCGCGAGACACCGCGCAGCACGGCCGGGCCATGACGCGCCAGCGCCAGCTCATGCTTCACGAGCTGGTCCGCCGCGCGAACGCTGTCGGGGACGACATGAGGATCGAAGTCCCCCATTTTCCCTCTGGAGGGATCGACGACGAGGCCGCACACACGCACTTCTTCGGGCAATTCCTCGGGAAGCTTGAAGAGGTCGCGAAGAGCTTCGACGAGCGCGTCGTGGCGGAGAGCCGCGAACTCCTCGTCCTCGCCACCAGCCGCGTCTTCAGCAACCTCCTGAGGCTCTGGCCCTCGTTCGACCTCGGGGCCGTGATGGCGCCGGTCGATATCCGCGACAAGGCACGGGAAGCCGCTGAGGTGCTCGCCAGGAAGTACGACCAAGTCTTGGTCGATGAAGATGAAGGCGACGGCGAGGAAGGCGCCCTGGAGGCGGAAGCTGCCGTGGACGGAGCGGGCACCTCAGGAGGCGCGACGGCTTAAGCTCCTCCTGTAGCTGGACGTGCATGGGGCACATTATCTTAGTATTTTGACTGTAACAGCTTTGTAAAGACTTGCTTTAAGCTTTTGAAACATGCTTGTGAATGTCCCTCGGGTGGCTTTTGTCTTTCCCCTTCATGTCTTTTTCGCTCTACGTCTTAGGACCTCTCTTAGCGCTACACCACCCGCCGCTTCGGTATGTCAGAGTCAGGGCTCCACAAGTCCGGGGGGTGCGTGAGGCCTCAAGAAGTAAGGGCTCCTCGAAGCGCGATGCTTGGGGCCCCCCTTTGACGTGCAAGCAGCTCATGAGGCATAGGAGAAAGAAAAGAGACTTTGAGGGGCAAAAAACCAGCGAGAGGAAATTTGAGCAAGTGTTTAGACTTAGCTTGACGAGGCGTTTTCGCCTTGGAGAGGGTGTTGGTCCCCTGGCGAGGTGTTTTCCTCCTGATGTTGCCTGAGGCTTGGAGAGCCTGCTTTCCTGCACTTGGAGAGATAGGCATACCCACAAGCAGTACATAGCTAGATAACTTATAGTGCTCGTAGGTTCCTTCATGTGTGTCCTTGCGAGGAGAACGGGCACCACGTTTTTGGTGATCCTGGTGAGTTGACGTGCGCGAGAGCTGACCCATGAGTTCAGAGCTCCTTGGGAGTTGACATGCATGAGAGCTGACCCGCAAGTTCAGAGCTCGGATCCCTTGGGTTTTAGGTGCTGCCGCGGGAATGCTCCCGTGGCATGGCACCATGCTAGCCCCCAGCTCGCGAGATACACATGAGGGATCATACGAGCGAGAGAGAAATGCAAATAACGCTAGAGCTTACCGAAGCAAATGGCGCGATGCGCAAAGGTTCAAATTGACCTGAAACATAGGTTCATTACACTGGCATGGCCAGAAACACAAAAAAATCCGCCATGCTCTGGGCATGGGGTCCACATGCTGTGGCTGAGACTCTCGAGGGGGCGTGCCCGAGGCAGATGCATGTAGAGAGGAGCTCAGAGGGGCCCCTAGGCGAGGGTGGCTTTTAGCCTGCGTTCCGCCATGACCGGCATGGGGATCCACTTTCGCCAAGGCATGGTGCCTGAAGAGGCTACCATGCCGAGGCTTGGTGGCTTGGGAGTCGTCTCGAACGGCCCGCGGCAACGTATAGTAAAGAGGGGAGCCCGAAGTTTTTCCTCGTGGAGGATGATGGCGCGTGGTTCTCCTTGATGCAAAAAGTTGCTCGCCGGTGGCAATCGGGGTAGAACTTGCGCAGGTGCTAGATGTTCCAGGGGTTTGGCGACAGGAACGCCGCCCTCCGTCTCTGAGCCGCGCTGAGCCAAGGCCTGGCGATGTGCACGACTATGAGGGGCCTTCCACAGACAAGGTCTCCTGCTTCGAGAGTGCGCGGCCGGATGTGGCGGCTGTGGTAAGCGACGGAGGTCTTGCTGGTACCTCGGCCGCTCTCAGGGCCGCATTTTCGGCGGAGCCCTTCAAGCAGCAGCAGGTCGTCGTTGTGGAGTTCGTCCACCTCGGCCTTCTTGAAGGCCAAGACTCGCGGAGAGCCATGAGTGATCTCGCTGGGGAGGACGGCTTCGGCACCATAGACGAGGGAGAACGGCGTCTCACCAGTGGGCTTTGTTGGCGTGGTGCGATGGACCAGAGCACCGAGGGGAGCTCGTCGATCCAAGTGCTTGCCGCTGGCCTTGAGGCGATTGAAGCTTCTCGTCTTGAGGCCCTTGAGCACCTCGGCGTTGGCTCTTTCAGCCTGTCCGTGCTTCGTGGGTGCGCCACCGAGGCGTAAAAGATTTGGGCGCCGAGGCTGCCGCAGTAGGACTTGAAGGCGCCGCTTGATGAACTGCGAGCCGTTGTCGGTGATGATGCGGTTGGGCACGCCGAAGCGGCAGACCAGGCTTCTGATGAATTTTACCGCCGATTTCGCCAGGATGGTGCGAACGGGTTCCACCTCAGGCCACTTGGTGAATTGTCGATGGCGACGTAGAGGTAGCGGTAGCCCCCGAGCGCTCGCGGGAAGGGCCCCAGCAGATCCAGCCCCCAGACCGCAAACGGCCAGGAGAGCGGGATGGTCTGGAGTCCTTGCGCGGGCTGGTGAATTTGCTTGGCGTGGAATTGGCAGGCGTCGCAGGATTGGACGATGGCAGCTGCATCTTGAAGCACCGAGGGCCAGTAGAAGCCACTCCGGAAGACCTTGCCTGCAAGGGTGCGCGAGGAAGAATGGTGGCCGCACTCGCCGCTGTGGATGTCGTTGATGAGCTGGCGGCCTTCCTCGGCAGGGACGCACCGCAACGCAACCCCATTGGGGCGCTTACGGTACAGGTCTCCGTCGTGGAGGCAGTAGGACTTGGCCTGGCGAGCAATTCTTTCGGCTTCAGCGTCGTCTTCGGGGAGGGCTGGTTTTGCAGGTATTCTTGATCTCGTCGATCCAGCCGTGTCTTGGCGTACCAGAGTCAGCAGCAAGCGATCGCCCGAGGCAACCCACAGTTTGGTGCTCCGCTTGACGGGGCCGGTGGGAGCTCCTCGTCGATGCTGATATTGGCCGCTGGCTGCTTGACTGAGGCCTTGGTGAGCCTCTCCTCGAAACCCAGGCTTCTGGGCTTCTCTTCTTGCTGCTCGCCTGGCGAGGTCATCTGCTTCTTGGTTTTCTGCTCGGGATGTGCTTGAGCTCCATGCCCCTGAAGTGCTTCTCCAGCTTGCGTACCTCTTCAAGGTAGGCCACCATGTAGGTGTCCTTAGGCGTGTAGCTTTTGTTGGAGAAGTTGACGAGGAGCTGGGAGTCGCCCTTGATGAGGATGTGCTTGATGCCGAGGGCGATGGCGGCTCTGAGCCCGGCGAGGAGGCCTTCATATTCGGCGATGTTGTTGGAGACCTTGTCGTTGTCCTTGAAGCACAGCTGGACGGCGTAGTAGAGCTTGTCGCCTGTTGGTGAGGTGAGGACGGCACCAGCCCCCGCACTCCTGGCCGCGAAGGCGCCGTCGAAGTGCATGGTCCAGGGGCCTGGTTTCGTCCCACCTGAGGCTGTAGCTTCCTCCTCTGGAGGCTCTTCTTCTTCGCGTGTGTCCGTCCATTCGGCCATGAAATCAGCCAGCCCTGCCCTTGATGACTCTTGTGGTGTCAAATTCCAGCTCGAAAGGTTGCAGCTCGATGCCCCAGCCTGCGACGCGATCTGTCGCGTTCGGGTTGCGCAGGACCTGCTCCAGGGGTAGGAGGTGACCACCTTGATGGGGTGACCCTGGAAGTAGTGACGCAACTTCCTGGAGGCGATGAGGAGCGAGAAGAGGAGCTTTTGCTGCATGGGGTAGCGCTCGCGGGCGTCCCGTAGCACTGTGCTGACGAAGTACACGGGATGCTCGACGAGGGTAGTCGTTGGTGTGGCAGCGGCTGGCTCCTCTCCAGGCTCGGTGGAGTCCTTGGCGAGGTTTTCTTGGGGCTGGAGGCTTGACGAGGCTGCTTCCTTGTCGGGGGGTTCTGGGCTTGGCGAGGCGGAGTTCTGCTTGTCGAGGACTGGCTCTTCCCTTTCAGCCACCAAGACCGCGCTTGCCGTCTGAGGAGTGGCTGCAAGATACAGCTTCAGAGGCTCGCGAGGGCGTGGGGCAACCATGATGGGTGGGCTCGCCAGGTATTTCTTCAGGTCCTCAAAGGCCTTTGCTGCTTCAGGGGTCCACTTGAAGGACCGGACCTCTTCATGATCTTGAAAAATGGCAGCGCCCTCTCGCCGAACTTGGAGATGAAACGGCCAAGGCTGGCCATACATCCCGCTAAGCGTTGCATGTCCTTGACGACGAGGAGGCTGCATCTGCTCTATGGCCTTGATCTTGTCGGGGTTGGCCTCAATGCCGCGGTGAGATACCAGGAATCCGAGGAGCTTGCCTGAAGGGACCCCGAAGACGCACTTGGCGGGGTTCAGCTTGATGTTGACCTTGCGCAGGTTGGCAAAGGTCTCCTCGAGGTCTTGGATGAGCGTGTCCTTCTCGCGGGTCTTGACGACGATGTCNGAGGGGGATGAAGACGCAATGCAACAAATTAATCTGAGAGGGCCCGTGGAATCGAATCGAGGGGCTGAAGACTTCGATGCTTTCAGCTCACAATTTCTGAACGACACCGGTGAGGGACTTGAGTCTGAAGAAAGAATAGACAACGAAAGTGCCCTTAACAAACTCCGGCGAGGTGTATATATATATATTAATACTGTGTTGATCACTAGATGTATTAATTAATTGATTTGTATTGCACTTATTAAGGAATCATATATATTTCTTTGAGCCTTCCGGATCATCGAGCAAATCTGCAAGAAAGCAAGGTGCTCGAGGCCTGACGAAAAGGATGGAGGCCGGCGGGGCTAGGTTACCTATCTACATGTTTAAGGACAGTGGGAAACCGATGGAACCCAAAACTAACTGCCGTCTGGAGTTATTGTTAGGGACATGGTACCGATCAGCATTGTAGAATGGCATAAACCGAAGGACGAGGAGAATGATCCTAGTTATGTCCACGATCATACAAAGATTTTATTTGGGAGACTCTCATGACACACTTCAACCTACCTCAAAGTTTATCTGATGAAAAGGAGACAGTCAAGCAATGGACTCTTAAGAGGATGGCCATACAATTCCAGACCTGGAAGAAAAAGTTATGGGATAAATATAAAAAAGAAGATCCAGTTTTCACTGGAAGACTCGAGAAGATAAGACCCCACTGGGCCGCATTTAAGGCGTATAAGAAATCGTCTACCGCTCAGTCCCGATCAGCCATAAATAAGATAAATGCTGGGAAGAAAAAATATCACCATAGGTTGGGGACAGGTGGCTATAAGACTGCCATTCCTAAGTGGGAAGCCTTTGAAGCAGCACTAATTGCGCGAGGGATCACTCCACAGACAGCGGACTGGCCCTTGAGGTCCAAGTTCTGGTTGTTCGCGCATGGGGCAGTGTTGGACGAGGAGACAGGGCGTATTGTTGCGAAGGGAAAATGGAAGGAAAAAATTGAAACAATCATTCCACTGCTTATAGACGCAATAGATAGAGTGAGAAAGGGAACGTACATTCCCGACAGAGAGAAAGACGAGCTGACACTCGCCTTGGGGAATCCTGAACACGTTGGACGAGTACGAACAGCTGGAACCGGTGTCACCTTGAAGGAAGCATTTCCGGAGTGTGCTGGCAATTATAGAAGCCGTGGGAGAAAGAAGAAGGAGGAGATCGACCGTTTATCGGACTTGGAACGTCTGGTGAAGCGGCAGCAGGAGCAAATAGACTCAATTAGCCGGCAAAGGGCATCTCAGCAGCTGCAGCTAGAAGATCATGTACCCGATGCCACCCTATCTCAGCAAAAAAGTAGCGTGGGTTCCACGCAGCTAGAAGAACCTGCAGCGGCACCGCCGGCGGCTAGTTACCCCGTGGATTATGTCACGGAGAAGATAGATTGTGAGCTACATATGTCAATGAGGAACATATCCTTGAAGGTGGCGGTCGGCTTTGCTTACCCAAATGATCCTGAAGCAAGCTACCATCATGGTGTCATTCCAGCTGGCTATGCTCGTGTCGGGGTGGATGAAGTAATGACGGGATTTCATACGATGGAGCTTGAGATTCCTGGAGGTGAAGAGGAGAAGACACTGGGAGATGTCGAGCGTGGTTTCGCCCTATGGAACAAGAAATACATCGTCTTACCAGACTCCTTGCCAAGGCCGCCGACTCCTCCTTGTAGCAGTCCACCTCAGCAGCAAAGTCCACACCTACCCGAGAGGGACCCCAGCGCGAGTCCATCTCGATCTCCGCCGCGTAAGGAAGAGCCCGTTAAGTATCTCCGGAGGAGGCGCCGCGGTTCGCCTCTTAGGAAGAAACCTAGAAAGGAGAAAACACCGCCGCCTCTTGAGAAGCTACCTTGGGAAAAAACTGACGAGGAAATTGATGCCGCCATTAAGGCCTACAATAAAGCCTTTTTTGCACCGAAAGTGCCCGAGATACCATATGTGAAGACACTAGATCCGGTGAAAGTTGCGCGTACCGTTGATAATCTATATGACCCTGTACCATCGCCGCCATCAGACTATAGGCGTTCTATTTCAAGGTCATTTGACAAAACGATGGAACAGGCGAAAAAAGGGAAACAAATTCCCCAGCTCGGAGAACAAGAGGGACAATCGGTCCCCCCGCTCAAGGTGTTTGACGACAAGGCCGCTAAAGCAGGTTCTGTACAACACATAGATTGGAATATTGTTCTCCCCTTCTCTGGTGTAGCATGTCAATATGTTCCCGGGGAAAATTTGGCCGAGAATGTTAGCTCCCTATCAACAAGAATGCATAATTTGCATACCTGGTACAAGAAAGTCGCAAAGACAGGGAATGTGAGTGTCCTGGTGGCAGTTAAGGAAGAGCACTACTTCCAAGAATACGTTGTGTCCGTTGAATTTTGCGAAAAATTTTAGTTATACAATCTCCGGGCCCTCGACAAATCTCTCATCAGTTGCTATTGTCTGTAAGTAGTTTATTTCTGTAATTTAAGTCTTTAGCTCAGAAGGTTCATTGTCTGTAATTATCCTCACAATAATATTTTGTGCGCTATATTATGCAGATTGAAGATGTGCGAATGCAGAAGGGAAGAAATCACGGACATTGGGTTCATTGACCCGTATAAAATGCATGAAGTCACCGTAGAAGATCCCATTCATAACAAGGATACACCGGTGACTTTGCTAAGGTTTTTGAAGCGACAACGTGACAAGAAAAAAAATACTTTTTCCTTACAACTTCAAGTGAGTGTTACCGTCTTGTACACATTTATTTTGCTCACGAGATGTTAAAGTTTCACTTTTTCCAAACGTGCGCAGGTTCCACTTTATTCTTCTCGTCATTAAAATTCACGATGGAGAAATAGAAGTCCTTGACTTATTAAGGAGAAAACCTAAAGAATACAAGTCCCTTTTTGATATGCTCAAAAAGTAATTACGATTCTTATCGCCTCTTTCGTTCATTTCCTGATATCAAGTAATTAACAACTCTTTTGTTCATTTTCTTTGTCGGGCAGCGTTTAGACATCGTTCATCCAGGATGATCCCACCGGTGGATGGAAACCGAAGCTGATATGGCGTTTGGATGACGTAAGTAGTACTGCCTAGGTCGACGCACCATTATCATACTTGATTATTGTTTCATTGAATTCTATTCTTGTACATGTAACATCCCAAATTTTGGAATGTTGTAAAAATCACAAAATTTAAAACTTTTATTAATAAATAAATTAAGTCTCCAAAAATCAAGAAAAGCTTTTATAGAAGATTGTTTTGACATTTTCAAAGTTATATTTTTAATTAAATATTCCTTTATCTTCAAATCTCAATTTTAAAAGTTTTGGAAATAAAATATTTAAATGGGGTTTTCAAATAGTATTTTATCCTTTGGTTTATTGTTTTAAAATAAATAATATGGGGATATTATAAACCCTAAATTATTTGAGAAAATGATTTAAACATCTTTTCCAAGCTTTGTTTAATAAACATGTTTTATCTTAAATTATTTTAATATGAAAATGAGTTATCATTTCAATGATATTACTCATATTATCCTCTGGTTTTTAATTAAATATTTTGGGTTATTTATAAACCTTAATTTAGAAATTTTCCAAATGGCCATATAAGGCAAATTTGACCAAAAGGGTATTTTGGTAATTTTGTTTTGACCAAAATAGTTCCTAAATGTCTATTTTGACTATTTGGAATTTTACAAATTTTTACAAATTTATTTGACTTGATTTGGAGCTCTATCTCAAAAGTTATAAAAGAAAACAGAAAATAAAGAAAAAGAAAAATCGCTGATGTCAGCGATGACGTCATCGTCTTCAATCTCCACTACGGCAGTTCTGCCGATCGATCTCCCGCTTGATTGCGGTTGATTAAGGCCACCATTCGCCTCCCCGATCACTCCACCTTATAGCCCTCGACTCCCTCTATCTTTGCCCTCTCCTCTCTCGTCGAATCGTGCCCCACGGCTGCCCAATTTCGTCGCCGGAGTTCGTTCGGCCACCGCCGTATTTCTTCAACTCCGGCAAGGTGAGCCATTCCCCGAGCCTGTGACCCCCTCCGTTCGACTCCCCGTGTCCGTGCGCACCTCCCTGACCCCTCCCACGATTTTATTTTGTAGCCAAACGACGTCGGCTTCCTCGACCCGAGCTCGCCGGAGCAACGCCCAACTCCAGTCGCCTCCAGTGCCCGCTCCAGGACGCCATCGACCTCACCACGACCACCATCCGCTTCTCCGCGTGGAGAAGAACCCCGTGATCGTCTTCTCCGAGCACGGGGACCCCCGGAGCGTCGACCTCGTCCACGCCCAAGTCGTCCGCCGCCGCCTCGTGTTCCTCCAGCCGTCCCGCACCGCCGTCACTAGAAGAAATCGACGCCGTCATCACCTCCTTTCTCTTCGCCGTACTGTGCTGCACGCCGTCGACGCCTCGCTGAGCCTGGGGAAGCTCTGGATCGATGGCAACGTCCTCGACCGGAGCCACCGCTGCCGTCCGAGCCGTCTCCGGCGACCACCGCGCTGCCAGGGTACAAACCCTAACCCTGGACCACCCGATCTAGATCCAACGGCCGATATTAGATCGAGCCGAGCCGTCGCGAGCCCAGCCGAGCCAAGCCGCAGCTCAAGCCGAGCCGTGAGCCGATCCCAGTTTCTAAATTTTAATTCGGAATAAAACAGAAATGGCAGTTTTGCAGAAAGGTCCCTGCAACTTGAAACATTCATATCTTTTTATTGGTTTGGCCATTTTCAAATATTTTTATATATTTGAAATCCTTGGAATCTGTAGAATCTTTCTGGCGTTTTAGTTTTCTGTTTTGAGTTAGTTTAAATTATTGAATTTTCAAAAGTGTGATTTGAGTAATTTTAACATAACTTTATTTCTATAAGTCCAAAAATTGCAAGAAAAATAGTTTTAGAAACCTTAGAATATTTCCAACATAGTTCCTCTATTATAAATTATTTTTGAGCATTATTTTGGTGATTTAAAAATCAGAGGCTCAATTTGAGTATTTTTGATATAGTTTAAATTCTATAAATCTTTTTAACTTGTGTTCTTTTAGAAAAATACCCCAAATAGTTGCCTCTGTCCAGAGAGACAAAAACCAACCCTTAGAACCTTGGAGATCACCCTTCATTCTATTTTTGACCTACCTCATCATAATAATTCTTTTTGTATATTGAATTATGTGATGAACTTGGACCATCAACCTTGTTGTTTTATTGTTGTCCATGTTTTGTTTGTTTTATTGATTGTTGTATTATTGTTTGTTTATTGCTATCTCTTGCCTTGTTTAGAGTGAACGGAGTGCTCCAAGATACGTTGAAAAGAGGGTGTGAGCAACAACAAATTTTGCAAAGGCAAGTGATGCTCCTGCATAAATTACCTATTATTTCTCCTATATGCATTTTAGTGTTTTATTTTAGTAAAGCATGATAGGTGTTATTAGTATTGCTATGCTAGACCTGTTTAGCATTACTCCAAATATTCCTAAGTGTCTAGTACCTATATGATAACTTAGTAGAAGTATTGAAATGCTATGCGATGTGTTTTGTTATGAAAAGCTAATTTCTACTAAGTTAAACAACTACCTGGGTGGCAATTGGTTTTGCTCTATTGGTGGTTCAAAGTTGAGTGGCTGCTCAGGGCCATTTCCATGGTTATACCTGAGTATGTGCACTTGTGAATGGCCACCCAGGAACAAAGAGATTTAAGTCGCTCCAAGTTTAGATTGCTTCCAGTGCAGCCACTTGGTATTATGGCTCTGCCTTGACTAAGTAAGTTCTAGGAACCTGATTCCGGCAGTTCTCAGCGGATGAATGTCTTGTATGGGTCTGCCTGACGAACAGGGGACTGGTTCCCAAAGGTCTCGTCTTCATCTTCACCTTTCCTTTTCACTTCAAGAAGGTCAAGGACAGAATGGGTTGATGAAGTCTCGTGGTGAAAGTGCACAACCTCTCGAGAGTGTCAAAACTATGATCATAGCCGTGTCCCCGGTTACGGACAATTCTGAGCAGCTGAACAAGGATGTCAACTGAAGATCTCAACATTCCAATTTTTGATGGGTGAACAAGAGTAGTTGAGACGGTGGTTTTCATGCCATGAAAGTCTCGTATAGTTGAAAAGAAGTTTTACAAAGAGTTAGGAAAAAGTTGGCTTTCTGCAAAATAGCCTTCAACTCCACCAGCCAAATATGCATATAGCTATTAGGAGTTTGCCTTTACGCGTCCACAAGTATCACTTGCCAGATCCATTCTAATGGTTCTGACCAATTTTTGGCTGTAACCTACGTGTTGCAGGTTTTCTGACGACGAGTAAGGAAACGAATAAGGGTTTCGAGTCTGCAACCAACATGTTTGCCTGTGGCACATGAAGATGATGAGGCTCCATGCTATTTATGTTTTCCGCTGCTGAACTTTGTAAAATGCTAGCCTTTGGCTATGCAAGTTGTAATGAATTACTTTTCTGGATCTTCGATGTAATAGATATTTGACGCATTTGCATGATATTACATCTTGAACTGTGGTGCTAGCTATTCGATCCAGGGACTAGCACAGAACACAGGGATCTTGGCCTATTTAAAAGGCAAGGTCGCTACAGATGGTATCAGAGCACTGTGTTGCCTATAGGTTCGAAACCCTAGGTTTGGATTAGAACTAGGAAAAGACCTAGAATTGAAAATCTATTTTATTCAATCTTATTAAAAAGAAAAATATTTGCAAGTGTCTTTTCTCATACTCTCATCTATTATTCACTTTGTAAGACATCTTTCCTCATTCAAATGGACCTTATTGGTGGATTTCAACTCAACTGATGTTAGACGATGAAGATCACCACAAGACAAGCTACACTGAAGGTCGAAGAAGAACTTAAAGAGATTCAATGAAGAAATAGATGAGACCACCACTTTAGTTACCTTGCTAGAACAACGTTAACGTGATAGTGTATTGATCATACTTAGTGAGTATGGCAATACTAGGTTGTTTGTTTGTTTGTGTGAGAACCTTGTTGCTTGATGCTTGCTAGATGTTGTTTGTAAGGTGAATTGCCTTGATCTGCTGGTTAGGGGTAGAACTTCCTTTAGATTCTTTCTATCTCTACTCATCCATGCTAAACTAAACAGATGTCCCAGCCAAATCCCAACAACCCGGTGATTCCTACACTACAACAGTTACTAGATGTACAGAATCAGTTGAACGTGCTGATGACCCAAAACGGAGAAGACAACAAGGACATTCCAGCACCACCACCATCTCAAGTGGACATGCTGATCAGATTCTTAAAGCTTCGACCAGAAAAGTTCTCAAGAACTGCAGAACCTATTTTGGCTGATGATTGGCTTCGTTCAGTGAATAAGGATTTAGTGACCATCGGATGCACAGATGCAGAGAAGGTTAGATTTGCGGCACATTTACTAGAAGGACCTGCAGCAGACTGGTGGGACAGCTACCAGATCACACATCCCATTGAAGAGATGACATGGGAATTGTTCCAAGAAGGATTCCGTGCTGCACATATTCAATCTGGAGTGATGAAACTGAAGAGGGAAGAATTTTACGAGCTCCGACAAGACGATCGAGATGTTATAGAATACATGAATGAGTTCAATAATCTGGCGCGCTACGCACCAGATGATGTTGATACAGATACCAAGAGGAAAGAAAGGTTCCTAAATGGTCTGAATGACGAACTATCCATTCTATTGACAGTTGCATATACCCCAAACTACCAGTCACTGGTTGACCAAGCGATAACCTTGTAGAGCAAACTGAAGCAAGTTGCGAACAAGAAGCGAAAGCATAATGTGGAAGAGCATCACTCAGAATTACAGCAGGAATTGCACACTTCAGATGATGAACGTAATCATTTTGAGTTCAACTATCATGGAGACAATAACCACCATTGTCATAATATTCATAGACACGACTTTCATGGAGAAATTGATCACCACATCAACCATGGACACCACAGCCCCGTCCATACTGAAGAGGTTTATGACCTCGGAAATGAGCACCTTATGGGAGAAAATAGTAGTCAGAACACCCACCCCAAACCCAACAGGAAAGACCTCAGTCAGGTGGAGTGTTGCAAATGCAAGAAAATGGGACACTATTCTTGGGACTGTCCAGAAAAGAAGATTAGTATTGGGACCAAGACAACTCAATTCCGAAAGGGACATGTGTTTTCTATAAATAGTGAGAGAGTTCTCAAGAGACCAAATCCAGTTATTGAAGAATTGTTGATCAACTCATGTTCTGCACGAGTAATTTTCGATGCTGAGGCTACACATTCATTCATATCAAAAGACTTTGTGAGTAAAAATAAGATATCCTATCAAGGGATTAGAAGACCCATCAGAGTAAGCTCTACAGAAGGGAAGAGACTAGCAAACGCGGTATGCCAAAACATGACCTTGGAAATTGAGACACACAAGTTTCCAAGCGAGTTGTTTGTGCTAGACTTGCAAGGCTTTGATATAATCATAGGAAAGGACTGGATGTCCAGATATGAAGGTCAGATAGATCATGCCAGTAAAGTGGTCACCCTCACTACACCAGACAAGAAGCGGATCAGACATCAGTGTAAGCAAGAAACAAAGACACCAACTGAGACTTCATGAGGAGTTAGCCAAGAAGGACCAGAGTCAATGTGAATGTTTTAAGGTTGTAATAAGTGCCACTAGTTATATTCAAGTGAGAAAGTAAGTACTTGATGTACGGATGATGTAAGAACAACAATATATGAGGATGAATGAAACTAGTATCGACTATCTTATACCAAAACTTAAACAAAACAATAGCTATTGTTGTGAAGCCTGTTCGTCGTATCAGGGATGAAGACATGACACTGAAAATGGACAAGCTAAGATGATGTGAAGACATATTTTCCAAGGAGAAGAATCAGGAAAAAAGCTTTAGCTTGTGAGCTAACGTGTGCAGGAGCTTACGCAACCCAATAGTTTTAAAGGAGCGATAGTTTAGTTCAGGTTGTCTTGCAGATGGGAAACTTTCTGATAGACAAGTGAGGATGCCCAAGAGATAGACTATGTGATTCACCTATCTACATATTGAGGAAATGATACGGGTGCAGGATGGACTGATCACCATTCCTACTACTCATGTTATTCCCCTCACTATTTGGATTGGTAAATCTGAGTGACATACCTATAAGAGAGACGACGTTGAAAAGCCTGATCCATAGGAGGATAATATATTATAACCCTATGTGAGGAAAAAGTTGCCGAAACGTAAGATATTCGGTGAGGATAAACCACAACTCTCCTGAAGAAGAAGAAGATATCCATCAATGAAAATTTGACCTACCATGAGAGTTTCGTTAGAATTGACGCTTGTTTGCACTAAAGGATGCCAACCTAGAAAAAAAAAGGGATTGCCTAAGACATCACATGGATGGAAGACATAATATTTCAAGCCATCTTGAAGAGACACCCGCCTATTGGAAGTGAAGCTTACGCTATATGGATTTCAAAGTATCAACCAAGGATGAAAAGAATCACCAAATGCTTAAAAAGAGCTGATACATGCTTTATATATGGAATAAGGATGATGAAGCAAAACTCAAACAGTCGAAGATAAAAGTTGACCCAACAAGGATTCATGAACCGCCTGATGTGTGTGCCCTGTATGTAGTCAAGAATTCAAGACTGCCTACAAAAGTTTCTTTTAAGGGTGGTAGCCCACCCAGTTGTCTAAAACCCTGAGATCCGAACCCATCCTTCTTTCTAGCCTCTCCGAATCTCGGGGACGAGATTCCTTTTAAGGGTGGTAGGTTTGTAACATCCCAAATTTTGGAATGTTGTAAAAATCACAAAAATTTAAAACTTTTATTAATAATTAAATTAAGTCTCCAAAAATCAAGAAAAGCTTTTATAGAAGATTGTTTTGACATTTTCAAAGTTATATTTTTAATTAAATATTCCTTTATCTTCAAATCTCAATTTTAAAAGTTTTGGAAATAAAATATTTAAATGGGGTTTTCAAATAGTATTTTATCCTTTGGTTTATTGTTTTAAAATAAATAATATGGGGATATTATAAACCCTAAATTATTTGAGAAAATGATTTAAACATCTTTTCCAAGCTTTGTTTAATAAACATGTTTTATCTTAAATTATTTTAATATGAAAATGAGTTATCATTTCAATGATATTACTCATATTATCCTCTGGTTTTTAATTAAATATTTTGGGATATTTATAAACCTTAATTTAGAAATTTTCCAAATGGCCATATAAGGCAAATTTGACCAAAAGGGTATTTTGGTAATTTTGTTTTGACAAAAAATAGTTCCTAAATGTCTATTTTGACTATTTGGAATTTTACAAATTTTTAGAAATTTATTTGACTTGATTTGGAGCTCTATCTCAAAAGTTATAAAAGAAAACAGAAAATAAAGAAAAAGAAAAATTGCTGATGTCAGCGATGACGTCATCGTCTTCAATCTCCACTACGGCAGTTCTGCCGATCGATCTCCCGCTTGATTGCGGTTGATTAAGGCCACCATTCGCCTCCCCGATCACTCCACCTTATAGCCCTCGACTCCCTCTTTCTTTGCCCTCTCCTCTCTCGTCGAATCGTGCCCCACGGCTGCCCAATTTAGTCGCCGGAGTTCGTTCGGCCACCGCCGTATTTCTTCAACTCCGG
Source organism: Puccinellia tenuiflora (assembly GCA_012064385.1). NCBI lineage: Eukaryota > Viridiplantae > Streptophyta > Magnoliopsida > Poales > Poaceae > Puccinellia > Puccinellia tenuiflora. The sequence continues at coordinate 584,963 of QRDG01000195.1, forward strand.
CAAGGTGAGCCATTCCCCGAGCCTGTGACCCCCTCCGTTCGACTCCCCGTGTCCATGCGCACCTCCCTGACCCCTCCCACGATTTTATTTTGTAGCCAAACGACGTCGGCTTCCTCGACCCGAGCTCGCCGGAGCAACGCCCAACTCCAGTCGCCTCCAGTGCCCGCTCCAGGACGCCATCGACATCACCACGACAACCATCCGCTTCTCCGCGTGGAGAAGAACCCCGTGATCGTCTTCTCCGAGCACGGGGACTCCCGGAGCATCGACCTCGTCCACACCCAAGTCGTCCGCCGCCGCCTCGTGTTCCTCCAGCCGCGCCGCACCGCCGTCACTGGAAGAAATCGACGCCGTCGTCACCTCCTTTCTCTTCGCCGTGCTGTGCTGCACGCCTTCGACGCCTCGCTGAGCCCGGGGAAGCTCTGGATCGACGGCAACGTCCTCGACCGGAGCCACCGCTGCCGTCCGAGCCGTCTCCGGCGACCACCGCGCTGCCAGGGTACAAACCCTAACCCTGGACCACCCGATCTAGATCCAACGGCCGATATTAGATCGAGCCGAGCCGTCGCGAGCCTAGCCGAGCCAAATCGCAGCTCAAGCCGAGCCGTGAGCCGATCCCAGTTTCTGAATTTTAATTCGGAATAAAAACAGAAATGGCAGTGTTGCAGAAAGGTCCCTGCAACTTGAAACATTCATATCTTTTTACTGGTTTGGCGAAATTCAAATATTTTTATATATTTGAAATCCTTGGAATCTGTAGAATCTTTCTGGCGTTTTAGTTTTCTGTTTTGAGTTAGTTTAATTATTGAATTTTCAAAAGTGTGATTTGAGTAATTTTAACATAACTTTATTTCTATAAGTCCAAAAATTGCAAGAAAAATAGTTTTAGAAACCTTAGAATATTTCCAACATAGTTCCTCTGTTATAAATTATTTTTGAGCATTATTTTGGTGATTTAAAAATCAGAGGCTCAATTTGAGTATTTTTGATATAGTTTAAATTCTATAAATCTTTTTAACTTGTGTTCTTTTAGAAAAATACCCCAAATAGTTGCCTCTGTCTAGAGAGACAAAAACCAACCCTTAGAACCTTGGAGATCACCCTTCATTCTATTTTTGACCTACCTCATCATAATAATTCTTTTTGTATATTGAATTATGTGATGAACTTGGACCATCAACCTTGTTGTTTTATTGTTGTCCATGTTTTGTTTGTTTTATTGATTGTTGTATTATTGTTTGTTTATTGCTATCTCTTGCCTTGTTTAGAGTGAACGGAGTGCTCCAAGATACGTTGAAAAGAGGGTGTGAGCAACGACAAATTTTGCAAAGGCAAGTGATGCTCCTGCATAAATTACCTATTATTTCTCCTATATGCATTTTAGTGTTTTATTTTAGTAAAGCATGATAGGTGTTATTAGTATTGCTATGCTAGACCTGTTTAGCATTACTCCAAATATTCCTAAGTGTCTAGTACCTATATGATAACTTAGTAGAAGTATTGAAATGCTATGCGATGTGTTTTGTTATGAAAAGCTAATTTCTACTAAGTTAAACAACTACCTGGGTGGCAATTGGTTTTGCTCTATTGGTGGTTCAAAGTTGAGTGGCTGCTCAGGGCCATTTCCATGGTTATACCTGAGTATGTGCACTTGTGAACGGCCACCCAGGAACAAAGAGATTTAAGTCGCTCCAAGTTTAGATTGCTTCCAGTGCAGCCACTTGGTATTATGGCTCTGCCTTGACTAAGTAAGTTCTAGGAACCTGATTTCGGCAGTTCTCAGCGGATGAATGTCTTGTATGGGTCTGCCTGACGAACAGGGGACTGGTTCCCAAAGGTCTCGTCTTCATCTTCACCTTTCCTTTTCACTTCAAGAAGGTCAAGGACAGAATGGGTTGATGAAGTCTTGTGGTGAACGTGCACAACCTCTGCAGAGTGCAAAACTATGATCATAGCCGTGTCCCCGGTTACGGACAATTCTGAGCAGTTGAACAAGGATGTCAACTGAAGATCTCAACATTCCAATTTCTCTAAGTTAAAACTTGATGGGTGAACAAGAGTAGTTGAGACGGTGGTTTTCATGCCATGAAAGTCTCGTATAGTTGAAAAGAAGTTTTACAAAGAGTTAGGAAAAAGTTGGCTTTCTGCAAAATAGCCTTCAACTCCACCAGCCAAATATGCATATAGCTATTAGGAGTTTGCCTTTACGCGTCCACAAGTATCACTTGCCAGATCCATTCTAATGGTTCTGACCAATTTTGGCTGTAACCTACGTGTTACAGGTTTTCTGACGACGAGTAAGGAAACGAATAAGGGTTTCGAGTCTGCAACCAACATGTTTGCCTGTGGCACATGAAGATGATGAGGCTCCATGCTATTTATGTTTTCCGCTGCTGAACTTTGTAAAATGCTAGCCTTTGGCTATGCAAGTTGTAATGAATTACTTTTCTGGATCTTCGATGTAATAGATATTTGACGCATTTGCATGATATTACATCTTGAACTGTGGTGCTAGCTATTCGATCCAGGGACTAGCACATAACACATGGATCTTGACCTATTTAAAAGGCAAGGTCGCTACAGTACAGGCTTGCGAGAAACAGCCACAGGAGACTAATTTATGTGGATACTACGTTTGCGAGTACATTCACCGGATTGTCCATGAGAGAGTCAATAGTCAAAGAAATAGAGATGTACGTAAACATTATTCACAACTTTATTTAGTTACCATCAATTGTGTCTAGTTTCATTCATAATTGTTTTATTATGAATTGATATATTACACACATAACTCACGTATTCATTTTGATCTCATTAATTCTTTTACAGTTGGAGTGGAAGCGGAGCAAGCTGTCACTAGATGACCGCTTCACAGCAATTGCGGAGGAATTGGCAGGATTTTTCCTTGAAGATGTCATACCTAATTTCGGAGAGCACCATATTTGAGAAAGCAATAATATGCCTCCATGTAATATATAGTGATCTACATGTAATTACGTACTTCATATGAAAACGTGATCTTCATGTACTACTTAATTTGTGATCTTATATAATTGTATTTGTTATATATATGTGCATCATCTTGATCTTCACGTAGTAATTTATATATACCAACCGCGTTTTCCCTAATTAAACCCCTCCTAAACCCTAAACCCTGAAAAAAAATCTGAAAGCAAAAAAAAGGTCCTACCTTTAGTACCGGTTCGTGTTACGAACCGGTACTAAAGGTATCCAGCCTCGCGGGCTCCTCTGGGGCCACGTGGAGGCACATTAGTACCGGTTCGTAAGCAACCGGTACTAAAGGGAGGGTACCTTTAGTCCCGAATTATTAGTACCGGTTGCAAAACCGGTACGTTCTTACGAACCGGTACTAATAAGCAGTTTTCTGGCAGTGAGGTCTGTTGTGTAGCCGACGTATTTGATCAGCACAGATATATATACACATGTATATATACTAGGAGTAGACCGTTGCAATGGTTCGTACCTAGCTATCTATGGTTCCCAAGGACATACATAAAACGTTCCTAAAACCGTTGGCCTTGTAACCACTGTTGAAAACTAAGAGCTTATTTACGGTACAAACTACTAGTCCTAGGAGACAATAGTATCTGTAAATATCCATCGTTGATTTCGAGGGTACGGTAGATATCATATATTAGTTTTTCTTATTAGCACAAGGGCAGTGTAGTCGAAAGAAAGAGAAATTTTAACCAAGGAAGTGCAAACAGAGTACATCCAATCTTGGCACCTGCATCATCTCTCACCATGATGCACCTGGCTCATTTGCACCCAAGTTGCCTCGCGACGGAAGGAGCCTCGGCGCCCCTCCGAGGTTGATGCGGGACTGAGGTGGCCATTGTCCTTGGACACAACCTCAGAATCCCCGCAACGCGCGGGGAGCAACAACGCATGGGGGTTGTGGGGTCCTGTAAAAACCCTAAAAACCCCACCTTTTTCAGGACATACATACATTTTATTGAAATAGAAGTTGAACCCCCGGCATTTGCATCGAATCGATGCACACGGCCTTTTTATTAATTGTTCAACAAAGCCTTACATAGCAATATATTAATAAGTCTGAAGCCACCTTGCTGGAAACAACCGTCACATGGCCGGCCATCCGCCCAGACCTCACACCAACGCACATCATGTAAAACCAGAGGCCTCAACCAAGCCTCCCATCAGCAGGTCGGGAGCACAAACCGGCCACCAGACTCTTAGCAGGCACCACATGCTCATACTCCAGAAGCCGCCGCCACCGTCTTCTGTCAGTCCATCTTTAGAACATGTATCAACATGTATATTGACCTTGCCAGAGGCATTCCCTTGATGCCGCCACAATGCCAGGCAACGATACCTCCCGGCGCTGGTCCATCAGACGCATCCATCATCGAGACCCTGCAGCGCCATGCCGCCGTGACTCATCATCGTTGATATGGCAACAAAGCCGCTTCACCTCCGAAACCGCCCACTGATCCTTCGTGCCGATGCACACTTGCAAGAATGATGCCCCCAAGAAGGGACGACACAGGAGCACCACCATCATTTGATCGACAGTAAAGGGATTCCCCTGGAGCTAGCACAAGGAGATGGGATCGAGCTTCACCTCGATGATTCCTTCACTACTAGGAAAAACCCTATCTGTGGCGCACCAAAAAACAATTCTGTGACGCACCAGCCCATGCGCCACAAAATTCTCGCCACTAAATTTTATTTCTGTGGCGCATGGGCTGGTGCGCCATAGAATTCTCACATTTCTGTGGCGCACCCACAAGATATGCGCCACAGAATTCTCAAAAAAATTTAAAAAATTCAAAAAAATTCAAAAAAATATGAAAAAACAAAAAAAAATTGAAAAAACCTAAATATTTGAATTTTTTCCAATTTTTCTGAATTTTTTAACCCATCTCAAATGATGACATCCCGCTAGGTCACCCATCCTCAAATTGCTCCAACCCAAACACGCTTAACTTATAAATTCTATTCAGTTCAGCTACCCTTATGCTACTCAAGTTCTTATTGATATAAGTATCATATCAACTCTCTTAAGCCTTGTATGTGTATATATATGTGTGTGTAGTTTATGTGTGGTATGTATATATATGTGTGTTTTTAAATTTTGAAAAAAATCAAAAACTTCAAAAGTTTCAAAAGCAAAACCAAAGTTTCAAAAAATCCCAAAAAATTTAAAAAATTCAAGAAATCCCAAAAATATCAAAAAAATTCAAAAAATCCAAAGAATATCAAAAAAATTCAAAAAATCCGAAAAAATAAAAAAATTCAAAAAAGCCCCAAAAAAACAAAAAATCAAAAAATTCAAAAAAATCAAAAAATACTTAGGAGTTCAAAAAATTATAAAAAAACTTTTTGAAAGTTTTCTTGATTTTGATTTTTTCTGGATTTTTCTGGATTTTTATATTTTTTTGGATTTGTGGAAATTTTTTGCACTTTTTTTTGGATTCATTTGGGTTTTTTGAAATTTTGAAACTTTTCTATAGCGCATGTAGCATATGCGCCACATTTCTGTGGCGCACATCGAACATGCGCCACAGAAATGTGTCTTTCTGTGGCGCATGCACAGAAAGACATTTCTGTGGTGCATGTGGTTTTCGTGTGCCACAGAATTCCAAATTTCTGTGGCGCATGTAAAACTATGCGCCACAAAAATATTTTCTGTGGCGCATGGCTATTTGGTGCGCCACAGAATGTGGTTCCACCTATAGCTAGTTTCCTAGTAGTGCTTCAAGAAGGAGACGACGCCCAAGGCGTCGCCATCACCGGCTCCGGCCACTGGCCCAAGACAAGATCTTCACCCGGGTCTGCAGACGAGACTGTAACCGACATCTTGCACAACGGCCAGACCACCTTCAAAGCCCTAGATCTGGCCGCCCAAATCTGGCGACCACACACACCAGCGCCGTCACCACGGGAGCCCTGGCGGTCCGACCGCTGCCGGAGTGCGCGACCACCCCGCCAAGCCGGACGAGTTGCCGGAAGGATCCCGCACTCATCGTTGTCTCTGAACGAAGCAGCTCCGACTTGGATTTGGGCACCACCACGCCATGTTGTTGAGGGAGGCCTAAGCCTCACCCGCCATCCCCTACCGATGATGCCGCCCTGAGATCTAGACCGAGCAACACAGCAGCCACCATCGGCCACGCCCAGCCGTGCCTCCATCCATCGACCCCCACCAACACCACACCATACGCTGCCTCAGGGAGCCACTGTTGTGCCGACGCGGCCAGATCGGGAGCTGCACCCCATGAGCCAGGGCGTCCCGCGCCACTCAGCGGCTAGGGTTTGGGGTCTGCGTGTCCCCGTGGGGGTGGGGGGGCGCACGAGAGTTCAGGACATACATACATAATGAATAAATAAATGTTTATGATGCATCGGTAGATAAATATAATCCTACCCTAGCAAAGGTGTGGGTCCCTATACTTACAATACGTAACATTCTATCGTTTTCTTATACACAAAGTATCAAGAATTTGCATTTTATGTTACGAATTGCATAGCCAAATGCTAGGTCAATGCAAAGTAAATAGCGAAATTAAATACAAAATCGTGGAGTTCCTTCATCTTCATGTGCACATGCGAACATATCGAGTGGAGATTCATAACCCTGACCGTAACTTACTTATTGTCTGAATATTCTGCAACATTAAATGTGGAAGCCAAAATAGTCAATACATTAAATGTATTGTCAAGTGTCACTAGGAGAGTATAACAGGCCTATCTTCTACATGCAAATTTGGCAGAGTGGAGTTTAGGCCGAATGTGTTGATGCCATCCCTGTCGGGAGCGAGTGCCTTGCAACCCCCCTCTTCGCTAGGTCCTGCACAATCCACTCCAGGATCCACTATCAGAACAGATTGCCATGTTGCAGACCCGAAGATGAGGACAAACTCTTCACCACCCATTTTTTTGCCATAATGTGCCGTTTCTATTATTACCAAGTATACGGTTCTAATCCTAGATGGAAAAATAAATAGAAAAAGAAATCTAAGAAGGCGGAACTTGTGCCTATTTTCATTGGAAGGAGCAGGAAACACCATTGATATTTTCATCCATGCATTTGTTCCAAGTGTCGTCTCTCCAAACCAAACTGAAGCCTATGCACTTCTTCTGGCGGTAGCGGTGGCCGCGTGACTTCATCGTCCAGAGCCGACAATCTTCACCGACAATCTCAATCTTGCTCGCTCTGCTGCAGCTCCAACGGCTGCACATCCTTCTGTGCTTTGGGAAATTATTTGTCAACTTGTGATGCGGTTTCAGCCAGGGGCGAGGCAGGAATGCAGAAAATTTCATATTAAGGGAGGCCGGTTAAAGGTAGTGTCAAAAAAATTCTCTATAATCAAAAAATTACCATCAATTTCAAATCATTAGGGGGGGGGGGGGGGCACCTGCTGGTCCCCCTGGTTTCAGCAGCTCGGCAACCCCATACATGCCTACGTTTACCATACTGGAAGAGACATCATTGGGGTAACCCATAATTGTGCACATTTGGCAATACGATCGTTGCGATCTGAGCCCACCTGTTTGTGCATGAACTCAGCTCATATCGCTTCTATTTGCCCGGTTCTTGATAGCTGAACGAAAATTGGATGCCCTTGTGCACTCACTTGTTAAAAAAAGTGTATACCGCTTTGGGTGTGTGCATACGTTGTTACAGCTGATATATAGGTCCATATACACACAGATAAAAGACAACCAACTATTGAGTTGGTGCTATGTACAACGTACGACAGATTATCCAGACAATAACTGGGATTCTCGAGCGAACTCAAGTTGCCGGGTCTGTTTTGCTAGCTGTATACGACAGATTATTTACGACGATGACGACAGATTATTTAGGACAGCGATCGTTCATAGATTCCTTACATACGATATTATTACATGCTTGACATCTGTATTTTAAGCTAACATATTAATTAATTAGTCATAAGATCTATATATACGTGCGCCAACCATCTACAAACATGTCACTGTATACGTGTAATGATGTGGCGGAATGAACAACGCAAGTGGAATGAAACCCCTTATCTGCTGGCTCTCTGTCGTCATCCTTTTTTGGCTGGCTCCTTTGTTATCTAGGGCTACGCATGCTGGCGCTCTTCTCATACGCGTGCCTGCCACGAGTAAATTTCTGTTTTCTGGCTCCTTTGTCTGGTCGCGGCTTGTACGGGCATGAGAGTCTGAGACGCAGCGGGTCTCTAGGGGCGTGTTTGGTTGCCCACGGCCCGTGAAAACGCACTATTGGAGACGAATTTCGCTCTGTTTAGTGGCCTGGCTCCTTCCACGTGCCTGCATCTGCACGAACCTTAAAGCACTCAGGCCCAGCCCGAGAGGAATGGCCAAATCGGTCGTTTCTCCAGAGCCACCCGCCCGCAAGACAAAATCGGGATCCTAGAGCCGAGCTCGTGCAGGCGGGGGCGATGGCACGCGGCCGAAAATGGTGGCGGGAGAAATTGGGCTCACCGCCCTGGATTTGCCTCCCCTATTTCACCCCTCTCCTCTCACCGCCGAAACTCCCGCCACCATTTCCCCTTTTCGAGCTTCATCGACGATGACCAGGTAAGCGGCGACACGTTCTACTCCGGTCGGCGGTGGTCAACGGCCGTCAGCGGGGACCTTCTTCATCGATCTGGGCGAGCAGACAGCGGCAGTCGACGCTACAATGCCTGTAAGCACACTACAACCCTAGTAGGTCTTTTGCTTTGATCCGTGCTCAGGGTTTGGTCTTCTAGCTTAGATCCGTGCTCAGGGTTTGCTCTTCTAGCTTAGCTCCGTGCTGTTCTAGCTTAGATCCATGCTTATGAGTTGCTGTTCTAGCTTAGATTTGTGCTTATGAGTTGTTGTTCTAGCTTACATCCGTGTGTATAAATAGGATCGTAGCGTATATTAGTTGTGATTGCTAGATTCGTGGTGTTCATGAGCTTACCTTCGAATGATTCTTAATTGCGGTCAAATCCCTTAGTCCTCTGATCCTTGTGTTGGTCCTGACCGGTGTAGGACATGACCACCGAGAAATTTAGCCAGTCTCTGCTCGAGGGGGAGAGCCAGCTCGCTCTATCTCTTGTCCCGGACTCTCAGCCTGAGGAGCTGCTAGGTATGCAAGATTTAGACATTTTCATGGTGCCTAAGATGGCTTCAGAGATGGCGTTGCTGCCTGGTCTCGTGGCGGAGAACGCAATAATGAGAGCACGTGGTAAGGACAAGAAGAACAAGATGAGGACGCAAATGAAGTGGCCTGCATTTCTCTTCACCTTCGTGCTGAACAAGATGTGCGAGCTCATCGGCTCCAGGACTGACAAGGGGTTCAAGGAGGTGCATCTCAACACAGTAGCGAAGCTGGTTTTTGAGTTCTCCGGCCAGGAGGTCACCTCTACTCAGATCTATAACCACCTGAGGAAGTGGAGGGTGAGGTGGATCAAGGTGTCAAAGCTGAAGGAACTCAGTGGTGCACATTGGGATGAGGACACTAGCAGCATTATCTTGGAGTTGGAGCACTTGAGAGGCCACATTATGGTTAGCATTGTCCTCGCTATTTAACATTCTGTACTTCCTAACTGTCAACACAAACCTTCTAACTTTTGTTCGTCTGTAGGATCACCCCAAGGACGCTGAGTTCCTTAACAAGCCCATCCAGAACTACCAGCAGATGCAGACCATCTTCTCCTTCGGTCTGGCCACTCGAAGGCATGCCATGGGGTCCTCTGAGCCTCTAGGTACGCCTGATGATCTTGACACACAGGAGTCGGACACCATCATCCTTGATGGTCCGACAGACACCCGAGGCGCCAAACTTGTTGATCTTGCACCGAAGCCAGCTGAGGGCCGGGAGAAGAAGAGGAAGAGGGGTGCCTTGGTGGATGATGAGGTGCTCGTCTTCACCAGCATGACCGCGGCTGTGAGGGAGGTGGCAACCGCCATCAGGGACAGCGTGCCTATGGACGTGCACCTAGGCCTCTACGACGCTGTCATGACCGTGAAGGGCACGTACAGTGACTCAGCCAAGATGGTGGCTCTTAGCCACCTCCTCGACAACAAGGCGCAAAGCATCAGCTTCGTTCTCATGGCCGAGCACCACCGTCTGCTCTGGCTTCAGACCTTTCTGACCAAGCACTACAAAGTAGTGCTTGGTATGTTGGAGGTGGCGGTGGTGTGATACATCTCAAACGTATCTATAATTTTTGAGTGATCCATGCTAGTTTTGTGATATTCACATGTTTTTACTGTCATTTATATCATTTTTATGCATTTTGTCGGACTAACCTATTGACAAGATGCCAAGTGCCAGTTCCTTGTTTTTGCTGTCTTTTTGTTTCAGAAATTTACTTATGGAAATATTCTCGGAATTGGACGAAAATTTACGAGAAATTTTTGTTTGCCCCGACGAAGTAACAGTCCGAAGGAGAGCCGGAGGGGAGGCCCACAGGGCAGAGGCGCCCCCCTGCCGTGGCCTAGGGGTCACCCACGGGTGGGGCCCGCCCTTGCCTGTGGGACCTCGCCTGGACGCCCTCCGACGCTTATAAATTGCCTTTTACCCTAAAAACGTTGAGGAGCCATTATTTTCCAGAAACTCAACCCCGACGCGCCGTCACCGAAAACCCTAGTTCGGGGTCCAATCTGAAGTTGATCCCGGTACTCTACCGGAGGGGAGATCGATCTCGGAGGGTTCTTCATCGTCATGCCTTCCTCCGGGGTGATTTGTGAGTAGTCTCAGCTTGGACTTCGGGTCCATGGTAGTAGCTAGTTGGTAGTCTCTCTCTTGGGCTTCATGTCTTATGATCTTGTGAGCTGCCTAACATGATCAAGATCGATTATTGTAATTCTATGTGATGTGTTTGTTGGGATCCGATGGATTATGAAGTTATGTTCAGATTGTGCATGATTCTTATATGAGTAATTTATGTTCTTGCATGCTCTCCGATGTACGTAGTTACTTTGGCCAAGTGATTGTGTGTATCTCCAGGAGAGGGTATTTATGCTAGATAGTGGGTTCATGCCCCCTTTTGTTCCTGGGTACGAGTGACAGAAACGTCTAAGGGCGAGGATGTGATGTTGCTACTAAGGGTAAAACAGCGGTGTTAATGTCTCTTTTGATATTAGTATTGCTTACTTCATGCACTTTACTTAATGCAATTGTCTGTTGCTTGCAACTTGATACCATTGGGTGACAGGCTGGATAGCGATCCCACGATGGACTTTTTAGACAAAGACGCAGTTGGACTCAACGGTCTTTGTTCCTTGTCATGATGCCTCCATAAATATTATCATGTCCTTTTTGTCATAGCTAAATTGGGTTTGTGTCATGTTCTTGTCAATTACCTAGCTGTAATTCATTCACCCATCACATGCATATTTTATTTAATTGAGAGACTCCACTAGTGAACCCATGGCCCCCAGTCCAACTCTTTACATTGTTTACAACCTCATTTACTTGCTTTAATCATCATTACTACTCTGGTCACTTTTCATATTTCATCTATTTCATCATACAATTAACCGCTTTGTTTTCTGCGAGACCGGAAAGATTGACAATCTTTCCGCCGTTGGGGGCAAAGTATTTTGGTTGAGTGTGTGCAGGTCCACGTCTATTGAAGGTCAAGCGCTAGCGATCTTCAACATTCACCTCGTTGTTGATTTCAAAGTCCTACTGGTTCGATAAAACTTGGTTCGTTAAACGAGGGAAAACTGCTACTAGATGCAATTCCGCCTTCGCTTGGGGCACCACCCAACTTATTTTAATACAGCAGCATGGTGCAAGCATGCTTGATGATGATGATCATGATAATGATGACATGATGTATATTTTGGGTAGCTATGACAACAAAACTTCTTATGGCCTGTATATTTTGGTGCTTGAGGTGGTACATATGCTAACCCCTCACACGAGGAACTTGTGGTGGTAGTATTACACCCTCTTTTGATGTGATGCTAGGTTGACACCATACTAGCTAGGCAGCGAACACTTGTGCTGCTTGTAGTGATGTTGGTAGGTTTGTGATAATCAATGCATGCTTTGCTTATGTTGCTATTCCACCTTGTGATCATGTGTTGCTTGTTTTGCAAGTTTTAATGGTGTTGTTCTTTGTTGTAGTGGTATGACGCGTTCAGAGGCAGGACTCCAGGGCTCTACACAACCTGGAACGCTTGATCGGCTCAGGTGGAGAATTACCCCAACAATTGCTGCAAGAGGTTCGACACTCTCAAGGAGGCAGAGCAAGCCTACTACATGTCCAAGGTAGAAGAGATCCCTCTCCAAGCCGGAGCAAGCAAATCTGATGAGGCCAAAGGTGGAGGACTGAGAGCTTGTGTCGGCATGAAAGACGTCATTATCGTGGTCCTGGTTGTGATCATTGTCTATTTGTGCTTCTTCTAAGTATGCATGTTCTTAAGACCCTAAACGCTTGTAGGCAAGTAAGCTCACTGATGGGGGGGATACTTTATAGGTAGGCCCATGGACCCGGAAAGTAGACCCGCCAAGACCAAGAAGGCCAAAGCCGAGTCGCACATCAAGTCACATGGGCTGGGCTGGAGACAAGCCGACCAAGGCCCATGATGAAGAAGGGACCCGTGAGGAAGGAGTCCAAGTACAACCCGGAGTTCTAACTTGGAAGGCCAAGACCTAGAGTAGGACTCCGTGTCCAAGTGTGACTCGGTGTAAGTTGTAAATCCAGGGACCTGGCCACCTTTATAAGCGGGGTCCTGGACCTTAGATCGAGAAGGCTTTAGAGAAACCCAGAATCGAGGACCTAGAATCAGTAACAGCAGAGAGATCCATAGTCGCCGACTCCCCAGACACTACAAGAGAAATGACTTTTAGTGACAAACTTCTTTTGTCACTTATTAGCCCATTTTTGTCACTGATTAGTTGTGGATGACAAAAATGGTGCGTCATTAGGTTTATCACTGATTGACCGTCATAGATTCATGGGGATGACGAGATGAATTTTTTTGTCACTGATTAAGTTGAATCTGTGATGGTAGGAATTTTTGTCAATGATCATGGTTAATCTGTGACAGCCTGATTTGTCACCGTTTTTTTGCAAATTTGTCACTATTAAGTTGAATTTGAGTGTACGAATGGTCAACATATGCTGACGTGGCTTCTTACATGTGGGTCCAGCTGTGGTGACGTGGATGCTGATGAGTGGGTCCAGATGCTGTGACGTCACATGATGTCATGTGGGCTAGGACCGTACTGACAAGTTGGACGCACTTAATCCTGACAAGTGGGACCCATTTTTTCTGGTTAGTGGGACCCACTTATTCCTGACAGGTGGGACCCAAATTTTTTCTGGTAAGTGGGACCCATTTTTTCTGGTAACTAGGACCCACAAAATGCTGACATGTGGGACCATTTCGTTTTGCGAGAAGTGGGACCCACCATTTTAGGATTGTGGGACCATACGTTGTTGTAAGGTGGGCCCAGATTTTGGTGACGGTGTCACATTTTCCGTCATGGTTGGAACAGAAAAGAATTTTGTAAAAATGTAATTTTCTGGCAATTTTTTGCAGAGAAATGCAATTGAAAAAAATATATAACTGGAACCAAATCAATATTATAGCAAATATTGTGGCACACATACTATAAGTCTGAAAGACACAAACATCTCTAAGACAATGAGATGAATAAGACAGGAAAAAGTAGCATATCTAGCACTGTTCTTTATTAAGAAAGATGCATCAGGATGGCGGTGATGTTCATCTGTTGGGCTGCGATGATTGCTACGACGTCCTTAATAGAAAACTAAGCAGGGCATCCATTTCTTGTTGCCTCTTTTCATAAGCCAGACTCTTCTCTTCCTGAGATTTCTTGAGAGCTGCTAGTTCTTCATCCTGCTTCCTTTTCATTTCTTCAAATTTTTGTTCCTGGGCTTGCATCCTTGACTCCATATCATTTTGATATCTTTCAGCTACCACTAATGATTGTTGCTCCTGATCAGCAAGCCTCTCTTCTAGCTCTCTAATGCGCTCTTTAGAAATAGTGTATCTCTGGGAGCATGATGAGACGCCCAATCTTGACAGGAATGTGCTAGAGCTGGAGGAGCTCTGTTCCTTCAGGACTTGTTCAACAATCATCACATCTGTCTGTACAGGATGATCCTCTGGGTGTGGTCCATCTTTTTTAACAACATTTGTTCCTGTAATTAGATTCAAATGTTTCAAATGCTAGTATGCCGAGACATTAATAATAAATTTGTGTTGTGGTTAATATTTCTTACATATGCATCTTGTGCTTCCTGAGGCATCACACCATCCTTGTTAGTGTGGCTTATTCTATAAAATTCAATTGGTGATGTTTCCTCCTCTTTGTTCTGAGCCTTCTACAAGGATTAGTAAATTTTCCATATCAGTTCTATAAATTATATATTTGCAGTACAAGTAGCTAGGAATTGCATAGACCTAGTTGAAATACTTACAACATGCTCGTAGTGGGCAATGTAGCTTCTGGATCCAGTGGTATGGTGTTGCTTCACATTTTCTCTGTTCTTTACATTTTGGACACACATTTCCTGTATTCAGCAGGTGGAATTAATTAAGTGATCCATCAAAGGAAATATGTATGAATTAAGTAGCTGTAGGTGAAAGAAATATGAATTATGTACCTGGTAGTGCTCATCAAACCATCTGTTCACAAGTTCTTTCCAACTATTCTCTTCTACACTACTAGGCTTCCTCGAATAAGCTTGCTCAGGAGTAAGCTTTTGAATCTTGGGCCAGTACACTTTCTTAAGCCTATATCGTTGTTGTCGAATACTATTTTGTATCATTTCTGTGCACACTGATTTGGTCACTTCATCAGATGTGTCCATCACAAACTTTTCCTGCGAAAGAGTGTTGCATATGCAGAAATTAGGTTGTTAACCATGTAACAAACTGATTAATATAAATGAAGAGACTAGACTGACCGCAACTTTTTTAATCGCAGAAGGAACAGCCTCTTGGAGACTCTTATCTTTGTCGTACAGCTTCCAGTGTGTTGCAAGGGGCATCTTATCGCTGCGGATGTGCATACCAATCTCGGAGCTAAGCTTTGCTGCATGCAGCGGATTTTTGGGTCTCCTCACGCCTGCAGTGAAGTCAATTTGCATTTTATTGCCACCATTTTTTTTGTCCATTCATGGAGTGAATGCCCCATGGTAGGTCTGCGTCCTTGTCCTTTTAGTTTTGACTTGACAGAGTTTGACAATGCATCTGATATTAAGACACAAAATAGGTTAAACTTGACCAAATATTTGTAAATATGCAGCAGTAAAAAATGTAAAGTTTCGATTTTCGTACCTTGGCGTTCAAACGGAACAATTTGATTGTCATCAGGTGAGTTGCTACCATCAGAACTATGAATCTGCGTCGTAGGTGTGTTTTGCTCTTCAGCGTTGTCGTCTTCTGTCGTCGTAGGCGTATCTGAGGCCGTAGGTTCAATGACAGTAGGTGCTATTGATCTTGTTGAAATGGTGGATGAAGGTACAACGTTTTTGACACGCTTATGTGCTGCAGGTGCAGGTTCATCCACTGCCTGTTTGATAATGCATGAAGACATAAGTATGAATGTAGTACCACTACCATGCATTAGATAAGAAATTTGCGAATTAATAGACATGTTCGACCTGAGACGGCCGCTTTGACACATTGCGCTCCTCCTCATCTGCATCAAATTCATCATCTTCATTGCCTAGCTCTTCATCATCTGGTTGATATGCCGGGTCATCTTGTAGGTTCTTGTGTTGACATTGTGACTCGTTTTGTTTCTGATTAATCCCGCTTTGTAGCCCACCATACACGAAGGTACCTGCCACCTCTCTGAAATCTTGTGGATTAAGACCTCCCGCAGCAAATTTGGATTCCATAGCTTGCTGTAGACGAGCAGCATTTTCCTCCATCTGTTTTCTCATTTCTAACTCATATGCAGGTACTACCTCTTTTTCTTTAGCAGCTAAAAAAGAATGAAAAGAATTGTGTGTATTAGCTTGTAGGAATTCATGACAGCAATATCAGAAATATGTGTTAGATTGCAGAAATAATATAGTGGCCTAATTTAGAACAGACATGAGAAGTTTGTTTTCACGTCAATGTTGCAGATCGGAGCGAGTATATGATTTCCCGAAATTAATGGACATAACAAATATATAATCTCATTCAGTTAACTAAAAAAGTTCATGCAACATTTTAGATCTAAGATTGATAAAAATCGCAGATCCTCTTCTGTAGTACATGTAGATATTATCTAAAGAATTCCTTTTCTAAAACCCTAGATGCGATCGTGGCAACAAAAATGATCTAATGTCGCTAAAACCCTAGATGCGATCGTGTAAATTAGTAGAACGTATGTAAACCTAAATTCTTATGCATGTAGTTCTTAACATCACGTACCCTAGTCTAACAACTGGCAACGATCGATCTAGTGTGTACTGAAATGTGGGCTAGATTTATCACCTTGGCGTTTCTGAATGACCTCCTTCGGCGTAGATTTGGGAGGATCGCGAGCCTTGGGTGGTTTCCGGGGACCGGTCATGGCGGCCGCCGGATAGCCTGTCGGGGCGAGGGTGGGAACTGCCGATGAAGAGAGTGGATCTGGCGAGGAAGAGAGCGATGAGGGAGGGAATCAATTTGTATGTGGCAATTAATGGGAAACGGAATTAAGGGGTTGGGTAGCACGATGTATTTATAGTAGCGCGGGCGAAAAAATTAGCTGTGTCAAGCGGGGGAAAGTGGAGGGAAGGAAATTTTCCCAAATTTAGGAGGGAAGTTGAATTGCCGGGTAAGAGGTGGAGGGAAGAAGGAAAATTTGAAAAAAATGTACATTTTAAAACTATTTTTTGTCGTATATAATACCAAAAGATTATTTGAGTCATTAAAAGTTAAAAACTATATATGCACTGTTCCGAAAATCATGTTAATAATAGGGGACAACCAAATTGCACAGGTTTTTTTCAAAATTATGTGTCAAAGTTTTATTTATGAGTTCATATTGTTAAAAATGGTGATACCTTGTGTTATGACATGAATGAACACCAAAACTTGCAAGTAAATGTGTGGCTTGTGACTTTAGGTGTGCTTACCATTAATTTTGAAAGAAAAACCAAGAAAATCATTTGAATGAAGCACAGTTGGAAAAGGGTCCAAGGAAGTTGAATCTAGAGGTCAACCTTTTTTGTGTGTGCTTACATATCTTCCCATGGTCATTTAAAATATTTTTTAGCAACTTTAGGTGTGTATACCATTAATTTTGAATGGAAAAAGGCTAGAAAATCTCATTTGAATGAAGCACAATTGGAAAAGGGTACAAGGAAGTTGAATCTAGAGGTCAAACTTTTTGTGTGTGCTTACATAGCCTTAATAACTTCCCATGCTCATTTAAAAAAATTAGCAAGTTTAGGTGTCCCTACCATTTTTTTAAGAAAAAGGGTAGACATTTTGGTAAATGCATGGAAATTGGCAAATTATGTGTGAAAAATCAAAGAATATCACATGAATCATGCCAATGGTGGTGAAATCATATAAAAATTATGGGACACCCAATTTGCATATGTTTTAATCATTCTCACTTGTACTGGAATTCCCATCTATGATGTCATAAGGGGTGAGGTGTCACATGAGGGGATCAACACCAAACTTTGCAAGTTAGTGTGTTGCTTTTTGATTTACCATTTGTTTGGTGCATAATCATGTCTCATGGACATTGATTGTTTGCTTGGTGTACTATGTGATGTACATAATTCACATTCACCCTCAATGTTTTTAGAGATTTGTCACATACTTAGCCATTTTTGGACAAAAGGGTTCAAGGAAGTTGAATGTAGAGGTGAAACTTTTTGTGTGTGCTTACATAACCTTAATAACTTCTCATGGTCATTTACAATATTTTTTTAGCAAGTTTAGGTGTCCCTACCTTTTTTTTGAAAGAAAAGGGCTAGAAAATCATTTTGAATGAAGCACAACTGGAAAAGGGTTCAAAGAAGTTGAATGTAGAGGTGAAACTTTTTGTGTGTGCTTAGATAGCCTTAATAACTTCTCATGGTCATTTACAATATTTTTTAGCCAGTTTAGGTGTGCCTACCATTTTTTTGGAAAGAAAAAGGCTAGAAAATCATTTGAATGAAGCACAATTGGAAAAGGGTACAAGGAAGTTGAATCTAGAGGTCAAACTTTTTGTGTGTGCTTACATAGCCTTAATAACTTCCCATGGTCATTTACAATAAAAAATTTCAACTTTTGGTGTGCCTACCATTAATTTTGAAAGAAAAAACAAGAAAATCATTTGAATGAAGCACAATTGGAAAAGGGTCCAAGGAAGTTGAATCTAGAGATCAACCTTTTTTGTGTGTGCTTACATAACTTCCCATGGTCATTTACAATAATTTTTTGCAACTTTAGGTGTGCCTACCATTAATTTTGAAAGAAAAACCAAGAAAATCATTTGAATGAAGCACAATTGGAAAAGGGTCCAAGGAAGTTGAATCTAGAGGTCAACCTTTTCTGTGTGTGCTTACATAACTTCCCATGGTCATTTACAATAATTTTTTGCAACTTTAGGTGTGCCTACCATTAATTTTGACAGAAAAACCAAGAAAATCATTTGAATGAAGCACAATTGGAAAAGGGTACAAGGAAGTTGAATCTAGAGGTCAAACTTTTTGTGTGTGCTTACATAGCCTTAATAACTTCCATGGTCATTTACAATAATTTTTTGCAACTTTAGGTGTGCTTACCATTAATTTTGAAAGAAAAACCAAGAAAATCATTTGAATGAAGCACAATTGGAAAAGGGTACAAGGAAGTTGAATCTAGAGGTCAAACTTTTTGTGTGTGCTTACATAGCCTTAATAACTTCCCATGGTCATTTACAATATTTTTTGCAACTTTAGGTATGCCTACCATTAATTTTGAAAGAAAAACCAAGAAAATCATTTGAAAGAAGCACAATTGGAAAATGGTACAAGGAAGTTGAATCTAGAGGTCAAACTTTTTGTGTGTGCTTACATAGCCTTAATAACTTCCCATGGTCATTTACAATATTTTTTGCAACTTTAGGTGTGCTTACCATTAATTTTGAAAGAAAAACAAAGAAAATCATTTGAATGAAGCGCAATTGGAAAAGGGTACAAGGAAGTTGAATCTAGAGGTCAAACTTTTTGTGTGTGCTTACATAGCCTTAATAACTTCCCATGCTCATTTAAAAAAATTTAGCAAGTTTAGATGTCCCTACCATTTTTTTAAGAAAAAGGGTAGAAATTTAGGTAAATGCATGGAAATTGGCAAATTATGTGTGAAAAATCAAAGAATATCACATGAATCATGCCAAATTATGTGGCAAATTGGTGGTGAAATCATATAAAAATTATGGGACACCCAATTTACATATGTTTTAATCATTCTCACTTGTACTGGAATTCCCATCTATGATGTCATAAGGGGTGAGGTGTCACATGAGGGGATCAACACCAAACTTTGCTAACAAAAGTATCAGAGCTACTGGTACATCAACAGGGAGCGCTTGCTGCCGCTCACCACTTGCTATGAGTCTTACTAGTTATGTTCAGGCAACTACATATTAACATGGACCGCTTGATGCGGCTCATCACTTCGTGCCGATCCCAAACTGTGTATCGGACGACACGTCGGGCTTCCACCCATCTGCCTCATTCCACCCCCAGTCGTTGGACTGCCCCTCTATCGAAGTGCTGCCACCTCTCCATGCTGCATCAGGATCTGCCCAGGCTGAACGCTTTCTGTTGCGCTGTGCTTCTGCTATGGCATGCACACAACTAGGACAATACTCTGCTTTTGGTTGAGGAGGCTTTGGTTCTTTTGGCATCAGGTGTCGTTGCCCCTTCATGAAATCGGTGATCTTACGGTACAACTCATAGGAAACAAAGCCATCAACAGCAGCATAGTGGATGTTAATGTCATCAAGTGGTTGCTTCTCCCAAAAGTCATGGTGCTCCTTTGGGAAGTTGTTCTTCATGTCCTGGTATGAGTCGTCGATGAGAATGGATGCCATCACACTCATTCCAGTCCTGTAACGGCCTTCATACTGGAACAAATCTTAGAAATCAATATGGAACTCATCTGGAATTTTAATGGACCAGGATCTCCTCATCGCTCTCTTGTCACCCCTTTTGTCGACGCTAGCAAATTTGATATTTGATGAACACATGAACTCGAATAGCACCAGACACACCGTGCCACGCATGCGGTTGGAAGATATTAGTAATGGTAAATTTGCATAATGTAAATGTAATTAACAATCAAATTGTAATAACTAGTTGTTCTCGGATCAATCTGTACAACAATGAAAAAATATTTCAAGGAAATACATAATGTACTTGTCATATGAAGCTTAGTAAGGTAGTACTTATAAACATTTTTTGAAAAATACATGCAAAATACATTTAATCAAAAACTAGTACCATCAATTATGATAACAAGACTATAAGAAGAAATATTTGAAAGGTTAAATACCCATAGTACTAGTTATCCGATGAACAATACGGTTAATATATTTCATAAATAAATGAAGTAGTACTTCACATGTTATGATACCGAATCAGAAATAAATGAAAGTAGTATTTAAATGCAATCTAAATACCCCAAGGAAAAACTATGTAGTAGATCCTATACTACTGTACGTAGTGGATTGGAAGAACTAAACCTAAGTATGAACTATGAAACAAAACCAGCAATCCTAAATCTGTACTAGATCCGATATATGTCCATACCTAGGCATCTGGAAGACCAATACGTGGCGGTGCAGTGCAAGTTGAATCACATCCACCTCTTCCTCGAAGTGGTCGTAATCGGCGATGTACTCCAAGTCGAGGCCGAGGAACTTGTCCGCCTCTTTATCAAGCATACGACGGAACATCACGATGTTTTCCTCCACCACTTCGACATCGTTGGTGTACGTGACCTCTATTTCGGTCGTCCCATGGGCGATGTGGGTCAGCTTTTTCGTGAAGATTTCGACGTCTTCCATGGCGGTGTTGGAGGTGGAAGGGGATAAACAGAGCGGAGAGAAACATGGGCAGGGGAGAAACAAGAGCGCAGAGAAACGAGGGGACTAGATTTCGGTGGAAGTTGGGGCGGCAGGGCATAATTTGGCAACCGTTATGTGTACCCCAGTAAATCGTAAGGTCACTGACGGTGGACCTAATACGTGAGATTCGTGAGAGGGTTTTTTACCCTGTCACCTCAACTTTACACGGCATTTATCCCCTACGCGGTGCTTCTCCAGAATACCAACCGCAATTAACTCCACTATCCATCTTCAACTCCAGGCCGAAGGTCGGCTAGCGCCGACGCCGTCCATCGGTGACCCTACCCATCTCTCGCCGTCCTCGTCCCCCTCTAATCGTCCTCATCGCTGACCCTAGACCCTCCTTTCCTTTTGCAATCTCATTGAGGAGGCATTTTCATCTGTGTTGCTAGGATGGCTCCGCCGGTAAGAAATATTCTCTCAATACATGGAGTACTACTTGTTTTCGATTTGATAAATGATCTCCTCCTTTCGATTTGTAGTGTCCTACTTGTTTCGACCAGAAAGGGTTGTGCCCTCGTGGGAATCGGATGAAGAATTTCTTTGTGCTAACCCTGCAAGAGGGTTTTCAGGAGACGACCGTAATATAGTTTTCCAATTACTTGATTTTTTTTAAATCCTGATCATGTTTGCAACATAAGATCTGAAGATGATTCCACTCACCAATCATGCTGCTGACATGTAGATCTTGTTGTATTTACAGTTTCACTTTGTTGTATTCCCCAGTTGTAGTACTCACTGTCATTTAGTAGTGAGAAGTCGATTTGTTGCTATTGTGGATTACAAATTAAAAATAGCAGTGTTGTTCACTTGATAAACGAGGAGTTTGTTTGCTATGTTCAAATGATATATACTTACATGTTATTCTTAAAGTCTGTAGGTGGGTATGTGTGATTTTACAACACATGTCTTTGTTTGGTGGCTGCAGTGTGCAATAATGTTGTCTCATCCATTTATAGAAATTAGTACATGCTCTTCTAGTTTTGTGGGACACCTGATTTATTTTACTACTTATAGTTAGGTTTGTGCATACTAATGTTTATGAATATCCAGTGAATTAGATAGTACTTAATAAATGAATGCATTAATTAGGTATTATTAATATGGCTAATAATGTAGTGATGTACATGACAACTAGATATGGCACTGATGAATATTACTTTGTTTCAGTTCATCCCATGGTACACAAGGGCTTATTTCCTTATGAAATACACCGTATCAAAGATTGACAATACAATGTTCTACGCAAATCTGACAACCAATGAAGGATTTTCATTCTCTGTTAAAGTTACCAACAATACTGATGCAACTTATTTGAGTGGACGAGTTTGGAATGAATTTATTAGAGTCTATGGGCTAGAAGTTGGACAAGAGATATATTTCACTATTGGCGACTATGGTCCTGATACTCGTGTCACCACTGGAAATTACCCAAAATTCCATCCAAGTAAGATTTTTACTACATATTTCTTTCTTACTTGGCTTGCTACTTGATACTTGTGTAATATAATTTGTTACATGCAATCTCCTCCAACATGTTTAAATCCCCTGGTACTTACAATCATGTGCACAAGTTAAGTTCATTATGTAAAAACCTAAATTAGTACCCACATGCTAACTACCTTTTATATGTGCTAAGAGGTCATATTAATTATATATTTTCTACTACGATTTTACAGTTTATTACCATTTGTCCCATGACAAACGGGACATCGTTGACTCCATCACTGCCATTGATGGAACTGAGATAAATTGGAGGATGATGGAGAGAGTCATACAACATGTGGACAATCTTGACTTCCTTGTGGCACGTCATGAAGCTGGGATATATGGAGAAGGAACAGTTGTTGCAATGATGCATACCCTCAACTGGACAAACAGTATCAATGAGAACAAGCACCTGGTAATACTTAATATCCACTTTTCTACAACCTATAGTTTGTTGTCATCATATATTGTTAGCTCTTGTCATTACAATGTAGATGTGAAATATTGTTCATATAGTTGACTCGAAGATTTGTTGCTGCAACAGAAATTCCCACGCCGTCTTGTCCCCGAAGGAATGCATGAATATGGTGACATCACCATTGTGTGTCATCCCTACACTAAGGTGACTGGGTCATACACCATTTCTGCTGATGATGGACGTCTCTGCGTCACTGGATGGAAGAAATTCATGAAGGAAGAACATTTTCTGCAAATGGGTGACAAGATGTTGTTCTTGCTCTTCGTAGCAAATGCAAGGGCTTTCCTGTTTGTTTCCTACATTCCTGAAGTTGCTATTGAGTAGTTACCTAGTGGTGATGCTCATATGTCTTAGAATGCACTCATTTTAGTCGTTTTATCCACGGATCTAGTGTCAAGACTCTATATGCATGGTGAACTAATGGATACATGCATTACGATGTGTTATGAAATAGATGTGTTATCTTCTGAACTAAATTATGTTTGATTATCAGTTCATATTTCTATTTGCATGGTCCATTATGGTGTCACGTACGCTTGTCACATTTCATTGCATAAATCATGAATTATATCAAGTACTCATAATGTTTCCAAATATATAAATGTTTGCATACACAATCTAAAGATTCAAACATCACTATCATTCTCTGAATTTATGTCCCCATCATCCTACTATTGTCTGCCAAAGTGTCTTGTTGTTCATCTTCGCTCGTCTCCTGGTAAACATATTTTGTGTCATCTTCCTCTTCTAGTCGACGCATAATGCGAGCATCAACATGTTCCGCATCATCAGATCGGTCAGCATCCTCATCTTCCAACTCTACATCCTGGTCTTCACCATCAAGATTGATAAATATATTATCAGATGAACCCATCTCATCCTGGTACGCATCTTCATTACCTAAATATGCATCGTCATCGCCGCTTTCTTTTTCTGGAACATCATATACATGTCTGTGAAAGTATGGACAACTTTCCAAGGGTTCTCAAACTTTGTGTCATCCAAGTAGAAGCATGTTTCCGCTTGGCTTGCCAATATGAAGGGGGAATCCTTGTACCAAAGTGTGGAAGTATTAACGCTTTTAAAGTATCCATCATCTTTCATCTTAGAATTTCTGCCTGCAAGGTCAAACCAATCACAGCGAAACATGTAGACAGATCTATCGCCGTGCTTGTTACTCCCATACTGCAACTCCAGAACTTCCTGTAGAACACCATAGAACTCACTTTCTTCTTCATCACCAAAAGATGCCTTTGTCATTACGCCAGAATTTTGAGTCCTTAGGTTCTTCTCACGAGTCACCGTTCGAAACCTAGCACCCTTTACATTGCAGCCAGAGTGTACCACTACACGTCTGTCTGGCCCATCAGCAAGCAACTTCAAATCTTTAGATACATTATTCAACTGTCTCACATGTTTTTTATACCATGCTGGGAACTCTTTCTGCAGCGCCTCGTCGATGTTATTCACACCCCTGTCCATCAAGTCTTCCCGGCAAACACTAAAAAAAATTACCAATCAAATTTCGCATCAACATTAAATTATGACTCATAAGGTGAAGCAAACTTACTTCATATAACAGTGTGCCTTTTCACAATTGTTCGGCACATACCAAACCATTTTATCAAATTCCTTTTCAAAAAGCTTCAAAATGGACTTCCCAAACCCTTTCGCTCCGTCTGAAAAAATGTCCAACTCATCTGGACCAGCTTTTCGATGGTTATCTTGGTTCCTATCTTTTTTATGAAATCTTGTTTCTGTGTCATCTTTGAAAAACCTGGAGCAAAAGGTCAAGCACTCATCAACGATGTAGCCCTCGGCAATTGAACCTTCTGGCCTAGCTTTGTTACGAACAGTAGACTTAAGGTAACCTAGTCTTCTCTCAATTGGATACATCCAACCGTACTGAACAGGACCCCTTAGAATAGCCTCATCAGGAAGATGGATAGCTAAGTGCACCATTACATCAAAATAAAGCAGGGGGGAGATCTTCTCTAGTTTGCAAAGAATTATAACAATGTCAACCTTCAATCTTTCAAGCACATCAACTCTTAGGTTTTTGGCACACAACTCCCTGAAAAATCTCCCCAATTCTGCAATGGCCTCATACATGTCCTTTCCTGCAATTCCTCTAAGGCCAGCTGGCAAAACGCGCTGCAGAAGTATGTGGCAATCATGTGTCTTCATACCAGTCACTTTACAACCATCGATATCAACACATCTTTCCCAGTTTGCACAATAACCATCTGGGAATCTAATTTTGGCCAAATATCTGCACAGTTTTTCTTTTTGTCCTTCACAAGAGTCCACGGTGCTGGGGGCTTCACATATTTTTCTCCCTGATCATCCATCCAATAATTCTTCCTAATGTTGAATTTATTTAAATCAAGTCTAGAATTAATAGTGTCCTTATTCTTTCCCTCAATTTCAAGAAGGGTACCAAGGATATTGTCGCATATGTTCTTCTCAATGTGCATCACATCGAGGTTGTGGGCCAATTTCAGTTCTGACCAATATGGTAAATAATGTAAGCTGACCTTGAGATGCCAAGTTGGTTCATCTTGTGGAACACGCTTTCTGTCGATGGTTTAGATCAACGGTGAAGATACGAGACTATGTACGTGCGAGCATCGTCGATGTGGGTTAGTAGACGAACGACACAGGAGAAATGATTTATATAGCTTCGGGACCCAGGAAACATCATCCGGTAATATCCCTACGTGCTGTTTGTGGCTAGGTTATATTCCTCATGGTGGAAGTCGCCGATGAGGCGGCTCCTCTGTGGGACTTGTCTAATCTATCGGGCTTTGTCCCGTCTGTCTTTGTTGTGTTGGGTATGTCGGGTCTTGTCCCTCTTGGTGCTCCCGGCTCCTCCTTATAAAGGTGGAGGGCCTGAGTTACAAGTAGAGTCCTCTTAGGACTCGGCTAATCTATTACAAGTTGGAAAGGTCAGTTCTTATCTTAATCTGACTGTGGAGTCGGCCTGCTGGGCCACCCCTGATGGGCCACGTTAGTACTCCTTACGGGTACCCATGTCCCATATCCACGACACTTTCGCTTTCTCAAATTTGGATTTTTGCCTGGTTTAAAATCCTTAACCCTTTCTACCTTCCCCTTTATTTCTTCCACTGTGAACTTCCTTGGTGGTCCTCTCTCCTCAACTTTTCCATTAAAAAGTTTGCTTCTCCTATAAGGGTGATCCGTCCGAAGGAATCGACGATGGCCAATATATCCAATCTTATGTTTTAAAGACTCATAGCAAGGATCTTCGTCGCAATGCACGCATGCGAAAAAACCTATAGTACTACGCCCAGACATGGTGGCATATCCAGAATAATCATGAATCGACCAAAGGAACGCAGCACGCAATTCAAATTCTCTATTTGTGCATGCATCATACGTGTCCACACCTTTCCATAGCAGCATCATATCTTTTATAAGTGGCTGCATAAATACATGAAAATCCTTCCCGAGTGAGTACTTTCCCGGGATTAGCAACGACATCATGAAGTTGGATTGATGCATGCACATCCATGGTGGGAAGTTGTACGGTATGACAAAAACAGGCCACATACTATATGCATTTGACATACTCCCAAAGGGATTGAATCCATCTGTGGCAAATCCTAGCTTTATGTTACGAGGATCTTTAGCAAACCAATCAAACTTTTCATCAAAGTGCTTCCAAGCAGAACCGTCTGCTGGGTGCCTCAGAACATTTTTCTCAGCAACCCTCTTCTCTTTGTGCCACCTTGTGTGCGTTGATATTTCCTCTTTAACAAAAAATCTCTGTAAACGCGGAATTATCGGAAAATACCGAAGCACCTTATGAGGAACCTTCTTCTTTCCACTTGGATCTTTCCATCTTGATATTCCACACATAGGACAATGTGTATTGTCCTTGTGTTCTCCCCAGAAAAGAGCACAATCAAACTTGCAAACATGAATTGTCTCATAACCAAGCCCAACATCTGAAAGTACACTTTTTGCATCAGCATAAGATTTTGGAAAGTTCACCTTTGGCAAAGCTGTACATAAATCTCAAGTAGTAGATCAAATCCTCTATTTGTGATCGGGTTGTATGATTTCACATGAAGTAGCCTTATAATGAATGCCAACCTAGTGAAAGTGTCGCATCCCTCATGAAGCTCCTTCTTTGCTTCTTCTACTAATTTTTCATATAAATTTCCCTTGCTAGGACCTTGATCTCCAGACTTGTGCATATCATGTACCAGATCAGATGCGTCGTCAACGTAATTATTTTCAACATAATTATCTTCAGTTCCTTCCTCAAAATAAGCATCGTCTTTGCTTTGATACGCATCATCATGGGTACTATGGCTTTGCTGATCACTAATATTTTCCCCATGAAAAATCCACCTAGTATAGGTAATGGACATACCTCTACAATTTACATGACGCTCAACCTCCACTTGATCCTGCTGTATCATATTATGGCAGTCAATGCATGGGCATAATATTGGTTCATCAGGGCCCAAACTTTCTCCATTACGCCCCCCTTTTTCTCGCACAAACTCCATAAACTCACTAACACCTTTCATGTATCGAGGTGTCATCTTTTTCCCTTGAGTTATCCAACTTTGATCCATCACCTATAGTTCATCGCAATGTCCACCACAATAGATCTTAAGAACGAAAATAATTTAAATTTCAGATAGATCTAGTCCTAACGAAATCACACCCAACTCACCACTACTGCGCCTAGACGTGATCAGCCAAGATTGTTGCCTCATCGGTGACCGCGATCGTCTACGATGATCACCAGATCGCCTCGACGATGACCTTGAACTTCTCGCCCCGACCTGTCCCGTTGCACGCGAACTGATCGAAAAAAGTCATTAAGATCTATCTATATATATATAGTCATAAGAGTCCTAACCGGACACGATTACAAATTTGCGTGCGTTAAAATACAACTACAAAAAGAACTAAGACGGTTCCTGAATCAAAAAGACACCACCAAACCAGCAGTACCAGCTCGCGCTATACCTACGTCGCGGGTTCGAGATGCGGATGACCCAAATTTTTACCACTAATTCTATACCTGACAAGTGGGGTCCGAAATGTACAAATATACCGCCCATCATTTATCATTCTCACTATTGGGTCCCACAATGTAGAATAATATTTAAAATAGAAAAAATTCTTCCTATTAAAACTGACTAGTGGGTCTCGCATGATATTCAGTGACAGTTTCTATCCGCCACGCTCTAAATTTTGTCACCTATTATGATGACCATCTCCGTATCCTGCGGTTTGCCATGACAAAATATGCAATTTTCATTAATTATTGTACATCCGTGACAAAAAACTAATTTGTCACCAATCAAGCCAGATCAATGACGGTTTGAAACTTTGTCATCAGGCGTTTTGTCACTAAAAGTCATTTCTCTTGTAGTGAGACAGGAGTCGGAAACTTGTAATCGAGAGCTAGTTCAAGCAATAAAGCCGAAGCAGGAAGTAGGTCTTTACCTCGATCAAGAGGGGCCGAACCTGGGTAAATCCTTGTCCCTTGGTGAGATTAACAACTCCTATGAACTTCGATCATCAATGGCCCCGCAACTCATCTTCCCCGAGGAAGAACTTGCCATGAAAACCCCACGACAGTTGGCGCCCACCGTGGGGCCTATGACGAAAGGAGTTGAGATCGTGGGAGCTTCTCGCCGGGCCATCGAGAAACTCGCCATCGGGCGAGTCTACACGGATGAGCACGGAGAGACTGAGATTCATGACTCCAGTTGGACTCCAGAGATGGAGGAGGTCGACGAGGGTTATTAGCTTATCTTTGGATGAATCAACATGTTCGTCGACATGGTTTGCACGTCAGGACTTCATGCTAACTCGGCGGAATCGTATTAGAGCCTACAGCCATTGTCGAGTCCGACGGTGAGGAGTCAGTCGGCACGTTAGAAGTCGGCATCATCGCCGAACCAGAGGAACAACTTGTCATCAACAATGAAGAGGAGTCGGTGGCAGAGCCATGTATGGAGCCATATTACGACGCCGATTCAAAATCCATCTTGCCCTTGTTCAAAGATCGGCTTGGGTACGGTATTGAGGAGGAAGATTATGTGGAGTCACCAGTACGTGCACACGTCGTTGGAGTCTATATGTCTGGAAACGGCGGAAATCAGTTTGATCCAACTTTGCTGACAAAGGAAATCAATGCAAATAATGCAGCAGAACGGGCGGCTAAGTTAGCCAGTGCTTGTGCTGCATTAGAAAGGCAACTAGCTGAAATCACAGAGGCTAATCACAGGTTGGCAGAAGAGAGGGCCCGGGTCAAGGCTGAGGCCCAGGTAGTTCAGAATCGCCAAGAAGAACTCACCTCAATTCAGCATCGCAGAGCCAGGAGTCGCCTGCGTGATGGAGTCATATTAAATCCAACTGCTTTGTTCAGCACACCCAATGGTCCAGGCGTAGGAGCCGGGCTAGGAGTTCAACAGCTGCATGAGGCGCTGCAGGAGGAGGAGCAACACTGCCACGACCACCACCACCACCACCACCTCCAGAAGGACCCGGCGGCAACGGTGCCAATGGACCACCACCCGAGGGAGGAGTCGGAGGAGGATCAACAGATGGTATGGGACCTCCACCTGGCAGGTTTCGTACTCCAGAAGGACATTACTCTAATCCAATGGACAACGTCCATGTGGCAACTATGAGACTAGAGAACATCGAGATACCAGAAGGACCAGCAGGACAGGAGACCCGCCGTGCCATTGAGATGCTAAAGACAGCAATGACTCAGCAAGCTCTTTATCCAACGTTTCCAGATGCTAGTAGGTTGCACTCAACACCGTTCAACTCTGGCACAAGGAGTCGACACGACGAGTCTCACCCGGCCAACTCCACAAGCGCAAGGCGCCGTGAACAAGAGAGGAACAGGGCAAGCATACCAACTGCCTCACGAGCTCAGATGGTGGTTGATGAAGCGAGACAACGACGAGAGAGGGAGGCAGCCAGGGCTAGGGAGGCTGAGAGGGACAGAGCCCTAGCTGGTGCAGTTAACCAGCCCCAGCCAACCCGGGTGCACACAGAGGTGACTTTTCCTGGTGCTTCCCCTTCACTAACAGGACCAGAGTGCCTGTCAGATGCCATCAGGTCCGAGTCTTTCCCGAGCGACCTCAAGGAGCCGCGCAAAGTTCCCAATTACGAGCCAAACATGGACTCGACTTCTTTGTTGGTCACACATGAGATGGCGATGAGTACCTGCAATGCCACAGGTAGTCTGTGTGCCAAATTCATGTACCTTATGATGGAGGGAGCAGCCAAAGTTTGGATGCGTAACTTGTCTCTTAGATCAATCAACTCTTAGGAGCAGTTGAAGATGGCTTTTATACAGAACTTCCAGGGAACATGCAAGAGAAGCTTAGTACCATAGAGGACTTGGAGCGGTGTGTTCAGAAGAAGGGCGAGTCCGCAAGGCATTGGATGAAGCGGGTATCGGAGATCATCAACTCCTCGCAAGGACTCCCACCAATTTCAGTGCTAATGGCAATGGAGAGAAATTGCAGCTACAATCCCTTGAGTTGGAAGCTGGGTCGTATGAATGACAGCCTGAACCAAGGTATTCCCCTTACGATTGGCAAAATCATGGCGGGTGCTAATAAGCACACTGCCACGGACAAAACAAAGGATCAGGAGGAGGGGAATAAAGGACATGGTGGCAATAGTCAGAACCAGAATCAAAATCAAAATCAGAACCAGGGAGGTAACAAACGGCCATATGAAGACAACTCTGACCTGGTAGCTAACACAAATACTGGGGTCAGACGCAAGGACAACAATCTCAAGGATAGCAAGGGCGTAGGCCAACAACAGAGGAGGTTTTGGCGAGTCCATGCCCTAAACACGCCCGAAACAGGAAGTGTGGTCATACCTTGGGGCGGTTTGTGGATTTGCAACGTGGCAGGTTCCCAGGACCAGGAAATAGAGGCAACAACAACGGATATAGAGGAAACAATGGTGATGGAAGACCCGACAACCACGGTGGAGGAGCCGGCAATAATTCTAACCTACCTCAAGGAGGAGGTAACCGGCAGGGCGGGTTCCAGCAGAACCCGAAGCAGCTTCACGATGGCAATGGGCAATATTATGTCACAACTCGACCACAGAACACGAGTCATGGCAGTTATCATGTCTTTACAAACAAGCACGTCCAAGCGTGCCAAGAAATTAAAAGTTAGAGCTGTTAATGCAATGGAGCCGGCAGTCCCACAGTGGCTCAGGTGGTCAGAGCAAACCATCACATGGAGTCGGGCAGATCATCCACCAAGAGTCGATGACCCAGGGCAGCTAGCCTTGGTGGTAGCACCTCAAGTTGGGGGCTACACATTGAACAAGGTGCTCATGG
Organism: Puccinellia tenuiflora; assembly: GCA_012064385.1. Taxonomy (NCBI): domain Eukaryota; kingdom Viridiplantae; phylum Streptophyta; class Magnoliopsida; order Poales; family Poaceae; genus Puccinellia; species Puccinellia tenuiflora. Next base: position 616,352 of record QRDG01000195.1, read on the forward strand.
ATGGTGGAAGCAGTATCAACATCTTATTATGACACGTTCAAGAGGATGGAGCTGCAAGATAGGCAGTTAATACCCACTGAGACAGTTTTTCATGGAATCGTACCAGGGAAGTCAGCCAAGCCCATCGGTAAGATCTATCTTGAGGTTGCTTTCGGCACAGTGGAGAACTTTCATTCAGAGATTATGCCTTTTGAGGTAGTGGATCTCAAGAGTCCATACCATGCTCTTTTTGGTCGACCAACATACTTTAAGTTTATGGCCAGACCATGTTATGTTTACTTGAAGCTCAAGATGCCAGGTCCAGCAGGAGTCATTACAGTTAATGGCAGCAGACAGATGGCATTGGAGTGTGAAATAGGAGATGCGGCTATGGCCGAGACAGCTTGTGCCCAAGAAGAGCTCAAGTTCTATAAAGCAAATGTGGACCCGGAGGACAACTCAGTCCTCAAGAAGCCGGCCACAGAGGAGAAGATGAAGTTCAAGTCGGCTCAGGATACAAAGTCAGTGGATTTCACCCCAGGCAACTCCTCCAAGCAGTTCGTCATTGGGACACATCTATCTGACAAATAGGAAAGCGCGCTCGTTGAGTTCATCCGTGAGAATCGGGACGTCTTCGCATGCAAGCCATCGGACATGCCAGGAGTCCCGAGAGAACTCGCTGAGCACTGCTTACATGTTAACCCTAATGCAACACCAGTTAAGCAAGGTCTGCGCAAGTTTCATGATGACAGGAGAAAAGCCATTGGAGAAGAGGTGGCTAGGCTCCATGCAGCTGAGTTCATCAAGGAAGTTTTTCACCCAGAGTGGGTAGCCAATCCACTACTAGTGCCAAAGAAAACAGGAGAGCTGCGGATGTGCATCGACTTCACGGGTCTTAACAAGCATTGCCCTAAGGACCCGTTTGCTTTGCCTCATATTGACCAGATCATTGACTCCACAGCAGGGTCAGAGTTACTTTGTTTTCTGGATGCTTATTCAGGGTACCATCAGATCAGACTCAAGAAAGAGGATGAGCTGAAGACATCTTTCATTACACCCTTTGGAGCGTTTTGTTATATGACAATTCCTTTTGGGCTCAAGAATGCAGAAGCTACATACCAAGATGCATCTAGAACTGTTTCAAGGAACAGATTGGGAGGAACGTTCATGCTTATGTGGATGATGTGGTTGTCAAGTCTCAGAAAGCCGACTCTTTGATAGCAGACCTGACAGAAACCTTTAATAATTTGCGCAAGTAGAAAATGAAGCTTAACCCTGCCAAGTGTGTTTTTGGAGTCCCTGCAGGCAAACTCCTAGGCTTCATTGTTTCAGAGAGAGGCACTGAAGCTAACCCAGAGAAAATCAAGGCTATTCAAAACCTGCAGAGGCCGACGTGTTTAAAGGATGTTCAAAAACTCACTGGTTGTGTAGCAGCCCTAAGCAGATTCATCTCAAGACTCGGAGAGAAGGCGGGTCCTCTCTACCGGCTCCTGAAGAAGTCAGACAAATTCCTATGGGACAAAGAAGCCGACGATGCTTTTGAGGGCTTGAAGAAAACCCTATCATCAGCACTAGTACTTGCATCTCCTACCGATAAGGAGCCCATGTTATTATGTGTGGCTGCCAATGAGAGAGTTGTCAGTGCAGTATTAGTTGTGGAGCATGCAGAGGAAGGTAAAGAGCACCCAGTACAGAGGCATGTTTACTACATCAGGAAGACCTCACAGATTCAAAGCAAAGTTACCCTCAATGGCAGAAGTTAGTTTATGGAGTTTTCCTTGCAAGTAGGAAGCTTAAGCATTATTTTCAAGAGCATCCAATCAAAGTGGTGAGTTCAGCACCGCTAGCTGACATTATATGCAACAGAGACGCAACAGGTCGAGTTGCCAAGTGGGCAATCGAGTTGGATCCTTACCATATCACATATGAGCCTAGGACAGCAATCAAGTCTCAAGCTTTGGTCGACTTCATCAATGACTGGACAGACTTCACATCCTCACCAAGCTCACCCTGCACCAAATATTGGATAATACACTTCGATGGATCCAGGCAGTTAGAAGGCTCAAGAGCCGGCGTGGTTTTGACTTCACCTAAAGGAGATAAGTTGGAATATGTCCTTCAGTTGCACTTTGATTGTATGAACAACATGGCAGAATATGAAGCCTTGCTACATGGCCTACGTTTGGCCAAGGAGATGAACATCAAGCATATCAGGTGCTTTGGAGACTCGGATCTTGTAGCTCAGCAAGTATCTGGGACCTGGGACTCTAAGGATGCAAACATGGTGGCTTACAGAAGAGCAGTCGAACAGATAGCCGGGTTCTTTTCTGGTTATCAAGTGGATCATATTGATAGACGCAAGAACGAGGCCGCAGATGCGTTATCATGACTCGGCTCTCGTCGAGAGAAAGTACCCCCAAACGTATTTGTGGATGAACTTCACCACCCATCAGTCAAGTTGCCTTTAGAGGAGGAGTTAGCTTTCCCAGACCCAGAGTCGGCACTTGTGGCAGTAGCACGGGCAATACCATCATGGACAGAGCCCTACCTTGCATATCTACTCCGGGGTGAACTTCTAGAGGATGAAGTCAAACAGAGACAACTCATCAGACGATGCAAGTCCTACATAGTCATTAATAGTGAGTTGTACAGAAGAAGTGTCACTGGAGTCTACCAGAGATGTGTGTCTCTGGAGGATGGCAGACAAATACTGCAAGAGATTCATGCAGGTGATTGCGGTCATCATGCATCCACTAGATCCTTGGTGTCAAAAGCTTTCAAGCACGGGTTCTTTTGGTTAACAGCACATCTGGACGCAGAAAAGATAGTGCGAGTTTGTGATGGATGCCAAAGGTACGAAAGGCAAGACCACGTGCCAGCCCAAGAACTCAGAACTATTCCTATCTCTTCGCCGTTTGCAGTTTGGGGGCTTGACATGGTGGGTCCTTTCTCAAAGTCGCCCTGCCACAAGACCCATCTGCTAGTAGCAGTTGACAAGTTCACCAAGTGGGTGGAAGTCGAACCCGTCAGCAGAGTCGACAGAGCATCAGCAGTGAGATTTTTCAAGAAGATAGCAACACGCTTTGGATATCCTCACAACATCATTACAGATAATGGGACCAACTTATAAGTTGGGGAGATGGCCAAGTTCTGCGGTGAGAACAACATCAGACTCGACCTAGCTTCAGTAGCACATACACAGTCCAATGGATAGGCAGAGAGGGCAAATCAGGAGTTGCTGAAAGGAATTAAGCCTCGGCTCCGAGTCCCCTTGTTAAGAGCTGCTGGAAGTTGGGTTGAGGAGTTGCCAGCAGTACTTTGGAGTATAAGAATGACTCCTAACAGATCTACTAGCTTCACACCTTTCTTCATGGTGTATGGAGTAGAAGCCGTCCTACCTAGCGACTTGCTGCATGACTCACCACGAGTCGCCAATTACGTCGAGACAGAGAATGAACTTGCTCGTCAGGACTCGGTGGACGCACTCTAAGAAGCAAGAGAATTAGCCCATGAAAGATCAGCAGTTTGTCAGCAGGACTTGCGGTGGTATCACGCACGCAGAATCAGGACTCGGACTTTCCAGGAAGGTGACTTAGTGCTTCGCCTAGTCCAAAATAGGGAAGGGATGCACAAGTTATCTCCACCATGGGAAGGACCGTTCATCATAAGCAAGAATTTGCACAATGGGTCGTACTATCTAATGGATGTACGAGAGCCGGCAAGTGAAAGTAAAGGAGCTGACAGAGCTCATACGCTAGATCCATATGTAGAGGCAAAGAGGCCATGGAACATAGCTCAGTTACGTCCTTACTATACTTAAATTGTAATGGTTCCATGAGTTGAAAGGCAAAGAGCCTAGTGAGCCATGCCTAGATGTAGTCAAATTATTATTATGATCAAAGGAGAAAAAGCCGGTTTCAATGAATATGAGTTCTTTAGTCGAGTCACCTAGTGAGTGCGCTTTGTTCTTTAAATTTGATCATCAAGGTTCTTGGGGGCTTGCTTTTCAGGAAAAAAAGTCAAGCTTAGACCTTTGAACCTGGCTCAGTAGCCAAATGTTTCCTAATTTTCTTGCTGTTAAGTCAGATGCATCCTGCACAATATGGCTAATCTACATGCATGACTCGTCTCTGGCTCTTATGAATCCTAGGGACATAAGATGTTAGGATCTTGTCAGCACAAACTGTAAGGGAAGTCATGCAGGGCCTACTTATTCATCAGTGAAAAATCAGACGGGTTATAAGAACCAAATAATGACTTGCATAGATAAGAAGTATCAATATCATAGTTTAACAAACAAGTCATTACAAGCCAATTGGCACAATCTCAGAACAAATAGTTCAACAGACCTAAAAGGTTTGCACCAGAAGTGCAGTATTACAAAAAGTCTAAAAGTCATTCAAAGGATGATCCTTCAGAGGAGTCGACTTCTCGGCTGGAATTGGGGAGTCCTTCTTAGCAGGAGACTTGTCCTTTGCTTGTACAGTAGAGGCAGAAGCCGGCTTCACAGGAGGCTTGGTGGCAACTTTCTTCATTTGGAAACCAGTGCCTCGAGGACTCTTCATATGTTGAGCTAGCCCTTCCTCTTGAGTACGGGAATCACCAGAGATAGCTCTTGAAGGAGTGGGCGCAGCAGGAGTCTTCACCACAGGCTCGGTACTAGCTGGGTTGCCAAGAACAGGAGCCGCCGGGGTAGAAGAACTCGGCGCAGCAGAAGGAGGGGCACCAGCTGAGTCCTGTGAGGGACGGCCAAAGTTTACGATCGCAGGAGTCTCTGGGGCCACCCTTTTGTTTTCCAAGTCATAATGATGAACCCATACCTCAGGGTCCATCTTGTTGGCAATCTCACAAGCATAGGGGCGCACCAACTTCTCCTCAGCCTTGAAGTCATCTTGGGTGAATGGAGTACCATCTTCATGCTGCTCTGGCTTCCCCATAGTAAGCAATGCTGGCTCCAAGACAGTTGGATAATAGCTGTGGGCTAAGGCAAGGATCCTGATGGAGGCTCTCCTCAAGGAGGATTGCTTCCAAAGGCGCATGTACCCTGGTGCCCTGGACAACTCATCCACCAAATGTTCAGACTCTTTGGGGCACTTGCCCTTAGCGTTCAAGTACTTCACCACAGCACGGGCTCCCTCTTGTAGCCCATGACAATGGTCTAGCATCTTATGAAGTTGCTTGCTAACGAGCAGCTTGAGTTTTGGGGAGTCAGACCCTGCAGAAAGAAATCATTCATTACCAGTTGAGAAGTACTTCAGAAAATTGCAAAGAAGGAGTAAGCAAAGACACAAACTTACCAAATATATGTTGGCACATAGCTCCAATGCCTTTGCGGCAGGTGTCAAAGACTGCTTTCAGATCTGTCGGGGGGCAACCCCCGGATAGGGTCAAGATGACGAGATATGTGTGGACCCGAAGTTGACCGGGTCAATGATAACCGACATACCCGGAGTCGACCTGGTCAGGGCTGACCGACATACACGTAGGTCGCATCATGCAAAGTATAAGTCGGAACCTTCTATGTTTCCCTTATGTGCGGGGAAGGAGAAACCGATTCATGGAGTATCTGGTGTGCCTATGCCGGATCGGGAGAAATGGAGCTCTATCCCGGAGGGCGGTCAAGACTCACGTCTTGTCCCTACAATCACGGGGCAGGCGTCCTGCCACTGGCACAATGGGACGTGCTGCCTAACCCTTAACTCGGAGGCCACGGTATGGGGAGTCAGGTCTCCATGCTGCCGACCGAAGCGGTACGAGGGAGCAGTACACAGGAGTTGATAGATTGGACGTGCCACGCAGGGATGACCGAAGCAGTCAGAGGACCGGAGGTGGCCACAGTGCGGGCTACACCAGCACTTACGTCAGCCCTACTTGTACCTTGGGCTTCCCTTTATAAGGAGCACCAGGGGCTCCTTCTACGGGGACGCTTGACCGATCCCTTGCCTCACGCTTATACACTCTAGACATTTTCCACCAGGGAAACCAGAGAGCCAGGGAGCCATCCCAAGACTCGGTTGAGTGCCCTAAGCTCATAGTTCTTCATATACAGCTCAAGGAGCGTTGTGTAGCTCGAGTGTGATCCAACATATATAAGCAAACAAGCAGGAGTAGGGGTTTTATCTCTTCACGAGAGCCCTGAACCTGGGTAAAACCGTGTGTGTGTGTGTGTTTCTGTGTGCGTCTCTACACGCTCTAACCCTCCCCGGTGCCTCCAGCATCCATCGGCCCCAAGTTAAGCCTACCCATGGCATCTGTCCGTGCACCACCATGACAGTTGGTGCCCACTGTGAGGCCAGCAGCGGCGCTGTCTGGTGTGTTCATCCGGACGGGTTCCTTCATTGCCTCGGGCGAGCGCGTTCCCTGTGGCCTTGTCCACAGGTTCGGCTCGCTCAACGTCGTCAGCGACAACACGGGCTGTTTCGGCAGCAGGCCGCTGCCCCGGAACGGCTGCCTCATCGAGTTCGGCTCGCTCATCGTCTAAGTCGCCACCGAGGTTCCCTACAGATTTCCCGAGGGGGTGCAAGTTGCTGCGGATCCTCCCACAGTCTGCACAGCTCGCGGCCGGCGTACCGCTCGCCCCGCAAGTTGCGCAGAGGTCATGATGACCGCTCCCATCGTTGGTGCCGGCGGAGCCACAGCCGGAGAGACCGAGGTCAGCAACAGGTCCACCAGGACGGCACGCCCGCCGCTGGAGAGGCCGGAGAACCGCACGGTGCAGGCCGGTACATCGCGTGTGCCGGTAACGCCGAGTCCTCTTCAGGACGTAATCGAGAAGCTGGCAACCCCAGTGGCTCCGAGTGCGGATGCTGCTCTGGCTCAGGCTCTAGAGGTGGCTCGAGTCAGGCAAGAGTTTGACATTTCTCTTCGTGAGTATAACAAGGCTCATGGTTTTACTCTAGTAGCAAATCCTGTTAGTCGCATAGATGAGATGCGCAACCAAGGTAGAGACCTCAATGCCGAGATAGCTAGAGATGGTAGAGCCAAATCTAGTAGAACTTCTAGTCATGTGTCGGCGGATAGGCCGAAGTACAGCACTCCCGCCAAGAACCTTAGAGCTGCAGAGGCAGCCGCAGCCGAGTTACCCAACTTATCCGGTGAAGCTCGTCGTAGGCAGCAGGACCGGGTAAACGAGTTGGTAGCTATCGCCAACCATCAGAATGAAGCTTTCCGGAATGCAAACCCGGATGTAGGTGGATCCCGGTACATTCACTCGAATGGTGGTGCCGGTGGCATGTCCAAGGGACAGGCCTCATCGCCGTATGTCGGCGGAAGTCGTGACCGGAGTGTAAACTCTGGTAAAAACAAACAGCTGCAGGCGTATGATCCGGTATACGCCGGAAAGCAGATAGCCGGGCAAGGGCATGCCGGTCAGGGAGCCCCTGGACCCGCTCCGGGCAGGCAAGGAGTTAGTCGGGTTAACCCGACAAATCAGGGTCAGCCACCTCGGTATCCGGCACCTAATCCACCTCGGCAACGACAGGGTGCCGGGTATGCCGAACAGGCCGCTGACCGATACGATGATGGTTACCCGGCCATGGAGCGTGCCAGGGACACAAGATTCAGGGACTTGCCGGCCGAGGGTGCACTCGGTGCTAGGCTGGGAAATCGCCAGCTGCCAGCACATGATGTCCGCAACAAGCTTGACAGAATCTATCTGTCTGAACTCCTGGAGGAGCAAGGCCCACCAGGTCCTGCATGTTTCGGACCCCGGATAATGAAGCAGGCGCCGGTGCCGAACTTCCAGCTTCCCCGGGGTGCCAAGACGTATGATGGCAGTACCAAGCCGGAGGACTAGCTGATAGATTATGTCACTGCGGTACACATCGCCGGTGGTAGCCGCCGATGGGCAGTGCGGTATGTGCCGCAGATGCTAGAGGGACCAGCCCGAATCTGGTTGAACAACCTGGAAGAGAACAACATTGATTTCTGGCTGGACTTCTCCGATGCTTTCGTCAGCAACTTCTCCAGCACGTACAAGAGGCTGAATCGGCCTCAGCAACTGTCGATGTGCCGGCAAAGAAAAGACGAAACTGACCGGGAGTATCTAACCCGATGGAGCACAATCCGCAACTCCTATGAGGGAGTCATTGAGTCGTAGGCCATCGCATGGTTTGCACAAGGGTGCCGACATGGCTCCATGCTTTGGCAGAGACTCCAGAGAGAGATGCCGGCCACCTTGGCCGAGACAATGGCAATAGCGGACAGCTATGCCCTGGGTGACCCGACACAGCCTTTACTGGCCCAGGTCGACTCGGGCAGGAGATATCCCGCTCAGGACCGGGACAGATCGGGCAGGCGTAGCGATCGCCCGGATAACCGCAACAAGAGGAGAGATGACAGGCCGGACTACCGGTATGGGTCGGATCAGGTCGCCACTGTCGACCAAGATCAACTGGATGCCGGCAGCAGCCAGCGTCGGAAGAATGATGGTCCCTCGTGGGGCCAAAACTCAGACGAGAAGAAGCCGTGGAAGTGAGAGAAGAGGCCGTGGAATGGCGAGAGGAAGCCATGGAATGGTGACAAGAAACAGTGGGATGACAAGGAGAGATACACCTACGAGAAGATGCTGGATGGCCCCTGCAGCTTCCACACCAAGCATCCCAGCAGACCGGCTCAACACACTACCCGGAACTGCAGTTGGTATCAGCGCAAGCCAGTGAGTGCTGGTCCGACATCCCGACCTGCACCTCTTACTGGTGCCAACACTGAGCCTCTGAACACTCAGCCGAGGCCGGAGAATGTCAACCAGGTGGCCAACAACAACAACAACTACTACAACAGCAACGCCGGCCCGAGTCGGCAGAATGAGTACCGAGAGCCCCACCAGAGCTACATGGTCTTTGTGACCGAGCCGATGGACAAGCAGAGCCTGAACAGGCATGCGATGGAGGTGAACGTGGTCATGCCCGCCGTGCCCAAGTTCATGTACTGGTCCAAGGATCAGATCAGCTGGAGCATCAATGACCATCCCAAGGTCATGCCAAACCCCGGGGGTTATGCTCTAGTGGTGGATCCGACACTCGTCGGGCCCAGCATCAATGTCAGGTTCACCCGGGTTCTCATTGATAACGGGAGCAGCATCAACATCATGTACCGGGACAACATGGTCAAGCTCGGAATAACGGAATATATGATGCAGCCAAGCAGAACCACCTTCCATGGTATTGTGCCGGGTGTCTCGCATGCACCCATGGGCACGGTCTGGGTGGATGTCGCCTTCGGCGACAAAAGCAACTGCCGAACGGAGAGCCTGCTGTTCGAGGTCGTGGACCTCAAAAGCCTGTATCATGCCTTACTCGGTAGGCCAGCACTCGCCAAGTTCATGGCGTCCACTCATGTGGCCTATCTGAAGATGAAAATGCCGGGTTCAAAAGGTGTCATCACCATCTCGGGTGATTACAAGCGCTCCATGGAGTGTGCCTCTCCTGGGTCTCTTCTGGCCGATTCTCTGGTGATCGCGGCAAAGAAGAGGAGAATCCATGAAGTGGTGGCTCTGGCCCAATCCGCTCAGCTCGGTATGCTGAGTCCGGCTAACCCGCAGCAGACTGCAACCTTCTAGGCGGCGAAGGAGTCCAAGAAAATCGGCGTCGACGAGTCTAACCCGGACCACACTGTCATCATCGGTTCTGGGTTTGACAGCAAATAGGAAAGTGAGCTCATCCACTTCCTCCGTGAGAATCAGGATATCTTTGCATGGTCCAGTCAGAACCTGTCGGGTGTTCCGAGGGAGTTGGCTGAGCACTCCTTACATGTCAGGCCTGATGCTAGGCCGGTGAAGCAACCTACGCAGCGTCTCGCCGAAGGGAGAAGAAAGGCTGTGGGTGACGAGTTAGCCAAGTTACTCGCATCAAATGCTATCGTGGAAGTGAAATACCCAGACTGGTAGAAAAGAAGAAGGATGATCTGAATGCGGCCACTGTCTGGCGCATGTGTGTTGATTACACCCATCTGAACAAGGCATGTTCGAAAGATCCATTCCCTTTGCCCCGGATCGATCAAGTGATCGACTCCACGGCCGGGTGTGAACTGCTATCATTTGTAGATGCGTACTCTGGTTTTCACCAGATACCCTTGAACCCCTCTGATCAAATAAAGACTGCCTTTATCACCCCGTATGGGGCTTATTGCTATCGTGTCATGTGCGTTGGTCTGAGAAATGCTGGCACTACTTACCAGCGTTGTATGCAAAAATGTTTGCATGATCAGATAGGAAAAATGTGCAGGTGTATGTCGATGACATAGTCATCAAAACTAAAGAAAAGCATACCTTGTTGGATGATCTCAAAGTGACATTCGCAAACCTACGAAAATTCCGGCTAAAGCTTAAACCGGATAAATGTACATTCGGAGTGCCGGCAGGCAAGTTACTTGGTTTCCTCGTGTCAAGCCGAGGTATCGAGGCAAACCCGACTAAGATCCGGGCAATAGAAAACATGAAACTACCGAGATGTCTCAGGGATGTCCAGAAGTTCACAGGTTGCCTGGCCTCCTTGAGTCGTTTCTTAGGTCGATTGGGAGAAAAGGCTCTGTCCTTGTACCAACTAATGAAAAAATTGGATAAATTCAGCTGGACCTCGCAAGCAGATGCGGCATTCCACGAGCTGAAGAAGATGTTGGCTACCGCGCCGATATTGGCTTCGCCACTACCGAGAGAGCCCATGCTGCTCTACATTGCAGCCACTAACCGAGTCGTTAGTGTTGTAATGGTGGTAGAGCGAGAGGAAAAGGGAACTATGGTACAGAGGCCGGTGTATTACCTGAGTGAGGTGCTCTCTGCATCAAAACAAAAGTACCCTCACTACCAGAAAATGACCTATGGTGTCTACATGGCGGCCAAGAAATTGAAACATTACTTCCAGGGGCATCCTATAACTGTCATAAGTGCGTCCCCTGTGTTGGAAATCCTCGGCAACAAGGATGCCAGTGGCCGAGTCTCCAACTGGGCTATCGAACTCGCGGCTTACGCGCCGCAATATGCGAGAAGAGATACCATCAAATCTCAGGCAATGGCTGATTTCTTCGTTGATTGGGATGAGATGCAATATGAACCATCTTTGCCGGACTCCAATTTCTGGAGAATGCATTTTGATGGGTCCAAAGTAAAAGAGGGCCTGGGAGCCGGCGTGGTTCTCACCTCGCCGAAGCGAGACCAGCTGAAATATGTTCTGCAAGTCCACTTTGCGGCATCTAACAATGTTGCAGAGTATGAAGCTCTGATCCATGGACTCAAAGTGGCCAAGGAAATCGGAATCCGCCGGATCATATGTTATGGTGACTTAGATCTGGTGATTCAGCAAACATCATGCAACTGGGATGCCCTGGATGCCAACATGGCGGCATACCGGTTCCATGTGCAGAAGTTCTCCGGATATTTTGATGGTTGCAAGTTCACTCACATTCGGCGAACAGATAATGAAAGTACTGGCATGCTGTCCAAGATCGGGTCATACCGACAGGCCATCCCACCCGGGGTATCACTGGAGCATCTTCGCAAGCCATCAATCAAGCCTTCACCCGAGTCTGAATCGATATTTATCCTGGGTAATCCAGAACCCGGCGTCGTCCCAATGGACGTGGATGTCGGGAGCAAGCTGCAGAACTCGAGGACTGCTCCGCAGGACCCGGGGACTCTCATGAATGTCGGTTATATTCAGCAAGATTCAGCGACTACTTTGGAAAACTGGAAGGCCGCGTGGCGGAACTCGGGGACTCCTTGGGAGGACTCGGGGACTCGTCAGCCTATGTCAGGCGCTGTAATGTCGGTTGATGCGATGGAAATCGATGAGCCCGTACTCGGCATTCGCCCGGTACCGGCATGGGCACAGCCCATCATGAAATTCATGTTGGACGGCAGTCTACCGAGTGATGAAGTCTCGGCCAGACAGATATAGAGGCAAGCCAAATCCTTCACCATCATCAACCATGAGCTATACAAGAGAAGCGTGACCACCGTCCATCAGCGCTGTGTCGAACCAGAAGAAGGAGAAAAGATTCTCCGAGATATCCATCAGGGAGAGTGCGGTCATCACGCATCTTCCAGAGCTATAGTGGCTAAGGCATTCTGGTATGGGTTTTACTAGCCCAGTGCTTTGCAGTAGGCAGAGGACATTGTCCGGAAATGTGAAGAATGCTAGAGGTTTGCCCACAAATTTCATATGCCAGCGTCAGCTCTCAAAACTATCCCCATCACTTGGCCATTTGCAGTGTGGTGTCTGGATATGGTGGTACCGTTCAAGCCAGCCCGAGGTAACATGACTCACATCCTGGTGATGGTGGACAAGTTCACCAAGTGGATTGAGGTAAAGCCAATAAAAAAGTGCGATGGCCGCACATCTGTATCATTCATAAAGGATATTATCCTAAGGTATGGCCACCCGCACAGCATTATAATGGATAATGGCACCAACTTCACCGAGGGAGCCTTTGCTCGGTTTTGCTAGGAAAAGAGAATCCGGCTAGACTTGGCATCGGTTGCACATCCGCAGTCCAATGGACAGGTGGAAATATCAAACGCACTGGTCTTATCCGGCATTAAACCCCGGTTAATTGAGCCACTGCTACATGCTCCGGGATGTTGGCTGGATGAGATCCCGGCGGTATTGTGGAGCCTAAGGACTACACCGAATCGCTCCACTGGCTATACGCCATTCTTCCTGGTCTATGGAGCAGAGGAAGTTCTGCCAACCGACATAGAGCATGACTCGCCAAGAGTCGCATTATACACCGAGTCTGAGGCAAAAGAAGCCCGGGAAAATGATGTTGATCTGCTCAAGGAAGCACGAGAGTTGGCCTTGTCCAAATCAGCGATATATTAGCAGAATCTCCGACTCTATCATAGCCGGAAAGTAAATCCTCGCAAGTTCCGAGAAGGGGACCTGGTCCTTAGGCTTGTGTAGCGCACCGCCGGAATGCACAAATTATCACCTCCTTGGGAAGGGCCATTTATTGTGAGCAAGGCTCTGAACAATGATGCATATTATCTTATAGATGCTCAGGCGCAGGTGAAGAACAGGATGGATAGATCCGGAGAGGAGACCAAACGACCTTGGAATGTAGCTCTTCTTCGCCCTTTTTACTCTTAAGGACTCACTGTATGTATCTCGAAACCCTGAAATGAAATGTCGGCGCCCCGAAAAAAGACTCGGGGACTGCCTTGCTGAGAATTCTGTGTTTAATCCGCATGTTTATCTCTGTTTCCTGTATGTCGGATCCTCCGAAAATCGTGTTTCCATGTTTGTAAGTATTGTATGCTATATCTTTGTAATTTTGTGACCCGAATGCCAAAGAAACCAAAAATGGTAGGCAAGGGCAGAGATTGCAAAATACAGTAAACAAAAAATCAGACTCGGGGACTCGGTCAGGAGCGATTCGGTTTCTTTTTGCTAGTCTCGTGTTTTATGTCGGATGGCTCTAGTCCATGTCTCAAAGTTTCAAGTATTGTGTGCTATGTTTTGCTGTCTCGTGACTCGACTGTCAAAACACCGAAGAATGGTAGACAAGAGCTGGGGTTGTAACACTTAGTACACAAGAAAGTAAACTCGGGGACTTGGCCCATGCGCGATTCGGCATAAGCTGTTGAACCTTTATGTCGGATGATTTTAAGACATATCTCAAAGTTTTTAGTATTGCGTGCCATATCTCGGTAATCTTGTGACTCGACTGTCAAAATGCCCAAAAGGGTAGACAAGAACAAAGGTTGCAAAGTATGGTAAACAAGAAAATGAACTCGGGGACTCGGTTCAAGATGATCCGGCATATGTCTAAAACATGTTAAAATGTGCCATGTAAAGAACCAGGTGCCAAGCATAAAAAGCTTAAGATTTATATTACATTTGCACCCGGCATTCCGGTGATCTGATGATCTGAGTTTTTGCTAAGTTTAGACAGCAGAAGGAGCATCATCGGTCTTGGCCGGTTCTTCGGTCGTGACCTCGGCGGTGTCCTCGGTCGCAGGTGCAGGAGCGGTGCTTGTGGCTGTGCTGAGAGGTACGTCGGCTTGGATTTCCTCGTCGATGGGCTCTTCGTCCTCGCCGATGTCTTCGATCTCCTCGGCTTGAGGAACCCGTTGACCCGGAACAAAGCTATGCACCGGAGCGTACTGGATGAGGGAGTGCGCCAGCTCTTTGCGACGCCGGATGTGATCCGGGTCAGAGGTCCACTTAGACCCATCGCGTAGGGTCTTGAGCATGTCGAGGTAAATCCCCTCGTACCAAGACAGCACATACATCAGTGCCTCGTCCTCACCGACTCGGGTGGCGGATGACCGCCAATCGTCGAGTCGCTCCTCACTACCCATCAAGCACTTGGCCAGTTCGGCAACTGACATAGGGGGCTCGCACTCGGGCCAAAGAACGTTGTAAACCCGGATCGCAGAGGTGAGGAGTTCCACTCTGATAGTCCTCAGCGGCGACATCTGAGACTTCAGAGCCACCAGGTGGTCATCCATATCCCATTCGGCCGAGATAGGACCCTCTTTGATCTTATTTTGCCGGAACTTGTTGGTGCTGTTGTCTGCGGCAGCCTTGGAGTGGGGGAAGTGCTCTGAATCGAAAAGGGCTAACAACAAAATAAGTCACATGGAGGTGAATATGGAATATCGGGTAGTAACAGAAAAAGAGGGAACTTACTATCGAGCTGGCCGTTGATGGAGGCAAATTCTCCCACCCACCGGGTAATCTTGGCCTTCAGGGCTTGGAGCTCACCCTCCGCCGAGGTTATGCGAGACTCGGACTCCCCAAGGGACTCCTTGAGTTTCCGAGTCTCTTCATCTCGGAGCTATTTTTCCTCGACGGCGGACTTCTCCAGCTCGGCAGCGCGGCCCCGAGACATCTCTAGCTCGGCCGTCAGTCAGGACACCTCGTCCTGCTCCTTCTTGAGCTCGGCCTGATACGCAAGCTCGCGCTCCTTCTGTGCGTCTGCGCCGAGACAGTAGAGTCAGCATGCAAAAATTGATGCAAGTGCAAGTTGAAGGATAGGATGTGACTTACCCTCGAGGTCTGAGATCTATTTCTCCAGCCCTTCAGCCTTGGATTCTGAGTCGGCCATCAGGTTCAGCTTGGCTCACAGCAGCTTGTACTTGTCAGAGAGCTTTTTGTGCTCCAGCAGGAGCCTGCGGTGCACCTGAGTGCGTTTGGTCATGCCAGCCTGAAAAGAAGAAATGTTAGTCTTATCGGTGAAGATTCAAGCCGAGTAATCCTTACTCAACCGAGTCTCGATTACCAGACCCGAATCTCGGGGACTAGGGATAAGTGATATCTTTTTTAAAAGAAATGAACCGAGTTATCTTTTACTCGGCAGAACTTACCGCTGCTGCTTGGTCGGCCGCAAGAAGGGCAGCTTTTGCTGTGTGCATCTTTGGAGCCACTAGGCTCGGCCCCGCCGGATGCTCCGAGATCTGGCCCGCTGGTGATGACGAGCTTACTTCGCTCAGGTCGGCAGCGTTCCAGTCCATNTGGCTAAAATAAAAATTTCCGAAATGCATGTGATTCTTTTTTGATTGGCATAGGTTCCTGGATCACATGCATTTCGGAAATTTGATATAATGAATTTGCGAAGAAGTTTTTATTGGCATAGGTTCCTGGATCACATGCATTTTTGATTGGCATAGGTTCCTGGATCACATGCACGCGTGCCATACTCTTTAGAAAAATCCTATGTCCAGTCACTGCTTTGTGCCTTCTATTTAAAAAGGTCGCGATCAACTAGATATATACATTGTCGAGATGTTTATGCTAGATTATTGTTCGGAACTTTTTGACATTTCAAAATCGGTTTTCTGAGTGGTGGGTGCATAAAAGAACTGCCGAACTAACCTTACTAATTGAACTTTTTTTTTTATAATGCATGGAGTACTATCATTCAACTGTTCAACACATGAACTGTCATGCATGGGAATAGCCGGCCACGCCTGACGCCTTGGCGTGGTCACATATGGTTTTGGCTGGCCCCGTACGGGCATTGTCTTAATTATCTGGCTCCATTGTCTGTTCATGATATGTACGGACATGGGATGTCTGGACGTGCGGATCTAGGGCAGTACGTGGTCCGTATGAATGCCGGCCCCGGCCCCGGCCCCTTCTCATAAGGCATGCGTGTCACGGGTAGATATTTCCATATTTCCATAACGAGTATGCAATACTGTTTTTGAATTTGGACAGCACAAAAATAACAAATTCTGATAAATTTTGGATTTTGGAAAAATATGCATTTTTCACTATAGTTAGATCCATATTTTTGCGTAGAACAGAATATAAAATATTTAAAATTGAGGTTGTGCATGTTTTTATACATCATTGATTACATTGAATTATTTTTAGATATTTTAAAACGTATAAATATGATTTTCGAGAATTTAAAAATAAAGTGATCATCGGAGCTTAGGAGACAAAAATCCCTACCCTTAGAACAATTTTCCTTTTTTTATATAAGTATTTTGGACAACTAGGCTAGAAGCCCAGGGATTCTCATTATTTTGGAGTACAAGCCAAGTCAAGACAACTATCCCATATAATTGCAACCTACTCAAATCGGGTCTAATTTTATCTTTCCATATGTAAGCTGACATTGATCCCTTATAAGCCTACACCCAAACTTGCATATATGACTGGTAGATGCCTGTCGCACGGTATGATCATTTCAGCCTCACAACGCCCACCATAGTGTAATCGACATCCTCTTTCGAGATCTCATCTAAGCACCGAAGATAAAAGAGAAACAACCACAAACATGAGTATGGTTTGTACCGAACGAGTGGTTTCTCGAAACCTGGCCCTATATAAATCTTGCCTCTGAAAACTACCATCAAGTTCTGCTTGGCGCATCACCCCCTCAAATTATTGTCAAAAATATACCACGAGACCATCCATGATTCACAAATCAGAAGAGAACTGCTAATGCACACCGTCCCGGCAAGGCTTCATACAACCGACACCATACACAAGAAATGTGCCACCGAGTTAAAATGACGTGGGGCCAGTTAAGCAGGTGGCCACGCATCCCTTGGCAGTCGGCAAACCATTTGTCGGCACGCCTCCGTCGAGGGTAGATATGGCACTCGGCAAACAGGTATGCCGAGGTGACATGTGTGGACGCGTGGCGCCATCTCGTGGTCCACAGTTTGACGCTGGTTTCTCCACGGACGGATGTGATCGTTTTTTTTTTTGTGCCGAGTACCCGCCCAAGACACACGGCAAAGTTGTGTTTGCCGACATATTGGTTGCCGAATGTTGCACTTGGTAAATGGTTTGCCGGCGCCTTTTTCGCTTTTGCCATGTATTTTGGATACACGCTGAAGACGTCGATTCCAGTGGTGTGGTGTCAAAGATAATTTCTAAAATGCAAGTGGTCTTTATCAAAGCAATCACGACCTTACGATGAGAGTTTTTGGCAGGAAGTACATATGTATAGGTACTTAAATGCGGCGAGTTACACTCAGTTTGTACGTACGTGTCCATGGTGATGACCGGTGGAGCTCACACCGATCGCTCCCAGAGAAGACGACAAGCTACACAACACCATCACGAGGCAAGAAAACAGCATCGGGCCCGGGGCCGGGGGGGTATGCGGTTCTTTCTCAGACTTCAATTGGACGTACGGCCGGGGAGGGGTAGTGATCGCATGTCCTTTCGTCATTATTACACTGCATCAAAGTTTCCCAATGGAGTTAGGTAGGAAGGTTGCAACACTAGCTGCATCGGCGCCGGAGAAGAGAGCAGTACACTGGACGGGCCGGGAGAGCAAAGCCGCGGCGCTGTGGGTCGACGACGTACGGGCATCTTGGTTTCCTTCCACCTAGGAGTCCAGCAGGAGGTAGACCGATCGACGACAGATCGCTAGCTGATCGGTGGCGAAGCCCAGGATCTGCTGCATGCTGTAATGGAGCGGATCATTCCGTGACGGCCGTCGCCACCGGCCGGTCCGTGTCATGGCGGCGATGGCCGGCCGGCGTCATGCGGCAGTACAACGTTCGTTTCGAGGACGGATGGGCGACAGCGGATCCGGTCGGTGTCCCGTCGATTCGGAGGCGCGCGCGCGACGTTGATTAATTAGTGTACGTACTTTCCTGTGAAAAATGTATGCTGATTGGTCGGCGTTTGTTCAGGCGCTAGGCCGGCACGGCTCCACATGCTCGCGCGCTGTAGACTTGCGCGTCCTTTTTTTTTTTTGATAAAGAGAATATATTTATATCAAAAAGATATTGATTAGAACCAGCCTCTGCAACACCTTTTTTCTATAAAAGATATTTACCTCCTTTTTTCTATAAAGAGGAGGAGGCCGAGCTAGCTGCAATTTCCTTTTTTTTCCTTGGTAGATGAAACTCACCTTTCACTCACGTGCCTTGGCAGCGGTCCTGGATTTGTTTTGTTCCATGATGTACATATATCGTGTAATATGCATTAGATAATTAGGAGCAGCTGATGATCCAGGTGATTTTTTTTTTACCAAACTATCTTTTCTTTGAAGAACATGCATATACAACCGAACCGAGGACGATATCGTCCGTCCCACCCCGCACGCGAGCTGCTCCACCGGCTACCGCTACCTCCCGGTCACCGCACCCCTCCTCCGTACCCTATGCCCCCCTCGTCCTTCTCCCTCTTCCGCAGCCGGGAGGTCACCGCCATAGCCATGGTCATGGTGCAGCTTCAAATCTGAGAGATGAAGATGGGGAAGCCGGAAGGGTTGAGGGGAATGTCTATGTGGTCGTCAAATGCAGCGGCGACGAGGCTCCGGCTAGCCGGATTCACTGTCGACTATCCAAGTCGATGAAATCGGGGCCGCCATGTGAAAGGATCGTATGGGCACCTAGAGGGGGGGGGGGGGGGTGAATAGGTGCTACACCAAATTTTACTTATTTTTCGATTTTAGGCTTAACACAAAGGTAAATTCTCTAGAAATGCAACTACGGTGAATTTACCTATATGACAAGCTAGCAATTGCGACTAAGCAAGTAACACAATACAAGAACGAGAATGGTGGAAAGAGATAACCGAAAGGGAAGCACGCGGAGACAAGGATGTAATCCCGAGTTCCTCCTTGTTAAGGAAGTACGTCTCGTTGGAGGGGTGTGAGCTCGCCACAAAGGCCTACTCAACGCCATGAAGGCCTCACCCTATTCTCCGATGAACTTCGTCAGAAAGGCTTGGTTCACCTTCCACTATCGGAGTCCTTAAAGGCGGAATCCGGAGCCCTTACAACGTTTTTGGGGCACACACCCACAACTTAATTGGGGGCTCCCAAATCAAATCATCTGTCACAATTACAACAAGTAGTAAGCACAAGAATCCTAGGGTAACACAAAGCTAACCCTAGAATAAGAATCCTCAAGTGAATGAGGGGGAAATGAAGAACGGCTTGGTGAAGATGTAGATCCGGGTCTTCTCCTTCAATCCTCCAAAGATCAACGAATTTGGATGGAGGAATTGGGAGATCTTGCGAATTTGAGCTCTTGGGAATTAGGGTTCATAAATGCTGGACGAGCTAGCTGTCCAGAGGTAGGTGGAGGGGTATTTATACCCCTCCAAGATTTCAGACCGTTGGAGGTCACTTGGGCCGGAGACTCCGGCCTAAGTGGCCGGATACTCCGGGGTTGCACCGGAGACTCCGGTCTCCTTCCGGGGAACCTCCGGACTGACACCAGAGAGGCACCACACATTGCACACACCGGGGAGGGCCGGAGACTCCGGTCTGAGGGGCCGGAAACTCCGGTGTGGGGCGGAGACTCCGCGCCCGGGCGGAGACTTGTCGATGACGCTTCAACAGACCGAAGACTCCGGTCTCGAGGGCCGGATACTCCGGCCTCCCGGAGACTCCGGGCACCCTCCGGTGGTACTCCGGACTGACACCAGAGCTGCACCACACATCCTGGCGAAGGGCAGGAAAAATTCAAGGGCCGGAGACTCCGGCCTGCCAGCCCGGAAACTCCGGCCAGGAATTTTCCTGTAACAAGGAAACTTTGCCATTTCTTCACTTTTTGGTGAATGATGCTAAAGGTAAAATTATAGCAATTAACCTGCATCACTTAGCATTATATTAGATACTCATTAGTGTTGTTAACTAACACACAAAACTAAAGGGTTTAGGAAATGCTCTTTCACCTTGGACGACAGTACACAATATTTTTCTATGTTGCATGGTTTCGTTCGACATGTTACAAAATCCGTGCACCTTTTGCTGCGAACCCATTAGTGAGGTGCTGCAATGATTCTGGGTGTCTACCATAAATGTGGCTTTGGTGCTGCAAATGTGTTGGTGATAAGCTGCAAACTTGTCCTCCCATGTTAAATATGGTTGTTGATTTTTTTCGAAAATTTGTTGTGAGTGATGGGGATTTGCTTTGATAAGTGGAGATTTGATGTACTGTATTTTTTCTGCAATGGTATTTCAAAATATGGCATTGTACGGTTTTGACCCACTACAAGATGAAAAAGCTGCAAGGCTGCAATAGTACACAAATTTTGCTACGAGGGTGGAGAGTATTATGAATCGGTTGGTGGGCCGAGATTCTGATCTTTTCGAATATCGGACCGTCGACGTGCCCCTTGATTATTTTCCCTATCGTAGTCATCACCATTTTTTCCCATCGAAAATCACGAGGGAGAGCATCCTTGCCAGTGTATATATATTCAGATAGGTTGATAAAAAAATACAAAGTTGCTTAGTGTTACCGTCAATTTCTTACGTGATGCGAAAAAATGACTAAAAAATTGCCCTTTTTGTTGGCGAGTTCCCGTTGTATCCTTTGCGCGCACGCCCATAAAGCAATAAGTAACAATAAAATCAATGCGATAAAATCAATAAAATTGATTAAATGATACCAATAACGTGAAAGATAAACTTTCCAAGAGATAGAAAAAAGTGGGTGTCTAATACCTAGGGATGTAAACGGATAAGGATATCTAGGGGTGTGTCTAATTATTAGACTCTAATACATAGGGGTGCACCGAATACTATTCCGAACTGTTTTGAAGAATCCATATCCAGTTTGAAGGGATCCGACGGATAAGGATATCCGATTCCGAAATTGACACCGAATACGGTATAGGTTATGGTATGATAAATAGCCCCGAATATGGATTATCGAAAATTAAATAGGATTATCCGATGATTTTAGTCTGAATAATCCGATTTCCTACCGAAACGTCTAACCTCATAGAACATAATTAGTAATTGGTAAGTTGTAAAGTTGGCCCGTTAAATAAAAACTCACTTACATAGTGATTGTTACGACTATGGAGTACAACCTTGTTAGGCTATTAGCATATTGAACTGTTATTTTTTGTTGTATGGTTCGTCGATGTAATTATGCGCGTATATATCGGATTAATTATTTTCCGCTCCGTTTCCGCCCCCGAATCCATGATATTATATATCCGACTTCGAATCTGCAACAGGTCATTATCCGCTCCGCTCCGAATCCGATGAAAAAAATATGATATAGAATATGGTAAAGGTAAAATCCGATCCGATCCGATCCGTTTACATTCATCCCTACTAATACTCTAATGTTCAGGCGATTGAGAATTAAACTAATTCTTATTTAGCTGATGTCAGCTACCTACGTCATCATGATTCAGCTATTTTAATTCGTATCCGTCCGACGCATGCGGCCGAACACTTTGCGGCCGGCCGGCCGGCTCCTACGCAAATATAGGCAAACCATATTTGCCACCTTTTGCGGCGCGGGGGCTGACGCCGCGCACCCGCGCCACAATGGGCCGGCCCTAAGTTGTGTTTTCCTTTTTTTTTCCGTCTGTTTTCTTCTTTTTCTTTTCTTTTTTCTGTTTTTCTTTTTTTACTTTACTTTACGATTTTTTTCGTTTTTATTTCCGTTTCTTTTACTTTATTTTATTTCTGTTTTGTTTTCGTTTTTATATTCCTTTTTAGTTTCTTTTTTTCCTTTTTTCCTTTTTTTGTTTTCAATTGCGGTTTGAAAAATGTTCATGACATATAAACAAATATTCATGAGGTTCAAAAAATTGCTCAATTTTTACCTTTCATAGATTTTTTCTGTTCACTTTTTAAAATTGTTCAAAAATAGATTTCGTTCACCGATTTTTTCTGTTCACTTTTTAAAATCGTTCAAAAATAGTTTCCGTTCATCGCCATTTTTTGTTTTCTTTTCAAAATCGTTCAAAAATAGTTTCAGTTCACTTTCAAAAATTGTTCAAAAATAGCTTTTGTTCACTTTTTCAAAATCTTCAAAAATAATTTCCATCCATCGACATTTTCTATAAAATTTTAAAATCATTCTAAAATAGTTTCTCGTAAAATCGATCAAAAATAGTTTCCGGTCAAATTCTATTTTGTTCACTTTTTAAATCGTTCATTCAGAGACTTTTTCTGTTCACTTTTTAAAATCGTTCAAAAATAGATTTTGTTCATCGATCTTTCCTGTTCATTTTTTAAATCGTTCAAAATAGTTTCTGTTCACTTTTTAAAATCATTCAAAAATAAATTCCGTTCACCGCCATTTTCGGTTCACTTTTTAAAACCGTTCAAATGAGTTCAATATTCTAATTGAAAAAAGTTCAATTTAAACTATATGTTCGAGCACACTTTTTCAGTGTGAAACATGCTTTACTTTTCTTACGAGATTTCGAAACAACACAAAGGAACTCTATCCTCTGCTTTTCTATTTTTCATCCCGATTTGAAATCGCTCAAATCTATTTTTTTGTAAAAAAATCTAACTTATACCTCCATACTTTAGCGTTGTTCTAGAAAAATAAAACGCAAGCCAAAACTAGCTTAGCTACACCTTGATAGATGGATGAATGGATTGGGCACAGGACGCATGCATGCTAGCTTCGTACGTAGTACGTTGCAACAGGTTTGGGCCACCCACGTGAGAACAGAAGGGACAGTGCGCGTGCGTCGTCAGCACGAGGCCGTCAAACAGCGAAACGAAGGTTATGGTCAAAATGAAACAGGAGAACGAAGCGAAAGAGAGATGGGCCGGCCCACCAAAGGAAGGAAAGAAGGATGAATGCGCGGCGCGGCGGAAATCGTTAAAAAAAGGTAACCCTTTGCAAAGGGAACTTTTACTCCGCTCTACTCGCGCCAAGTGACGCCTTCTCATTTATGCTGTTTTTTCAATATTCGCCACGCGCAGAGTTAAAGTGGGAAGGAAGAGAGAGAAAGGAAGGGTACGGGTGGGAGGGAGTTTTCCCTTTTATTTTTCAAAATCGAATCTTAAAAACGAAATATCTTGAGAACCGCTTACCCAAATTACGAACCGTTTTCACTTTTGGACTCCTCGCGTCGAGATCTTCAAAACTAGATCCCATGTCGATAGGTTTTGACGAAATTTTTTTTTGTATATCCAAAAGTTGAATACTTGTACATTCGATTTGAACATACTTGTACTTCCGGTTTGATTGTACTTGTACTTCCGCTGTCAACATAGTTTGTACTCCGTTTTCTGTTTATTTGTACTCGGTTGGACGGTAGCCTTTTCCGTTTTATTTTTTGAATCGAATTTTAAAAACGAAATATCTTTAGAACCGCTTATCCGAATTACGAACCGTTTTCACTTTTGAACTACTCGCGTCGAGATCTTCAAAACTAGATCCCATGTCGATAGGTTTTGACGAACTTTTTTTTTGTACATTCAAAAGTTGAACATCTGTACATTCGGTTTGAACGTATCTGTACTTCGGGTTTTAACTTACTTGTACTTCCGCTGTCAACGTACTTTGTACTCCGTTTTTCTCTATAGTTGTACACCCTCCTCGCAGTAATCTGTACATCCGAATCGCAATACTCTGTACTTTATGTTCTATATACTCTGTACTTTTATGTGTCGCGTTAGCGTAGGCGTTAGGGTACGTAGGCTTCATCGCTCGTCGACGCGCGTCGACGAGCGATGAAGCTTCCGTACCCTAACGCCCCGAGGCTGAGTCTGCCCGTACGCCGCGGTAGCGGCGACGGGGGACGAAGCCGAGCCGCTAGATTACGAAAAACTTGTAACTTGTATATATAACTTAGGGTTAGGGTGGGGGTGGCAAGTAACCCAATTTATATACCGGTATGCAAGAGAGATTTAGATTTATTGTTTAGTTTATACTCTCTAGTTTGTACATCTGTATAATTTGTACACCGTACAGGACAAATTCGATGTCTGGACGGGATGAAATATTATTTCTTATGTTTGTAGTGACGTTCAGCTCCAGAGAAGATGTGCCAGGGATCGTACAAGGAGGTTCGCTCGTTCGCGTACCAGCGGGAAACGTACATGCGCTGCCGGCCGAACGTACGTGCGTGCGCGGGGGCCTTGCTCCCGGCCGTACGCGACGCGCGCGGGTGCCTCACGCGCAGGTGGCTCAGAGTATTCAAATTCGTTTTCTCCACCTTTTACAGGCCACCACGTGTCACACATATACGGTTCCGACGTGGAAAAATTTACCTAGGCAAAGGGCTCCCTCCAGCTAGTGATACCCGGCGCGGCGCGCTCATAGCAGCTCCCGCGAATATACATACCGAACGTTCCCATGCCATTGAGTTGGGCCCGTCTGTGTGGTGATCTTGACCTTTGTGGGCTATTTTTTTCCATGATTATGTTCAAAGTGGTTGGTTCGGTACATAACAACAGTGCATTTTCCTTCAATTTTACTGGGCCGGCCCAATTCTGCTAGCTGCCCCGTCCTATAACAACAGATAAGAAAAAAAAACAAAGTCTGCACGAATCTAGACATGGATATCGAACGGTCGTAGAGTTGACTGAGATTTAACCCTACGATGGCACGGGGGCTGGAAAGTGTTTCTAAATCGACTGAGATTGAGCATATCTCAATCGGCTTAAACATGGCGTTCGTCTGTATTAGTGTCCAGTATTGCCAACCGGAGTTTATTAATTCATCACCCATCTGTATCATTTGTTTGATCAGGCAGCTGTTTGCATGGCGTTGTCGGGGCGTCGCCTCCTTCTACACCTCGGGGTGTACGTCCCCTATCTATGGCTTGTGCGATTTTATTCTCGTCTCGCCAAGCTGCTCCCTAGCTAAAGGCCTACGGACTACGGCCCGGAAAAACTACGGCCCGGGAAAAATCGCGCCGCTCGCACGCGGGAAGCTGGAGCAACCGCAGCCACTATACATTGGGAGTTCCTATCCTACACCTTGTGCGTCCGTTCCACACGAAACGCTTCGAAAAGTTAGGTATGGGCCGAGCCCACCACAACACGGGCAACTCCATCGTCTCCATCGTCACTGCTGGGACGCCGATCCCTCCGCCACCGCCAAGCCGTCCGCAACTGCCTGCTCTCCCCGCATCGCCCTGTTCGAGCCGCGGCCACTGCCGGTCCACCACCGCCCTGGCCTTACCTCTAAAGTCTAACCCCACCTACCTTCTCCGATTCCGGCGGGACCCTCGCACCTGCACCCCACACCCCCAAGTTAAGTTTCTTTCCTCACCTCCGCCGGCGACACCGCGGCCAGCCGTATCGTCCCAGCCTCCGGTGAGGTCCAAGCCTCGCCTCGTCGGGTGCTCCGCCGCAACTGCCTCCGTTGTCTTCATCACCATTGCGGGCGAGCTCTTCTCTTCTTCATCTTCTTGCCGTCCATGTCAACGGGCTAGGCCTAGAAACAACAAAAAGGAAGGGACATGGGTACGCGTAATGTTGATAACCAACGCAATAGGAGTCAAATAGGATTTGCCCTATACATTGCTTATTACGAGTTTTATCTTTACCCGTTTTCTTTTTGGGCCGGCCCATGTTGATACTTATTCGTTTGAACAGAGTCGTTTTTCTAGGCTATTCGTTCCCAATTTGGACGTTGGCTTCCAAGGAGTGCGTCGCACGGCATTGCCATCGCTCCTTTGGGCGGTACATGCTCGTTTTTCCTGTTGGGACATTGACTTTTGTTTCTATATTTATTTTCTTTCCTCCTTTTCTTTTTTATCTCATTTTGAGTAAATACATAAATGCAATTTTTTCCTTTTTTATTTCTGTCTTTCTTCTATCCTAAAAACATTTTAATCCGCTAACATTGTTTTAAAAACACCATAAAAAATATTGAGGCGAACATTTTTCTTTTTTCAAATGTGAACCACTTTTTTCAAGACATGAATCTTTTTCATAACACGAACATTTGCTCTAACCGATTAATCTATTTTTTTGGTTCACTATTATTTTTGGTTCATCTGAATTTAGTTCCTTTTGGATTCACTATTATTTTCGGTTCATCAGCATTTTTGGTTCACTAGAATTTTAGTTCCTTTTGAATTCACTAATATTTTTGGTCCATCGGCATTTTTTCTTCACTATTATTTTCAGTTCAACCAAATTTTAGGTCCTTTTCGATTTACCGACATTTTTGTTTCACTATTATCTTCAGTTCACCCGAATTTTAATTCCTTTTGGTTCACTACTATTTTTGGTACACTGGTTTCTGGTTCACGAAAAGTTTAGTCCCTTTTCGCTTCATTTTGTTTTCAGTGCATCGGCATTTTGCATCACTATTATCTTTGGTTCACCCAAATTTAATTCCTTGTTGGTTAAGTATTAACTATTTATTTTCCGTTTGGTTCACATTTTTTTCGGTTCACCCGAATTTAAGATTCTTTTCACCTTGATGATTTCATTTTTTCAGTATTATTAGTTCGCCTAATTAGTTTTGGTTCACTTTAAATTTTTTAATTAAATTTTATGGGTTAAAAATCACTTTATTCATAAATATAAATAAAAAAAGAAGACATCAATTTTGTTTGTAGACATCTGTCTATTTTTAATAGCGTAAACATATTCGTGAACACCTTCTAGTAGCTTGAAACTTTTTGGTAGTAATTTGAAGATTTCAATACAGGTTCAACATTTTCTTAATAAATTGCAAAAAAAATGTAAACACACAATGGACATTTTGGTAGAATACAAGATAAACTAAAAATTGTTTTCTACATACATTTTTGAAAAAAAGGAAAAATAGAGAAAAAGGGAAACAGAATGTGAGAATACGAAGAAACAAAAGGAAAAGAAACATACACGGCAAACCTTATATCTCGCCTATCGTAGAAGTTGCCACGCGCCGCATACCCTCGCAGCTAGTGGGCCGGCCAATTAAAAGCTTACTCGGTGAGTTTTTTTTGTTCATTTTTCTGTTTCTTTTTCTCTTTTATTTTTCTTCTTCCAATTTCTTTTTTTGTTTTTTCTTATGTTTATTTTTTGTTTTCTTTGTACGTTTCTTTTTATTTTGTATTTTTAGTTTTATATTAAATAAATGTTCATGCTGTGGAAAAAATGAGTAGTTTTTCTTTTCTTTAAATAACATAAATATTCTAAAAAATTCAATAACCCAAAAATGTTTATATTTGAGAAATCGTTCAAATAAGATAATTTTTTTACGAAAAATTTGTTCAAATAACATAAAAGTTCATATTTGAAAATTCTTTTAAATAACATAATTTTTCATGTTTGGAAATCGTTCAAATAAAATAAATATATTTTATTATTTTTATAGCTATATAAATATATTTTATTACAACAATTTTAGTTCTTTTTTCCCACAAATATAAACACATTTTTTTGTTAGTATAAAAATAGAAAATAAAAAATAAAAATATAAACTAAAACCAAAAAATAAAAAAGAAGAAATAAAGAGTACCTGTCAGTTGGGCCGCCCCATTTCGCAACGGAGGGGTGTGCGAAGCTACGCAGTGTCCGCGTTACGCGGGATATAGGATCTCCCGGGGCAAAGGATGTGAGCGAGTCGAGACTTGTGCTTGCTTCAAGCGATAGATATGGGATTATGGAATATGGATCTTGGGCCGTTGATTCCTCACTACCCTTTACAAATCATTTTCCTTGTGTCGGCTCAGAACAAAAGAAAAGAAAAGATCACTTTCCTCGCGCTTTGAACCTGAAGGAGAAAACTGGCCAGAGATGGGAAGAAACTCAACATCGAGATGAGGATAGTTTCCTGCTGCGTCACTGGCAAAGTTCTTAGTCACAGCTCAATCCACATTTATGTTTTATCACGTTGGTTCGTGACCACGGGAAGTTCATCGTGCGCGTGCCACGGCCCACGGGTGCAGATATTCCTCGGCAAACACATACGCCAAATTAGCCGAGACACCAACGATAGGGACATACATACATCATCCCCACTCTTCAACTCAACAGACTCTTGATAACACCTCACACACACATTCTGTGTGAGCTCGCCAAAACGCGCCATATAGATGATCCCAACAAAAGTGCCATACGGATCAAAATGCAGACATAAGTTAATCACACGGCTGCACTCATTTGAGAAGCCGGCTTAATTTGACCTGCGCGCCTCCAAGTTAACCACACACGGTTGGTTGCAATCAATCACACATTGACAAGTCAAGTCACTCTCCAAATCTTCACGTCACAGTCCAACGAACCGCTGCAAACCAGAGCGGAGCAGCCACTACAGCGCGAGCCCTCCTCGTCGCAAGCGCCGCCGTGATCGCCTCCCGTCAACACCAATGCCAGGCTCTTCACGGCCGCACCATGGCCGTCCAGGACGGCCAAGCAGGAGTACCCTGTGCCCTCCGCTCCCCGCCGCCACACCCTCACCGTCCTGTCCGCCGAACCGCTGCACATCACGTCCCCGGCGGCGGCCAGGCACAGCACCGCCTCGGCGTGGCCCCCGAGTGTGCACGTGGCCGCCATGCCGGCCGCCGCAGCGACGCAGCCCTCCCACACGACAATGGACCGGTCGCGCGAGCCAGAGTAGAGCACCAGCCCGTCGACGCCCACCGCTAGCGCGTTCACCGCTGACCCATGCCGCGCCATGGTGCCAACCAACGCTAGCCTCTTCTGCCCTGGGTGCCGCCTCCACGCCTTGATCGTCCTGTCGGCCGACCCGGTGAAGACGCGGCCGTCGGACGACACGGCCACGGCGTTGATGGCGTCACCGTGGGCGGGAGCGACGGACTCCACACAGCGGAGGCTGGGCAGGCGCCACACCTTGAGGCTCCGGTCCCAGGACACGGAGTACATGTACGCGCTGTCGGGGGACAACGCCAGCGCGGTGACCGCGTCCACGTGGTGCACCCAGGTGCGACTTTTGTGCCGCCGGACATCGACATAGTTCTTGGGGAACAAGAACGTGCGCAGGAAGTCCGCGGTGGTCGGTAGCACGCCCTGAAGGGCGAGGTCACCGTTCCGCCCACCGGCCTGCCACACCCTGATCTTGCCGTCCTGATGGGAGCTGACAAGACCATCGCTGCAGTTGGCCATGAGACACTTTATGGGGCTACTGGTGACGGCCACAACAGAGCCGCACTGCTCCTCCTGTTGCATGGTCGCGCCCATGTCCAGCGGCCACAGCCTGATGTGTCCGTCCGACGAGGCGACGTAGAGCGAGTTGCCGTCCACGGCGAGGCCAGAGACGTAGGAGGACTGGCCTCTTAGTGTTGAGATGCACTGGTAGCGGCATGGGCTGAAGGAATGGATGGAAGGGAGACCTGATTGTAATGAGTCTGATATGCCTTGGCACATAAGACCCTCTTCAGAGCTCAGGCTCATCCTGGACCTGGCTTCTTTGCTCTTCTTGTCTACAAGATGGAATCATGGATTAAAATAGGAGACAGGATCTCAGGGAAATTGTGCAAAGCAATGAGATAAGCAAAAAATCTGCATGCGGACAGACAGAAGATTATAGTAAGCTGCTGTCGTGATTGAAGAGCGACGCAACTTTATAGCAAGTGGCATGAACGGATTCTTGTTATCTTACAATTGATGTGTTCCAGAAAGTTTCAGGCCAATACAATGGAGAGAACTCAACTGATAACTACTTAAGTAGGGGAAAAGGCGCTCGACACTGCTGCTTTAGATTTTTTTCTCCGTTTTTGGCTGAAAAACACGCTAGATTATCAGCAAAGCGTGCAGTCAAAATAAAGATCACATGCATCACTTTTATTCAGTTGTTATTTAGTATTTTCCCTGCAAAAAAAAAGAGAATAGTGATAATTTAACTAAGAGCAGTCAATTAGTAGGCCAGAAATGCGCATACGTGAAGGGATGAATACCTAAAGCTAGCATGGAGTTGCCTTGCTAGTTCGGGAGTGTACAGTCAGATTCCCTTCCTTTCACGGCCAACTGCTTTCTCCCCACCTTCCAGCATGCATGTTCTTCCAGCAAAGCTTAGAGATTGCAATCATCGCTGGGCCGTGATCCGATCTTTTTCTCCATGTGCAGCTCACTTGGCACTGATAACAGATAAGATCCATCAGTTCCTAGCAGCATTGCAAACATGCTCAAGGAAAACATTTATTGCGCTCTGGTTATCAAACATCGAGATATTCCAAACAATGCAGTACCCAATTCTTGTTCCGCGTAAAACCGGATAGCCACGAAACAATCACTTCATGAGCGTATCTACTACTCAAACGCAAATCTCCATGTACCAACGTAAAGATGTACAGATAGTCTCTCGGTTTGTACAGAGGAACGATTCCATTGGGAGTAAACTTGTTAGGACTTGGGAACGAACCTTGTAGTGGTATTACGATGCTGGGAAAAGAATGAATGAGATGCGCTGCTTTAGCTGACAGTCTCACACAGCATCAGCAACAGTGGCCTGAAACTCACAGCCACACGCCCTGCGAACTGAAAGGATTCTAAAATATAAAGTGATGTGCTGAAGACAGCATTAGCTACATTATCCATTCAAGGTGATGTATCGTGGCAGTTGCACTCAGCAGCTGACCACGCATGAATAAAGCTGTCCATAATGCAATACATGTGATGCCCTATAGATCTGCTCATGGTTTCCTGCCCCAGCTTTCGAGACTCGGAATGGGCTCAGGTCCAAATTTTAGGCCCGCAGGTCCAGCCTGAAATCCGACTTAATGCTAATAAAAAAATATAAAATAACATATGGGCAAGATATATCATTCAGAAACTATAAAAGTAAATAGTATTCTCCGAGCCCAAATCTTGTACTGGTATATGGTCTATAGCAATTTCTTAAGACAAATTAGGTGTTTGGTTTATTATGTGACTCCAAAAACAGCATGGTTGCGAAAAGAATAAAAATAATACTAGGGAACTAGGGAGTAGAGACAACCAGACAAGACACGTTTGAGACGGGCAAATCGCTCTCAGTATGCAAGAGGCAGACAACCACTTAACTTGTGCTGCATCATAGATCGCTCTATCAACGACCAAGAAAACATGATGTTACAGGAACAGAGATAGGGTAATACAGAAGCTGGGACCACTGTTAAAGCTTGCGCAGAGAAATGTGTACACTCACATTCAGTGTATTCTTACTCAAGCAAAACATTGACAGACGAGACCGAAATGAATAGCATGATAAACTTATCTACTCGAAGCTATGTAAAATATATGCAACAAGGAAGAAAAGAAAGTACCTAGACAGAGCCTTTTGGAGGCACTTACATAATGAAGCAATCATAAAAAATAAATAAGACCATAGTGCTTGCTGAGCTAGCTCTGCTCCATGTCTAGCTTGATTCCTGGAAAACACAGGTGGTCACTTGCTTAGAGATAGCATGCCTAGGTAATGAAGATCACTGTTCTATGTTACAAAATGCAGAAGTGGATATTACAAGCAAAACACAAGTAAAGCGAAACAAAGAACAGTCGAACGTAACAACTTGTCATGTGAGAACAAGCCACTTGAGAAAAGTGGAATAGGTACTAATCTTTGAACAGAATTGTCTCTCAATTCTGGGACACTCCTTTTCTAGCCTGCTGATTTTTCAACGAAGCCGCTGTTGATCCAACTTGGCTTTTGACAAGTAAATTGTACCCCTGAAAGATGCACACCTTAAGCAGCCACCACATCACAAAAAAAGAAGGGTTCCTCGTTTCTGCAGGTTTATCTCCGTTTCACTTAACGATAAACAATAAGACTGTAGCAGGACTGAGACAACCATGCAAGGCAACTAGCAAAATATCGCAGCAGATAAGCCATATGACTCATGGTACAACTTGGGCATCCTATTTGTTGCAGGAAAGCAATATTGCTACCGTGCTATTCCTGAAGTTTAGGGAAATGAACTACCTTATCGCTTCCAAATGAGCTGAACATAGAGAAAAGATCAGATCACGGCAAAGTTATCATCGCAAGTTCTCAGCTTTGGTAGAGGAATATACATGCTCGAAAGTGGGGGAGGATTTAGGAAGGAGCCAAGAAAGAGAAAGAAGATGCATGCACTACCAAAACAGCAAGGCAAATCCATGTTAGATACATTTGTT
This sequence comes from Puccinellia tenuiflora, assembly GCA_012064385.1. Classification (NCBI taxonomy): domain Eukaryota; kingdom Viridiplantae; phylum Streptophyta; class Magnoliopsida; order Poales; family Poaceae; genus Puccinellia; species Puccinellia tenuiflora. Next base: position 648,524 of record QRDG01000195.1, read on the forward strand.
CATTTGTGTCTGCAACTCTGCATTTTTGTCTTCTAATTATCTTTCCCGGCAAGAAACAATGAGTGCATAAGAGAACTTCACCTTTTAGTGTTAAAACATCTCCAACAATTACCTAGTGATGGCTAGTGTGTATAGAGAACTACAATATTTTATTTTCGGTTTCGTTATTTGTAAGTTGTATGCTTTTTGGGATCTCTGGACTGTACAAGTGTGTCTACCGATATGAATAAATTTTATAGGTTGAGATTCCTGGACATCTTGGCAAATCCAATCAAGGCCTTCAAGACTTCCCTTCCACATGCACAGGTAAAGAAGATTATATTTCATGTCTCTCATCTGTGTGAACAGGCCGGTGGATAGGCATTATCTCCTTAATGGCCACTAGTTATCCCTACATTATATTACTGTGACGATAGCACCTTTGTTTGGAGAGAAAGAATTCCACAGGAATTTCACATGGAAAATAACCTTTTGAAGCTAATTAAGAAAAATTCCTATCTTACAAACAGCTGCATGTGGCCAGACTTTTCAGGCAAGAAAATTCCTATCTTACAGACAGGTCCTATGTTGAAAAAATGATGTTTCCAATGTCAAAATATCAGGAAAAAATTTGGCATGTTAATGTCCATGTTCTATGTCTACATGTAAAAATTCATGGACGAAGGGTAAGTTTTGTGGAGTACCCTTATCTTATCTTTGGAGTACTCTTTTTTTTTAAGAAAAGAGTTGAATTGTGAGGGAAAAGAAACTGCCAGCATATTGGGAAGTAACGTGTAATAGATTTATTTTTATGACTGGGGTAACTTGGCCAAATCAAATATTTCAACAGCTACTGTTCATTTGGCTAATTAACAACAAAAATGGTCTCCAAGATACTTTGGAGGATAGATCTCTTCCCAATCTGAGATACGTTAACTTGCCTGGCCTTCCTCGACCCACACAAAATGATAGAACGGCAGTAACCCACTGGATGTTTAAGCTAAAACATCAAGAGATACCAAGTAAAATGGGTTTCAGGTAGTACAGTTAAGCCAATGCCCTGAAGCATGTCCCTTGTGTGGATACAGTTCCTTCATTCCTACAGAAACAATCTTGCATATCTTTCTACAGACAGACAATAGAAAATGTGGTACTTCATAAGGTTATGCTCTCAACCTACTGCTGTAAGGCACATGTTAAATGCAAAGAACAGTAATTATTCAACCTTTTGCTAATATTGCTGGGCCTACATGCACTGTGATCCAATTGACAAAGACAAATTAATGCTCAAAGGACCATGGCATATTGGCATACAGCACAGATTGGTGTTCATCTAACCAATCTCGTCGATAATAACAAGAATGCACAGTCACTATGGTTTGGTCCTGTTTTCTAATTATGAGTGGCAACCATTTAAAATCAACATTGAAGCAAAAGTTCAGCAATTATCTCAATGGTAATCATGTTTTAGTGATTGCTCAAAGAAACTTCATAAACGGCGAATCACATGCATGGTAAAAGAGCATCAGGAGTCAAAAGGTAAGTGTGAACCTATCTCACAGAAGATGGACTATCCAACTCAAGGTGAATACTAACGGAACTCCAGACTTTGTTTATATATTAGACCAAATTCAATAAACAGGAATGTTCATACAGAAGAAAACCAGGCTTCAGCCCACTTATTTACATAGTTCGATGAATGCCTATACGGAAAGTCCAAATGGAGGCTGAGCTCCATGGAGCTCGGTTTCCTAAAAAAAATTTGAATCCGCAAATTTTTGTTTCGAAAAATTCTGCTAAAAATCAGAGTTGTAGACAATACATTGATACACCATTGTGAAAATTTTCATGACCAAATTCGTATTATTACGAGCTACCCAAAAAAGACAAATCTGGCAAAAATTTCAAAATTTTAAGACTGCACTTTTCGATTCAGATCTGCCGATTTGTCTTTTTTCCCCAGATCAGAATACAACGTATTTGGTCCTGAAAATTTTCACAATGGTAGATCAATGTATTATCTACAACTATGATTTTTTTCAGAATTTTTCGAAACAAAAATTTGTGGATTCAAATTTTTTTATGAAACCGAGCTCCATGGAGCTCGGCCTCCATATCGCCGCTCTCAATGCTAGATTGATAATAGAGATAACCTCATGTACTATGACAAGCATATAGTCATCATTTACTACTTTAGCGAAAAGATAATCACCTCAATTATGGTCACTGCAGCCAGTTTCTGCAACAAACCCTCACTTAGCATAACTTTATAACTGGGGGACAATGCATCCATCAACCATGTAACATAATTATCAGCACTCCTGTTTAGGGTCACCCAACAGAATAAAAAGAACAATTAACCAAAGAGACAACCACAGAAGCTGAACTTTTAAATTCCTAGCAATTTGTACATCCCTCCACCTTGCAGTTTGACATTCAACGGTTTTACTTCCCAATAGATCTTGAAAGGCACAAGCCGTCAGGACAGAACAACAGATGACCTACTGAAGAACAGCATGCACAACAATGCATTATTCAGGTCATATCACCAAAAATGCTGCTGATAACTCATATAAATATGGCCTCCCACACTCATGCCACGGCATCAAAGAAAACAAAAAAAAATCACTAATAGATCAAAAAACTGAAGCAGATGCATATCAACTGATTGTACAGTACAGTAAATAAGAAGAGAAAGGGCTTTGTGGACAAACTTAAACGTCAGCTAGCTTTATCTCTCAGAGAAAGCTAAATTTAATGTATCTGAACCGATCACATTACAATATTTTACAAATGCTAAATTTAATGTATGCATATCAAATTGTGCAAGATCCCAACCTACACATGGGGATCTCAGGTATCGAAAAGGGAGTACCGTACTGAAATGCAGTATTGGAACGCACAAACACGCCATTCTTCGGCTTCCGCTGAGATATCCACCTCCAATGAGCTATTCTACATCAAGACTTCCCCGATTCCACCATTGTCACTTGGAATCAGGAACCTGCAGTTCGATCTGGTGATGGGAGTGCCCCCCATTCGGCACCGGCACCGTCGCGCAGTGGTGATCTCTTCTCCTTCCTTCTCCTCATCCGAATCCAGTGTGAACTGCGATGGCATACCCTCCATCTGCACCTCCTCCTTGCCCAGCTTCCTGTACCCGCTCGGTGGGCCGCTCCCTCCGGAGACGACAGTGGCGTAGGCAGCGGCCCCAGCGAGCACGAGCAGCGCGAGGTGGCCGTTGAACTGCAGCGTGGCGACGGAGCGCGCGCGGTGGTAGTCCTCGTGTGTGCGGCACTTGATGGTGTAGTCGACCCGGCTCGTGGCGTGGAGCGCGCAGCCGGTGGCGACGGCGTTGGTGAAGAAGGAGAAGCCCATCTGCAGCATCCAGGTGCCCTGCAGCGCGAGCCCCGCGGCGCGTGCGAGGCGGGGCGGCGCGGCGCCCGGGCTGTGCGCGGCGAGCAGGGTGGCGCCGAGGCAGACGGTGACGGGGACGAGGAGGAGGTCGAAGTAGCGGTTCTCGATGCCCGCGGCGGTGGAGGGGCGGCGGTGCGCGAAGAGCAGGAGCTCCTGCGCGAAGGCGGCGGCCAGGAGGAGGTCGAGGAGTTGGGGCGGGGCCGGGGCGGGGAGCGGGAGGAGGAAGGGCGCGAGGGAGTAGAGGAGGAAGAGCGCGGAGGCGGCCAGCGTGGGCAGGGAGAGGTGGTGGTGCGCGGAGAGCAGCGCCGAGAGGAGGCAGAGCGCGGAGAGCAGCGCGGCGAGGAGGTGCCGGTGGGCGTGCTGCGGCGCGGTGCGGAGGCGCGGGAGAGGCGGGAGGCGGAGCGGGAGGGCCTCGAGCGCGGCCAGGGCCAGGAGGCCCAGCCCGGCGGCGGAGTACGCGACGAGCCCCGGCATGTGGGTGGGTCGCCGCGCCGGGCGTTTCGGACGCCGGTGGATCTGGGCTGTGGGAGGACACAGAGGGGGCTGGCAGCGGCTACTTGCTTTTGGCGCGATGGGATCGGCGCGCGGTTTCGGTTGGGCGGCTAGCGACCGGAGACCGGCACGGTTGACGAGCTGTGCGGGGATGTGACTGTCACCTCGTCGTACCCCGTCTCTCCTCGACAGGAATACGTGTTCTGCTCCGGAACACGTACTTCATAACTCCAGTTTCAAATCTTCGACACGTAACCACGTCACACGGCACAAGTGCGCAACCCCTCACGGCCGAACCCCATCCCCTTCTCCGTCTAGGCGCGCGCGAAGCTCCGCCGCCGCAAGGGATGTCGCTGTGCTGCTGTAGCGCCGGAGGCCGCCGTCTGCTGCTCCCACGCCTCTTCCTCGGCCAGCGCCACCAGGCCCAGCGCTCCCTCCTCCACCTTCGCGCCGCCTCAACCGCCGCCGCCGCCGCCGCGGCATCTTCCTCCACCGCTTCCCTCTCGCCGGCGCAGCAGCGCCAGGTCTCCCTCTACGTGGACGCTCTCCTCGACTGGAACCAGGTCGCTCTCTAAACCAACCTCAGTCACTCGCTCTCAGACTGAGCCCCAGCAGCTTACATTGCGCCGTCCTGTGTTCTGTTGGCTGTTCAGAGGATGAACCTTACCGCCGTCACCGACGAGGCCGAGGTCATGACGCGCCACGTGGCCGACTCGCTCTCCGTGCTGCCCCCGCTCGAGCGCGCCTACACCTCCCGCGGCGGCGGCGGCGACGTTGCTGGCATCAGCCTTATCGATGTCGGCTCTGGAGCCGGGCTCCCCGGACTGATCCTTGCTGTTGCGCGGCCAAGTGAGAAGCGATTACACATCCGTTCACGTTTTTACTGGTGATGGCATTGGCACCGAGAAGCGTCTGCACCTTCTGTTTTTCTCATTGCAAATGTGGGTTGGTTTCAGGTTGGAAATTTACGCTGCTCGAGTCGATGCGGAAGCGATGCACGTTCTTGGAGCATGCAGTTGAGGTCATGGAGCTCTCAAATGTGGATGTAGTGTGTGACCGAGCTGAGGTAAGCTGTCTTTGAGCAGCTATATGTTTGCGACTCGTTCTAGTTGGGCAGGCTTTGACCTTCATTCGGGTATCCCCTGGCCACAAAATTTGATTTACTTTTACTTTACTAGAGTTGGAATTTCATGGTCAACGCATGCTTAATTGCTAATTTATCAAAGAAATGGTAACATGGAAATTTCTCAATTGAAGCCATATTCATGGGCTTTGATGGTTGGAAGCAATTTGTTCCCAAACCTTTATCATGAAAATTACCTCTGTTTTTTCAAACCAGTGAATGGCACCGCTGTTCTTTTTTGACTATTTTACTTATATTCACTTATAGGACAGAATGTTGGCCAAATTCATGATTTCAGAGAGACATTTGATGTAGCAGCTGCAAGAGCCGTTGCAGAACTGAAAATTTTAGGTATTTTGTCATTTTTTGTTGGGTTTACTAGATCGTATATACTAGCAATCAATCCTAGTTTTCTCCTTTGCAGCTGAGTACTGCCTGCCGTTGGTTCGTGTTGGTGGTTTATTTGTAGCTGCTAAAGGGCACAATCCTCATGTAAGTCTTGACTATTTGCCTATTGCGCATGCTCTACATAATGTCTATAACTCATGTTTCTTCAATTTCATATGTTGTTGTGGCAGGAAGAAATAAGAAATGCAAAAGCTGCAGTGCATACACTGGGTGCCTCCATGCTAGAATTGTGCAACGGTACGCTATCTTCTTTAGATCTACACGATTAGCTTTGAAAATTGTGAATGGCTGTCAGAAAATTTTCATAATGTTATTCTCAGCTCATGGTATGCAGCTAGTACTCTCTGGAAATAGATAAAAAAAACAGAGAGATAGTAGCCATGTCATTGCAAAAAAAATTAAAAAAAATCCTTAGTGGCATATGTTAGTACCATTCTACTTGGTATTTTGTTACTGACCTTCAAACTAGAAGAGCGAAAAGGTGCTAGTAGCCCTATCTTTCATTTTTACTTGCTGGCATCCTATTACTTAAATTTCTGTGAAATATATGAAATTTGGTATTTTATCAGCATAGCAGTTTGCATGTGTGTTAGTTGTTGCACGTTCCTGCAATAAACCATTGAATGTGGTCCATGCTTATCAAAAGACAGAGTTTGTTGATCTGATCCCTGTACTAGTTCTTGACTGCGCCATATCCACGTTTATTGAATATTAGATGCAAACTGTTGCTAATTCATGACTGCGATGGCCATATTGATAATAGGAGTAACACAAGTTTCGACACGGTCCCTTTTACTTAGCTCCCAAGTATGTGACAGACATAGAAGGATTAAAAAATCCTACCATCATAAGCCTTTTTTTCATACACAGTTGAATCAATGGGACCTCATGGACAACGGACGGCAGCCGTATACCTAAAGGAGCGGGCTACCCCCAAAAAATACCCTCGGCATCCAGGTAACCCTAATAAGTTGCCTTTTTTATTAAAGGGCACATCATCATTCGATAAATTTAGTATATTGTTCAGAGCTTAAACGTGCAGTTGATGCTATCCAGGTACTCCTTCTAAGACGCCATTATGAGAAGCACGTTTCGCTTGGTTGTAGAAGAAAGACAATGATCAAAAGCCGGTATCTGGCTGCTCTACCTCCGGTGGACATCCACTGACATCGATTATTTTCCGATGCAAATTATATTGAGGCTAATTAAACTGAATTGGACTGACACAAGTTGCACCATTAGACTGACACTTGCAAATTATATTGCAAAAGTGTTTGTTGCTTGCAAGGAAACTGCTGCTTTGCTCCATGTAATCCGTAACAAATTATTTTTACATGTATTTCCAGTCTTGCGTTTATGAAATCCTGTTATGTGTTATCGTTGACGCCATTCATGACGGCGTTTTCGTTTGACAATAGAGAAATCGAACAGACGCGGAGCGTTGTCATCTGGGGTGGTGAGGATGTATAAATATGATTGACCCAAAACCTTCAACTGCTACAGGTCCAACTTGTTTATCGAAGAAACTCTGCTGCTCATGTCGGACTCGATCGACTCTTTCCATCCATTCTTTGCTAGTAGGTAGTTAAACTTAAACCCCAGTTGATGATAGCATTATTATAGTAGTCTCTCTCACGCTTCAACACGGACGCATATGGTTGTATCATTGTTTCACCAGCTTGCCGAATTCGACATTAGACTTATTCCAACACGAGTAGAGCGAAACTTCTCCCCTGCTACCTTCCCAGGAACGGGTCACACATGGCGCAGTCCATGTGCACGTCACCACTGTACTCACCATTACAACTCACGGGACTAATTCCAATCTCCATGATCAGACCAACCAAACGAGCAAGAATTGCTACCGTTCAATTTTATACTCCAAGGATTGATCCAAGCGTGTTAGCTGGATGCCTGCCGGCCGGCTGACCAAGTAGTCCTCCATTGTTGGACTCGTCAAAATCTTTATCTATAACATGACCCAGCCGGTTTCATACGCTAAGCTTCGTCCCCAACTCGCCGAGAGCTACCTAACAACGATGGCCAGCAACTCCCCTCTCCTCGTTCTCCTCGCCGTCTTCGTGGTCGCCCTGTCTTCGCCGGCGTCCGCCGCCCTGCCGGACCTCACGCCGCTGCTCTCCAACCCGTGGTCGGCGTTCAAGAACCTCTCGGGCTGCCACTTCGGGGACCAGCGGCAGGGCCTGGCCAGGCTCAAGACCTACCTCAGCCACTTCGGGTACCTCCCCGCGCTGCCCACCAAGTTCAACGACGTGTTCGACGCCGACATGGAGACCGCCATCCGGACCTACCAGGCCAACTTCGGCCTGGATCCCACCGGCCAGCTCGACGCGCCCACCGTCGCCAAGATGATGGCGCCCCGCTGCGGCGTCGCCGACGTCATCAACGGCACCTCCACCATGGCCAGGTCCACCGTCCGCGGACGGAACCTCTACTCCTACTTCCCGGGCTCCCCGTCGTGGCCGCGGTCCAAGCGGAGCCTGAGGTACGCCATCACGGAGACCTCGGCGACGACCATCGACGGCGCCACGCTGAGCGCGGTCTTCGCGCGGGCGTTCGCGCGGTGGTCGGAGGCCACCACGCTCACCTTCACGGAGACGGCGAGGGAGGCCGACGCCGACATCACCATCGGGTTCTACGCGGGGGACCACGGCGACGGGGACGGGTTCGACGGGCCGCTCGGCACGCTGGCGCACGCGTTCTCGCCCGACGACGGGCGGCTGCACCTGGACGCGGCGGAGGCGTGGGTGGCGGGCGGCGGCGAGAAGGCGCTCGCGTCGGCGTCGGTGGCGGCCGTGGACCTGGAGTCCGTGGCGGTGCACGAGATCGGGCACCTGCTCGGGCTGGCCCACTCGTCCGTGGAGGGCGCCATCATGTACCCGACCATCACCTCGCGCACGCGCAAGGTGGACCTGGCCTCCGACGACGTCGTCGGGATCCAGAACCTCTACGGGGGCAACCCGGACTTCAAGGGCGTCACGCCGGCGCCGCCGGGCACCAGCAGCCGGGAGATGGACAGCTCCGACGTGCCCGGCGCGCTCTCGCGGCTGTCGAGCGCCGTCGGCGGCGCCGTTGTGGCAGCCTGGCTCGCGATAGTGCTGGAGTCGTGGTACTTCCTTCGATTTGTTAGACCATTAGTTTTGAAAATTTTCTTTTGCGAGCAGTTGCTTCGCTCTTGCATTCTGTTGTTGTCTAGATACGTGATTGTTAGATGTACAGATCAGATCATACTATACGATATGCTGTATGATGATGCGCCCATGTGGCCATGTGATACGAGTTTTGCTGCAGAATGCGAGTTGTTGTTTTTCTCGGTGCTACTACAGGCAGGCAGGCAGGCGAGAAGAACCACATGCTTTGTCTCGAGGTCCGAAATGGCATTTCGCGCGTCATACGCGTTGTTTTGGGAGGGTATGACATCAACATCAGGGCAGGGGATAATAAGTCTACATGATACCAGGTCCTGCTCCGTGTTTGAGGTCTTCTGATTATAAGGTGTGACTCGGTCTCCGGTGGGACAACATCGAACCTGATGTCGAAACTTGTTTGGTTCGACAAATGTAACGGTCATCAAGTTGTAATCTTTGAACATCAGTCGATTCACAAGGAAAAGCAAAAAATCACTAGCTAAAAAATTATGTGGACTATTAGCTTACTGCACCATGAGTGGACGATCTGAACATGGGGACATATACTCTGTTTGTAAAAAACTGCATTTTAAATGCGATTTTAAATTATGTAAAATTCCGAAATAAAACTTTACGGGTATATCTCTCCGAAATGTTCGCGCGGCGCAAGGTTTTATGAAAAAATGACTATTTATTTTGCCTCCATAAAAAATAAAAATTTATATACTTAAAAGAACTTTTCACAAGACATTCTTTTGTCTTTTTACAAAAATCATATAAATAGTCATGTTTTTGGCGAAACTTTCTACACGTATATAGAACATGAATATGTACATACACATTTTTCCCCCTTTCTTTAACGTTTGGAAATATGTTTTTCGTAAACTGGGTAGATGACCCCATGTTCAGATATGCATTTTCCACTACACCATCAATTATTAGAAAAGGTTTGAAATCTCAACGAATCGGATCTAGCTGATTTCAACAACAACCCGAATATGGCGAAGAACTCAACCAAGAAAATGTGAGGAATAAGAAACAAGTCAATAGAATTCAGCATTGTTGCTAGACCCAGATGAGAGGGGATGCGTCACAACGTAGAAACACTTGGGTTCGCATCTACCTTCGAAGGAATACGCTCGACCACCGCCGTGACCGACTCGGCTCGGTTGAACCAGCGAAACTGAGAAAACATAAAATCGAGCTATTATGGTCGGCGCAGGAGGGGGTGAGGTGACAAGGAGGTGGGTCAATCTCTGTCAGACCACATATGAGAGGCAGCGATGGGCGGCGTTTTAATCAGATAGAAGAGATCGAGGGAAGAAGAGGTGAATGGGCTGTATCGTTTTAAGATTGCATAGGATCGACGAGGGGATCAGATTTGGATTGTGCCATAATTTGATAACGAGAAATGGCAACTGAACCATATATACCTTATAGCTATCCCATACCACCATAATCATGTTACGAAATCATGAACCAAGCACGTTGTTAGTGTCACCTGTAGGGGGAAGATGTTAACATGACGCTAATAACAAGATAAAATACATGGCTTATAAGAAGAAAGAAGAAAGGGGAGGCGTTTTACCTCCTGGGTGCACATGCACCTGATATTTAAAATACATTTTAAACGTGTTTTGAAATGTTAAAAAATGAAAACAAATGTTCAACCATAGATCTTAACATCATATGCATTTGCGTAGTTGTTTCTTGGAAAATCAACATTTTTTATGCTATATATAAAAAGACAAAAAATGTAGTTAAAATAATACTTTTTACGAGACATATTTTGCCTTTTTTACACATGTCACAAAAATTGTCGAGGCTAAACAACTTTGTGAATATATAGATTGTGAAGATGTATCCGCATAATTTTATTTTTAAAAATTTAACATTTCAAAATGTATTTATAAAAGCTAAAATTGTCCAACATATAACACTGACCTATTGACACATATCAAATCGGCTAGCAGAATCTACGTGTGATGCACTCCAAGATAAGACCTTTAAGTAAGAACATATGTTTGCACACCAATATCGGTAAAGAATAACAAGATGATTATAGTGAAACAACAATGCCAATGAGCAACGACATAGGGAGAGAGCTCGAATAAACTCTGAACAACAAAAGTGAATCTACTATTCTAGTGAACACTAGCAGGGGTAGACCTAGAGTAAAAATAATCCGATGTCACTCAGTCAGACACACATATTTTTCACCTACACATTAGGGTGTCACACGAAGGGCGCAGCCAGGCATCAACATCAGGGCAGGGGGATAATAAGTCTACATGATACCAGGTCCTGCTCTGTGTTTGGAGTCTGATTATCAGGTGTGACTCGGTCTCCGGTGGGACAACATCAAACCTAATGTCGAAACTTGTTTGGTTCGACAAATGTAACGGTGGTCATCAGTTGCAATCTTTCAACATTAGTCGATTCACATCATAGGTTGACACCAAAAAAGATAAAATCATTAACTAAAAATTATGTGGACAATGACTGTAGCATGAATTACCAGAAAAAGGTTTATAATCCATCGAATCGGATATGGTGAAGAACTCAAACAACAAAATATGAGAAATAGGAAACAAGTCTACATCTAATTCGGGAATTCAGCATTGTTGTCAGATCTGGGTGAGAGGGGATGCGTCAAAACGGAAGAAACACTTCGGGTTCGCATCTACTCCCTCCGTTCCATAATAGCACTACAAGAAATATGTTGACTGGTGACTCTCCAATTTGGTCACTAAAAAGTCACAAAGTTCTATCCATGACCCCTCTGTGACCAAAAAACGATGGTCACATACCGAGTGACTAAAACGGTCGATCATGACCTTCTTAGTGAAATGGTCATAACCGTCTATGACCAAATTAGAGGGTCATAACATTTATGACCAATTTTTTTGGTCATGCGCTCTCTGTGGTGGCCACGTCAGATCCTACGTGGCCAATCCTACGTGGCAAAATTATGACCAAATGAGAAGGTCATAATCCAAAATCAGCCCAATCCACACTGCTCTTCTATATGGGCCAGCCCAATAATGGGCCCATTTTATTATTATTTTTTGTAATTTCTGGTCGGATTAACAGGCCGAAGTCAACATTTAAGCTAATTTAGTTTTTGGGCCTGAGCCTTTTTACGGTCCATTTATAACCAGGCTTTGGCCTTTTATAATCCACTTTATTTCCTGGTTCTGGCTAATTTTTGGGAATATTTTCGAAATTCTATTTATTTTATTACAGAATAGAGCTCAATGGTAGTTGGGCCTCAGCCCAATTATTTCGTGAAAATGCATTCATCCCAGTTGCACACTGATAGTGCAAAATCATATTCATATAATCAGAAATTCAAATTTCACTTTGAATTTAAATTTCGTTTGCATTACAGCAAAATTGAATTACAGAAGATATTCCAGGAGTTTAAATCATCACATAACACATCATTAGATAGCTCACATCATATTCCAGGTTGAAAACATATTCGAGATTCAAATAACAACATTACATGTTCACCATCACACAAACATCATGGTCACCATCAGGTTTACCAATTACCACCAACAAACTTCACCCATCCAAGATCCAGGTTCACCATTACAAACACATCATGCCATCAGGTCAAAACTTACCAGTAGGTTCATACATCACAGAACCTTAGCTCCAAACAACCACGGCAAGTGAGCCATCTTTCTTGTGCTTCCACTGTCCTATTGAGCAGCACTTGATGCTCCTTGTCGCGTACAAATAAGATGAATTTAGTAACTTTGTCGGGGTTGATGTGCCTCAGCACACTAGTATAGCATCAGGGCTCCTTCAGGTCTGCAAGAACAAAGGTAGGGGTCAGCAAGCATCAAAGATATCGCTCCTGCGCGACAATTAAGTAATAATAAGGGGCATAACAGATTCAGGTCAACAAAAATTAGCAATGTGCACCTCTTAGCAAACAATCAATAATAAAACATACAAAACAATGTAGGGTTATTTATTTCAAGTCAAGCAATAGCATTGTACCAACAATGATGATAATATAACAAGAGACGCCATAGTTTTTGCCTCAGGGTTTTCAAATATCTTGAGTGGATGCATTATTCATTTATTCTAGCATAACCGAATTAGAAACAACCCTCAATGTTCCATATAATTTTATCTTCCAACAATAACTAAAGGCATCCAGGGATGGATACATATCTTACTAAGAAATAGTAGATGCATCATTGTCGGAGAATCAAATCATAACAAATGGAGCAATAGATACAAGAGAAAAAAACATACCTAATCATTTTCATTTCAGTAGTAGAACAAGGATATAGAATAAGGATAATAAGGTTGCTGCTTCAGCCTGCAATGCACATAAGGGAAAAAGGCGTGAACAAACACAGAAAAACATGGCCCGACAAAACAAAGTTGCCACCAAAGGCTAACACAAATGATCAGCAGCAACGAGCACTAAAACTGAAGTATCATCACAAAAGGAAATGGCAATTCAATAGCTTACATGGCAAAACAAAATTAGGCATATCACATAATGCAAGGAATAAGACTTGATGCTTCATGCAATTATTTGACATTATAGTTAGCAAACCGAAACTATAGCAATCAATCAACATGTTGTCTAACATACTGTACAGAGGTACAAACATTCCGATGGTTTAATAGGAGACACGGGATTATAGAAGTAGAAACATTCCTAACAGACAATAAAATACATGGCCTAGTATCAATACATCTCCTAACAGCCAAAAATCTTGTATTGACACAAGGACATGCTTAATGCTTTACAGTACAATACAGTATTTGCGTTGTAGCAAGCGACTAGTGTCGTAGAAATTTGGGGACTTGATTAGCTTTTCTCTGGTTTGAGCTGTAACAAGCAAAGTCATTTGCAGTACAGCCAAGTTTTAAACTAATAATGGTGTGGAATACAGAACCAACTCAGCCACGTCCATCAATTAACACTAGGCAACATTGACTTGAAAAACAACAAGAATAATCTGTGAAGTTATGAACACAATGGTCATAAGTAGTTATGAACCAAATGGAACAATCTAGACGGCATCCAATGTTCCACCATCCAGTAAGCATGTGCGCTGACAATAGATACTACTCTACTTGGCATGGAAGACCAAATTGCCAGGGATAGAAGGGAGATGAAGAACCTTGGACAGCGCCGACGGGGAAGAAACGCGTGGTGCTGGCGACAGACGAAGAGCGGGCGAGGTGCGCATCCTCCCGTCAGTCCACTGAAAAAACGAGGTTGGAGACGTCGGATCCGTGTAGGTCTCCACCGCATGTGAGTTCTGTTGATGCACCGGTGATGTCGACCATCGCGTCTGGGGTGCCTGCAGAGAGGGAGAGAGAGAAAGAGAGTGAGTGAGTGGGTAACGGAGAGAGAGGGTGACGGAAAGAGAGTGGGGGGTAGGAGATCCGGCGAAACATGGCTTCATCCGGCGAATCCGAGGCCAGTTCCGGCGGCCCCATGGATTGGTCCACCCAAGGATCTCATGCGCGCCGCCGTCGCCGAGGATGTTCATCTCGGAATGGAGAGGCCAGGAGAGCGCTTGTAAGGGGGGGCGAGGAGGTGGGGATCTGGCTTGGGTCGACGCAGGCGGTGGGGATCTAGCCGAGGGGGCGGCGGTGATGGGATGGGAGATGGGGGTGTGGCCGTGTGGATCGAAACCGATAGGGGCGGCGGCGCACGAAGAAAATGGGAAGTGAAATTAGGGTTAGGTCTCGGAAGTGGATTTATATGGGTCCATCTGCAAATTTTGAGGCAGCGCGGTCCTTTCAAAAATTTCCCTCCACCCCTCGTTTCTTTACGTACATGTGCATCTTACACTAGCGTGGCTGCAGGTAGGGCCGTAGGGCTAGCCTCTTCCTGACCCAACGACACGGTGTCTCAAGATTGGCTAGCCTCTTTCTATGTTTAGATATTTCAATGTATATTCGCTCGAGATGACGCAAAACTAAGAATACGAAAATTGGTCGATGTTCCCTAAGGATCCTTGGTGCAACTTTCTTATGGACGACCAACTCCGGCGAGTTTGTATCGTATTTTGGAAATCATCATGAGAAATTCAAAAAAATGGAAATACTTCACGTTATAAAAATTGGAATACAAAAATCATTTTTCATTTTTTTAAGTGTAAAAAATGGGTTGTTTTGTGAAGCACCTACCAAAACTATGTAGCAAATTTGAACCACACCAATTTTTAAAAATATTAGACCATATTTTATGTATAAATAACCAAATTGTTGTGTGTCAAGAGGTTTTTATCTACCTCTCGTAAAAAAGACAAACTTCTGCCGATTCAGCTGGAACCGAGTAAATTTGAACTACAGCTACGTCGTAGTTTGCTCATGATTTTTTGAAAAATCATTTTTAGGTACATAACCATCTATTTTATTAGAGATATACCAATCGTTTCGCAAGATTCAACCTCTCACTAACAACGGTCATGTCGTCAATTTTGAATGCATTTTGAAATCGACATAAAGAATTCAAAAAAAATTCAAAAAATTGGAAATCCTTAGCAATGTGTCACTATAGGTGACCTAGTTGTGAGAATAAATAATAAACTTAAAATATGGCAAATATCATGAAAAAGTGCTCTCAGAAATGAGCTACCATGTACGAAGATTCAAGGGTTTCAGGCCAAATGACGAATGTTATGACTAGATTCATGGCATAGTTTGTTCAAATGATCCCATATTGTGCACATGGGTGGATATTGTAATGGAGAACAATGTTGCCGAAGAAAGTTTTCATTTTCATTAAAAAAAAAATCATTTTTCATTTTTTGAGTGTAAAAAATGGGTTGTTTTGTGAAGCACCTACCAAAACAATGTTGCAAATTTGAACCACACAAATTTTTAAAAATACTAGATCATATTTTATGTATAAATAACCAAATTGTTGTGTGTCAAGAGGTATTTATCTACCTCTCGTAAAAAAGACAAACTTCTGCCGATTCAGCTGGAACCGGGTAAAATTTGAACTACAGCTACGTCGTAGTTTGCTCATGATTTTTTGAAAAAAATCATTTTTAGGTACATAACCATCTATTTTATCAGAGATATACCAATAGTTTTGCAAGATTCAACCCCTAGCTAAGAACGGTCGTGTCGTCAATTTTGACCGCATTTTGAAATCGGCATAAAGAATTAAAAAAAATCAAAATAATGGAAATCCTTCTCAATGTGTCATTATATGTTACCTAGTTTTGAGGAAAAATAAGAAACTTGAAATACGGCAAATATCTTGAAAAATGCTCTCAGAAATGAGCTAACATGTACGAAGATTCAAGGGTTTCAGGCCAAATGACGAATGTTATGACTAGATTCATGGCATAGTTTGTTCAAATGATCCCATATTGTGCACATGGGTGCATGTTGTAATAGAGAACAATGTTGCCGAAGAAAGGTTTCATTTTCGTTACACAAAAAAATCATTTTTCATTTTTTGAGTGTAAAAAATGGGTTGTTTTGTGAAGCACCTACCAAAACAATGTTGCAAATTTGAACCAGAATTTTTTTTAAAAATACTAGACCATATTTTATGTATAAATAACCAAATTGTTGTGTGTCAAGAGGTATTTATCTACCTCTCGTAAAAAAGACAAACTTCTGCCGATTCAGTTGGAACCGGGTAAAATTTGAACTACAGCTACGTCGTAGTTTGCTCATGATTTTTTGAAAAAATCATTTTTAGGTACATAACCATCTATTTTATCAGAGATATACCAATAGTTTTGCAAGATTCAACCCCTAGCTAAGAACGGTCGTGTCATTAATTTTGACCGCATTTTGAAATCGGCATAAAGAATTCAAAAAAAATCAAAATAATGGAAATCCTTCGCAATGTGTCATTATATGTTACCTAGTTTTGAGGAAAAATAAGAAACTTGAAATACGGCAAATATCTTGAAAAAGTGCTCTCAGAAATGAGCTACCATGAACGAAGATTCATGACTTTCAGGCCAAATGACGAATGTTATGACTAGATTCATGGCATAGTTTGTTCAAATGATCCCATATTGTGCACATGGGTGCATCTTGTAATGGAGAACAATGTTGCCGAAGAAAGTTTTCATTTTCGTTACAAAAAAAATCATTTTTCATTTTTTGAGTGTAAAAAATGGGTTGTTTTGTGAAGCACCTACCAAAACAATGTTGCAAATTTGAACCACACAAATTTTTAAAAATACTAGACCATATTTTATGTATAAATAACCAAATTGTTGTGTGTCAAGAGGTATTTATCTACCTCTCGTAAAAAAGACAAACTTCTGCCGATTCAGGTGGAACCGGGTAAAATTTGAACTACAGCTACGTCGTAGTTTGCTCATGATTTTTTGAAAAAATCATTTTTAGGTACATAACCATCTATTTTATCAGAGATATACCAATAGTTTTGCAAGATTCAACACCTAGCTAAGAACGGTCGAGTCGTCAATTTTGATCGCATTTTGAAATCGGCATAAAGAATTCAAAAAAAAATCAAAATAATGGAAATCCTTCGCAATGTGTCATTATATGTTACCTAGTTTTGAGGAAAAATAAGAAACTTGAAATACGGCAAATATCTTGAAAAAGTGCTCTCAGAAATGAGCTACCATGAACGAAGATTCATGACTTTCAGGCCAAATGACGAATGTTATGACTAGATTCATGGCATAGTTTGTTCAAATGATCCCATATTGTGCACATGGGTGCATCTTGTAATGGAGAACAATGTTGCCGAAGGAAGTTTTCATTTTCGTTACACAAAAAAATCATTTTTCATTTTTTGAGTGTAAAAAATGGGTTGTTTTGTGAAGCACCTACCAAAACAATGTTGCAAATTTGAACCACACCAATTTTTAAAATATTAGACCATATTTTATGTATAAATAACCAAATTGTTGTGTGTCAAGAGGTTTTTATCTACCTCTCATAAAAAAGACAAATTTCTGCCGATTCGGCTGGAACCGGGTAAAATCGGCAGAAATTTGAACTACAGCTATGTCGTAGTTTGCTCATGATTTTTTGAAAAAATCATTTTTAGGTACATAACCATCTATTTTATCAGAGATATACCAATAGTTTTTCAAGATTCAACCCCTATCTAAGAACGGTCGTGTCGTCAATTTTGACCACATTTTGAAATCGACATAAATAATAAAAAAAATCAAAATAATGGAAATCCTTCGCAATGTGTCGTTATATGTTAATTTTTTGTGAAGCACCTACCAACATTTTGAAATCAGCATAAACAATTCCAAAATTTTTAATCTTGCATTTGAATTTAAATGAATAATCCCAAAATTTAGTTCAATTTTTTCAAAACCCTATATAAAGTGATATATAAGCTTAGGGGTATTTGTCTTTCATTTTGATGAAAAACAGTCCCTAGTAGTCTAGAATTACAAAGGACGTCTTGACAAAAATTTCAAAATTTATTTGGTTAAATTTGGAGTTCAAAATCAAAAGTTATAAAAGAAAATAGAAAAGAAAAAGAAAAAAAAAGTTGAGTCGGCCCAACCCAGCAGCGCAGCTGAAGCTGGCTGGCCCACGCAGAGAGTCCACCCGGCATAGAGAAAAAGCAAAAAAAAAGGTGGCCTCGTCCCAGCAAGGCCCAAGCCCAGTCGAATATCAAGACTGCAGGAATGGACATGCTTGCTTAAGTAGGGCAATGCGGGTTTACATAACACGAAAGCCACTCTAGTCTGTTGGTCTGGTTCCTTGGAAGTGCGCACTCGAAGGCAGGTCGCGGGTTCGACCGTCCCGTGCGCCTATTTTTTGACAGGATTATATCCTGTCAGTTCGGTGCACATGTCAAATCAGTGGTGGGTCCCGCCTGTCTTGTAGGTCCCACACGTCAGTGACACCGCCCCACCTGTCAGTGACACCATAATAGAATATCAAATTCATTTGTAGGCCCCACGCAAATGGACACGTCACACGACACGTAGGCAAACTTCTTAGGTGTCTGTTGCTATCCATCTATGACCATTTCGTGTTAGAAACCTATGACCTTCTTGGCAAAATTGGTCGTAAATTTTTAAGATTTGGATGCTCTCAAATGTCTTACGACCATTTAGTTCAGAATGGTCATAGATCTATGACCAAAATATCTATGGTCGTTACGAAAAGGTCACTAGTGAGCATATTTCTTGTAGTGTAGGAAGAAGAGGTAAATGTGTCGTATCGTTTTATGATTACACAGGATCGTCGAGGGAATTAGATTTGTATTTATGTCGTAATTTGCTAACGAGATGTGGCACGACGGAGCAACTAAGAGGGTGTTTGGTTAGACTTTTTTCATAGCTTTTGGCTTTGGCTTATAAGCCATAAAAGCACCTAATTAGGTGCTTTTGGCTTTTAACTTTTGGCTTCTACCACAGTAAAACATAAGTCAAAAGCCAAAAGCACCTATTTAGGTGCTTTTTGGGCTTATAAGCCAAAGCCAAAGTAAAAAGCCTAACCAAACACCCTCTAAACCACACATACTTTCGCGCTGTCCTATACTATTGTAACCATGTGACGTAAAAAGGTCATGAACCAAACACGACGTTAGTGTCACCGGTAGGGAAAATGTTAAAATAATGCAAAATATCAAGACCAAATGCATCCGTTTATAAGAAGAAAGAAGTCCAAAGTCCATATTATCTAGACTATACTCATAAAAGCTAAATTGTCCGTCATATAACACTGACCTATTGCAACTGATCAAATCTGCTAGCAAAATCTACACAGGATACATGGCACTCCAAGATAACACCTTTAAGAAGGAATATACGTCTGCACACAAAGAACAAGATGATTCTAGAGAAACAATAATGCCAAAGAGCAATGACATATGTCCAAATGGAGGCACCGTACCCACCGCACGAGCCTTCTCGTGATGTAGTGGTGGCATTTGCGGTATGCACATTTAGCAACAAAAACCTTGAGCAAAAAAAAAGAGCAGTGACATGAGGAGAGGGCTGAATAACCGCAAGAACAACAAAGGTGCTTCTACACTCTAGCGAACCCTAGAGATCCAGTCAACGAGTGAGGATATGAACGAGGGATCCAAGGATACACCAGCATTCATAACCTTACCTCATAATACGAACACTCGAGAAGTTTCTACTCACTCGCACCTAAGCTAGACAATCGTACTCTATAAACCTCTTAATCTCAAGATATTTGTTAGACCTATAAACTATAATACTCTTACAAAATTATTCTTAGTATACTCATATATTCAAACAAATAAACAAAAGATAACAGATAATGTTTTCCTTTCTGTATTAGTTGCTTAGATTAGAAGGAGAATTTGATGTATTTATGTCCACAAGTGGAATAAGGTTTAACCAAAGATATTGTGTCCCCCGGCTAAATAAATATAAGTATAAGCAACCAGACATATGAGTTATATAGGAAATAATATTATATTTAGTATTTTTTGAACCTCATACATGGCCAGTTATGCTATATATAGAAGGCAGAAGATACTATTCAAATTGATATGGTAAAAAAAGTGGGTATTGTATGAAAATAATACATTTAGTGATATCGTGAATTGCTGTAAGAATAAAAATTTAGTATAAGTGAACGAGAACCCCTTGTTCTAACATGTTAGATTGAAAACATGGCCCAACAACAGCAACTGCGCGGTCTGCTCTATGATCTCCACTATTGTTTCTAACTCAAGTAGAGGCCCAAGATTGTTTATATCGTCTATTTTGCTTTGTGTCCGACAATAGGGAGAATACAAGAAGTGGTTCTCATGTCTTTACGGTTGATGGATATAACACTTGGATGAGGGTTAAGTGTGGGAAGCATTGTGCATTGTTGACTCATATCGGATATGTACGATACTCTCCACAAAACAATGCAGTCACATATTGTCAATACTTATTGAGTCAACCATGCCACATTGAAAATTTCATAGCAGTGAGGGAAAATATAAAGAATTCAGTTAAGGATGAAAGTCTCAGTTGCAGTTGTCAAGTGGCTCATGTTGCAAGCTTATGCTTTTCGATGGCACGATGAGAAACCTCAGTCAAAGAATAAAGGAAATTTTCTTGAGATAGTGGACCTTTCTGCAAAATTCAACCCTGAGGTTTCCAAAGTGGTAGTGGTGGGGGGGGGGGGGGGGGGTATTATAATTCAAAATACACATCACCAAAAAATCAAAAGGAGAGCTTGAGCATATTTGCAAGTAAAATCAAGAAGCATATTCGAGAGGAAATCGGGGATTCTAAGTTCTCTATTTTAGTGGATGAGACAT
This sequence comes from Puccinellia tenuiflora, assembly GCA_012064385.1. NCBI lineage: Eukaryota > Viridiplantae > Streptophyta > Magnoliopsida > Poales > Poaceae > Puccinellia > Puccinellia tenuiflora. The sequence continues at coordinate 669,348 of QRDG01000195.1, forward strand.
GTGATATAGCAAAGGGAGAGCATATGGCGCTAGTTCTCAGATTTGTTGAAAAAATGGTATTTTGCAAGAATAAAGGTTCTTTGACTTGATACATGTTGCAAACACAGTCCCTAACACTGAAAGATCGATGAGTTGAGGTATATTTTATCAAACAATGGTTTTGACATTCAGAACCTTCAAGGACAAGGTTATGATGGAGCAAGCAACATGAGAGGTGACTTGATGGATTGCAATCTCTATTCCTCCAAGAATGTCCATATTCTTATTATGTCCGTTGTTATGCCCACGGCTTGCAACTTACTCTAATTGATGCTTCGAAAGAGGTTTTTATGTTTCCCAGTTCTTTCAGAAATTCATCTTTATCGTAAACAATGTGGACTCCTCTTTAAAGTGCCATGATGAGCTGCCCAACTAGTTGAGCAAACCATATCCACTCACTTAAGCGACCAGGAGACACAAGGTGTGGGGTTCTCATTTTGGTTTAGCCTTATGAAGATGTTTGTTGTTGTTTATTCTATTGTCGGAGATATGGATGTCCACAGATCAATGGGTCCACTTCGTGGAGAAGAAGACACTTGTTTAAGCTACTTGTTATCCTATGATTTCATATTTAACTTATGTTTGATGAAGGAAATATTTGAATTTAACTAAGTTGCTTCGCCAAGCTTTACGAAAGAAGTCATAAGATATTTTGAATGCTACTTAGTGTCCTCAACAAAGAGTATCTTCAGCAGATGCGATCGGATGATGGCTACCAACAATATATTTTCATGGTTGTCGAATTTTGCGTAAACCGTTCCATTCACATTCCTAAATTTGAGGAAATTCGTGAGATGGTGAAAAACTTCTACCTAGTAGATTCCCCACGACAAAATATTTATGGATTACAACTTCAAATAAAATATTTTGTTTCAGATGGGTCAAAAGATGAAGAGTCGCAAAACATATCAACCTTAATTGGTCTTTGTTGATTCCTCTTGGAGATAGGAAAGCATACTATGTTCAATCTGATTGAAGGTTACTCCACTCCCCCCCACAACAAAATATTTCTAGATTATAACTTCAGCTAAAACATTTTGTTTCAGAAGGTTCCAAAGATGTAGGATCGAAAAACAGATCAACCTTAATTGGTATTTTTCAATGCCTTGTGGAGACAGGAAAGCATACTTTTTTTGAACCAAACTACCGTAGGGGAATCCTCTATGCTGTAATTTTTATATTGTAGGGAAACCATCAAATTTGAACAAAAATAGCAAGGATCCAATCAATGAGGGGTTGAACTAAGGCTGACTTAACTCTGAAGTGATGAAGGAGAAGATAAAAAATGTACATGCCATCTTCCAAAAGGTTTGTGTTGTCCTGGAAGATCGAAATACCAACTCATTGCATTCTTTCCAAATATTCCAAGCTGAAAAAGCCACGACCTCCACAAAACAGGGACCAACCAAATAATCTTTGCCAATGTAACGCTCTCAGAGAAAGGGAGCAAAGAATCGCACTGAACCCCAATCACTGTCCAGCACTAAAGAGCAAAGTCACAATCAAAAAATAGATGATCTTGAGACTCAGCGAGTCAAATAAGACACATCCGGTCCGTTCTCAAGGTGTCAATTCTTTCTCAACATGAGATCCCGTGTGTTTACTCGGTCATGCATAAGTAAGCAAGCAAAAACTCTCAATTTCGGCAGTGAGTGGGATTTCTAGATGGCATTGAGTGCAGCATACCTCAAAAGATGACTAAAAATGAAGTTGTAATAGTTGGACGCATCATATTTGATCAAACCCCAAGCGAATGATCTCTGATCCATAGCTGTAACATTCAATGTGGAAGTGATCATCTGGAGAACAACAATGATGTCACCAAACTTAAATCTTTTGTCTATTCAATCTTAATAAACGAGGCAACCCCGCAGGACGGAAAGGGCCAGAGTGGACAAATGTACATTTGTGCTCGTGACACACGAGGCAGTGGTGACTTACGACACATTGCTCATATATATCATTGTTATCATATGAATTCATTATCGCTAACAGAGCTTCATATTTTATTATTTATCACATACGTAAATGCACTGCTGCAGGTAAAACTTTAAGCCCTGACCTATTTTAAACCATTGATACAAACCCATTTCAGAAAGAGATGGGTTCGGTAAACAAAAATTATTTGAGTTTCCTTCGGCTTGCAATTAATACCTTGCCAAGCACCTACTTCCCGGATTCGATAAACCTAGTATCTCTTAGGGAAAAGGCTATATAATATATCCGAAATCCGGACCGAAGGTATCAGGGACCATGCCCCCACCCCAAAGAGTTTGGAGAGGACCCATCATATTTTTATCCCATAAAAAAGAGTTGATTCATGAGTAGCGCCTTATTATGGAGTTGCTTCATGATTAGCGCCTTATTGTACATGAAGTCATCCTATATTCAATCTGATTGACATGTTACTCCGCTTGCTCATTACTCTTCCAGTTTCAACGGCTAGTGCGGAACGCGCATTTTCTAGTGTGAAGATCATTAAAACAAGGTTGCGCAATAAAAGGAAGAGGACTTTCTTGCTAATAGTTTTTTAGTTAACATAGAGGGTGATATTCTGGAGTGCTAGAGGTACAAAGATGTCATTGATACGTGTCAAACGTATCTATAATTTTTGATGGATCCATGCTAGTTTTGTGACATTGTCACATGTTTCTACTATCATTTTAATGCATTTTGTCGGACTAACCTATTGACAAAATGCCCAGTGCCAGTTCCCTGTTTTTGTGCTGTTTTTGTTGCAGAAAGTTACTTCTGGAAATATTCTCGGAATTGGACGAAAATTTACGACGACTTTTTATTGAGGAAATAAGGACTGGAGCCTGAAGGGCGATCCCGGGAGGGACCCACAGGGCAGGGGCAGGTCCCACCCGCGGGTCTAAGGGGGGCCGCGGGCCAAGGCCACCTGTGCCCCTCGGGCACCCCCTCGGCTGCCTCCGACACTTATAAAATCATCCCCGTCGGAAAAACCCTAACCCCCGAAGGATTTTCCCAAATACGATATAGAGCTCCGCCGCCATCGCCGACAAGTCCTGTCGGGACGGGGATCGACCGCCGGGGCCATCTCCATCAACGCCGCTGCTTCCCACGATGAGGAGGGAGTAGTCCCTCACCGGGGCTAAGGCTTATACAAGTAGCTATGTCGTTATCTCTCTCCCCCATGATGTGATCTTCGCTGTGATCATGAGCTTTGTTAGTATAGTTGAATACGTGATGTTTCCCTATGTGTAATGGATATGATGTTGCTCAAGTGGTTTTATCTAGTATAATTTGCGGAGTCACCGTTGTGATCACGGTACCTCAGTGATAGTGTGGGTGCCGTGTGTCTCTCTATGCTTCAAGATTAGAGGGATCTTCATCATGAGTTTGTTCTTTATTATTGTTGGACTGAATAGATCATGAGGTTTCTTGAGGCTTGTGTTATTGAAGAAAGAGACTATTCAAGAAATAGGTTGTGGTGTTTGTTAGTACTATCTTTGGATGTGGATAGTGACAGCATGAAGTGTCCATAGATGTGGAATACGAACTTTAAGATGTGCTTTTCGTAGCCCTACGCAATTCTCATCCTATTTGATCCACAAAAGAATGATCTCTTAGTAACGTCTACCATGCATGTGTTTTTGTGGGAACTATCATGTGTTTAATTATGTTAATGATGTTGAGAGTAGTCACTAGTGAAAGTATGAAGCCTAGGCCTTGTTTCCAAGCATTGATACACCATTTTTAGTCACTTTTGTCAATTGTTTGCTTGCTGCCATTTTTATTACAGAATTACAAAATCACCTTTTACCATCCATATCACTTGCATTATACCATCTCTTCGCCGAACTAGTGCACCTATACAACTGGCAATTGTATTAGGTGTGTTGGGGACACAAGAGACTTATTGTATCTTAATTGCAGGGTTGCTTGAGAGGGATATCCTTGACCTCTACCTCCCTGAGTTCGATAAACCTTGGGTTACTCACTTAAGGGAAAAATTGCCGCTGTCCTACAAACCTCTGCGCTTGGAGGCCCAACAAGTCTACAAGAATAGAAGCATGTAGTAGACATCAAGCTCTTTTCTGGCACCGTTGCCGGGGAGGTGAGTGCTTGAATGTATCTTCTTCAGATCTTGCGATTAAATCTTTTTGTTTCTTGTTTTTATTTCACTAGTTTGGCTTATGGAATGTTGTCCTTTAAATTTGCTGTTTGAGAGTGACCTCTCCACCACTCCCGTGGTGGATAAGGTTACTCCACCTGCTGAATGTATTTCTTTCGAAATACCGATGGAAATAATTGATCTTGTTGTGACTAATTGCTATGCAGGAGATGGAGTTGTCCATCCTAATAATCATCTGCTTTATATTAAAGAATTATGTGAGTTGTTTGAGATTGCAGGTGTATCAAGAGAGGTAATCACGAGGAAATTATTTGCCTTATCACTAAGGAGAGAGCATTGGAGTGGTATAGGCTGCTAGAAAATTCTCACTTGTTGGATTGGAAGGAGCTTATGTCTCTCTTTTATTCTAAATTTTATCCTCTTCATGAAATTCATCAAGATAGAAATTATATCTACAATTTTTGGCCACGTGATGGAGAGAGCATTGCTCAAGCTTGGGGGAGATTGAAATCATTAATGCTTAAAAGTCCTAACCATGATCTTTCCAAGGATATTATTGTTAATAATTTTTATGCAAGGCTATCTCGTCATGACAAGGAAATACTTGATGCTTCTTCTATGGGTTCTTTTACAAGTAAGAAGATTGATGCTAAATGGGATCTTATTGAAAAGATTCAACACAACATTGAAGATTGGGAGATCGACAAAGGTAAAGAGTCAGGTATAAATTATGAGTATGATTGCATTAAGTCTTTTGTTGAAACTGATAGTTTTAATAAGCTTAGTGCTAAGTTTGGACTTGACTCTCATATAGTTGTTGATATCTATAAATCTTTTGCTTCTCATATTAATATTCCTAAAGAGAAATGGTCTAAGCATCATGAACCTTTCAAATACATTTGCAAACAAAATGAAAATTTTAATGATGATTGCAATAAACATGATCCAATCTCTACAAATAATATTTTATATAAGCATGTTAATTTTTGTGGAGTGCATAGACCTTGTGAAAGCACTCGGGTTGAAGTAGATAAATATTGTAAGCAACATAAGCATGAAAGAACTAGCAAATGGCTTAAGGATTTATATAAATTTGCTAGAGAATTAAATGACCTCTATCCTTTTGAGTGTGAACTTTGCAAAGAAGATGGTCATTTTAATTTTCAATGCTCGTACTTTAATGATAGAACTATTAGCCAGTTTTGTGATAACATGATCACCTCTAGTCTTTATGATGAATTTAATTTATTTTTGTGGTGTGAAGAGTTATCAGAAAAAACTTCTTGGTTAGATATGAGTACTTTTGGGACGAATAGCTGTCGCAACAGTGGAACATGGGGTTCCCCTGATGCAGTCAAAGTGGGTCCACCGCATGTGGGCCCACCAAGGAGGCACTCAAGGCCAATGCATAAGGCTGGCAGATGGCCCCCCCATCTGCCCCACGGCGTCCAGACGAACACGCCATCGACAACCAAGGCAAAGGACCGGGGGACCCTCCGGGGCCCCCTCAACCCGGAAGAAGACATGGAGGTCCCGGGGACCCCGGCGCCCGGCAGGAGGCCAGGCTCACCCCCGGGAGCCAAGCTCCAAGGCGCGAAGAAGACAAGCTTGCCAGCCCTGGCTGGAAGCTCCCAGAAGACTTGGGCACCAAGAAGATGGAGGCGCCAAGGGGGGCAGGGACGAAAAAGCTGTCAGTCTCTGTCCGCCATCCCTGGAAAAGGTGGGCGACCGCACCTACCCCCCTCAAAAGAATACTTGGACGAGAGGAGGCCACGTCGCCTCCTAGGAAGAACCCGGAGGGGTTTTCCCGCCAAAACCCCTCCAGCCCCAAGGGTGCACCTGTGGTATCCCCTTAGCCTATGAAATGAGGACCAAGGCGCCCAAGGGAAAGGACGGAACCTCAGAGAATCCGAGGCAAGGCTAGGTAGCGCAAAAGTCCCAAAGTAGCTCAGGCGAGAGGTGATCTCCTCCGGGTCAGGATCTGAAGGGTTCGTTGCATAGAAAACAAAAAAATTTCCTACGAAACAAGCGGAAGAAACCCAACAGATCTAGATCTATTAGACGAAGGTAGCGAAGATGAGATCCAATCTCTTACCCTCGAAGAACGAACAAGGCCTTTTGTCGATGCAGGGGTAGGTCTGTCGATCCCCGCAACTAGACTCATCTAGTCGCGAGGAGATGTATTATCCGATCCGAGATCCAATCCGATGGAGCGCCGCATGGGCAGCACCTCCGCGGTATCCACACGTACGGCTCGATGTATACTTCCTCTCCTTGATCCCGCAAGCAAGGAGGAAGTGGCTCGCGAGATTCCAGCAGCACGATGGTGTGGTGGTGGATATGGTGGAGATCCCGGCAGGGCTTCGCCAAGCGGCTGCGGGAGAGAGGAGGGAGAGGAGAGGGAGGCCAGCGGCTAGGGTATGGGTAGGTGCGCCCCAGCCATCCCCTCCTCTTTATATAGGCATGGGGGGCAGCCCTTGCCCCTCCCTCAAGCCTAGGGGCGGCGGCCAAGGGGGAAACTTACCCCCCAAGGCACCCCCTAGGGTTTCGGGGCCTTTTCCATATGTTTGGCCGCATGGGCCTTGGAGGGCTGGTACGGCCAGCCCATGTGGGCTGCTACACGCCCCCTTGGTCCATGTGGGCCCTTCTAGGTTCGTGGCCCCCAAGGTGGGGCCCTTTGGAACCTTCCGGAACCTTCTAGAATCTTCCGGTACTCTGCCGGAATTTTCCCGAACTTTTCCGGAACCCTGGAAACCACTTTCCTTATATGAAACTTTATCTCCAGACTCTTCTGGAGCTCCTCGTGATATCTAGGATCTCATCCGAGACACCGAATCAACATTTGATTACACCATTTACTTATCTCACTAAAACCCTAGCTACATCGAAGCCTTAAGTGTGTGACCCTACGGGTTCGAGAACATGCAGACATGATCAAATAAATAATTAATAGCGGGACCGGGATGCCCATATTGACTCCTACATATTCAACGAAGTTCCTTATCGATTGAACCATGATGCCGGAGATTCTTAAACTCGTATACGATTCCCTTTGTCTCACCGATATTCAACTTGCCCGAGATTCGATCGTCGATATCACCATATCTAGTTTCATCTCGTTACCTGGCAAGTTCTCTTTAGTCGTCCATAATATAGAATCTCCGTGATTACCGCTTAATCAGATGGTTGCAACCTTTCTGATGCTATATTATCCAGAGGGCCCAGACATATCTTTTCCGTCACAAGGAAAGACAAATCCCACTCTTGATTCATGTCACCCAACAAATACCATCGGAGATACCTGGAAGCCACCTTTATAATCACCCAGTTACGAAGTGACATTTGATGTCCACAAAGCATTCCTCCGGTAAACGGGAGTGACATAATCTCATGGTCTAAGGAAACTATACTTGGCATACTAAAAGTGTTGGCAATAAAACTGTGTGACACGATCAATTGCAACTCTTTTATTATTGGGTCTTGCCCATCACAGCATTACTCCTAATGATATGACTCCATTATCAAGCGACTATAACAAGTCCATGGTTAGGAAACTCTAACCATCTCTTGACTAATGAACCAGTCTAGTAGAGGCTTACTAGGGACAACTGGTTGTTTATATTCCCGGTTCCAAAGGGCCTTTGGTCCCGGTTTTTAACCGAGACTAAAGGGTTGGGACAAAAGGGAGGGGGGGCCTTTCGTCCCGGTACCTTAAGAACCGGGACCAATGGGCCTCCACGTGGGCGCGGGGTGGGGGCTCCTGGCCGGAACCCTTTGGTCCCGGTTGGTATTACCAACCGGGACCAAAGAGGTTTCAGCGTTTTGTTCTTTTTTATTTTTTGGGGGATTCGATTTTTTTTCCAGTAAATTATTTTCGCGTCGATTGCGTCAGTGGTACTACCATTCACATTTGATTCATATATACATACATAAGTCCACACATCGAGATCACGTTCAAGTTTATACTACACCGACATCACGTTTCTCACACGTCGAGATCACGTCAATTACATTGGAGGCAAAAAATAATTGCTTTTGTGATAAAATTCTCCATTTCTCTTCAGGACCTCGGAGTTCAAAAATCCCGCCAATTCCTCTTGAATTGCTTTTAGGCGCTTCGCTGGTATGAGCTGGTCCCGCATTCGATCCATCTAGATTAATATGAATATGTGAGTTGTTTATAACTTTATATATGAAATCATAATAAAATAATTTATGAATGGAACTCAACACAATATGGTAATAAAAAATTGCGAAGAGTGTATACATACATAAGCTGTTCTTTGTTCTCTATTCCGCTCATTGACAAAAGAGCGCATGTACTCAAAAACGTAGTATGCACATAAATTTGTCCCCTGTTGCTGCCTCTGACACCACTTTACAGAAAATAGAATTTAATCAAATAATAATCAAGCATGATAATGGTATTGAAACTACAATTAAAGAGTTGTGCGGACCTATATATAGTACTACTTACCTTGGTGGTATAAAAATACAACTTCGGTTTCCATTCCCCTGGAACCTTCACGATGAACCGTTTCCAAACCCTGCCCGCCAAAAGAAAATGATTAAAGGAGTTATTAATTACTTGATATCATAAATGAATGAAAGAGGTCGATATAGAGCGATAATGATTAAAATTACCTCTGGAGCATATCTTGCAAGTTTTGGTACTCTTCCATGTTTTTCCTTAACGAGTCCATGACTTGAACGACTCCTTGGTCAACTCTAATGATTAGCAGAATCCAGTGGGAACTGCGCACGTTTATATGTCTATGACTCATCGATTACATTAAACATCGAGTAAGCAAAATAGAATGTGTAGAAGGTACAGTAACACTCACTGGAAGACGTAAGGAAAAAGCATTTCTGAGCAAGTATTTAGTTTCACTAACCACCGGAACAAGTTATTCTCTGTGTCCTCGGGATGGTTATTTACGGTCACTTCATTAATATAATATGGGTCAATGAACCCGATGTCATAGATGCGGCGTTCCCTGCATTCGACAATCTTCATTCTACAGTACAAAAGAATATAGTGAGATAATTTACAGGCAATGAACGAGCAGAGCTAGATAGTTAATTAAATTGCAGAAATAAATCACTTACAAACAATAGCAACTGACGAGGGATTTGTCGAGTGAGTCTTGATTGAATAACTGAAAAATTTCAGAAAACGGAATATACATCGCGTCATCCGTGAAGTAATGGTCTTTCTTATATGACACCCAGAAGACATCATGCCCGGCCGCTACGGCTTTCTCGTACCACAGATGCAATCGACGCAATTGTGTTGTTAGAGAATTGACCTCCTCAGGTCTGACCAGGGACTTCCCGTAGACATATGTCCATGCATACTGATACTTCTGGGGGCCGCCTATGGTGCTAGTGTCGTGGTGAACTTTCTTATCGGATATCACCTTCAGCGGGGAGATCGACTGTTTTGCCTGTTCTCCGAGCTGGGCCACGTTTTTCCCGCATTTTGCCGCCTTGAACCGCTCCTTCTTTAGGCGATCTGCCGCCTCCTTCTCCTCCTGCATCCGCTGCCTCTTTAGGCGATAGGCAGCCTCCTTCTCCTCCTCCTCTTGACTAATTGTCTTCTCCAAAACACGATCATAGTCATCTCGCAATTTAGGCGGCTCTAGCTGGGGACCCGTTAGATTTTTTATAAATTTCTCAACTTTTTCTGCTGGTATTTTCTCTTTAGGCGGGGGCCGTTTTGGAGCTAATTGTCGGGCCACATCGGCACGCACCGACTCCTCGAGTTCCTCTGGAGTTTTGTCGTACGGTCTCTTTGGAAGAGGCTTTAGCAACTCGCGTTCCGCTGGAGTTAACTTATCTTCATGCGTTGACGTGAAGGATAGTTTCCGCTTTGACGAGAAGGTCTTAACAAGGGGCGGAATCGACGGACGGGACGTCGCGGGCGATGGACTCACGACGGATGGGGCATCGAGGGATGGATCTTGATGTGGGGAGGATGGATCTTGTGGGGGTGGATCTTCATGAGGTGGGGGGATGGATCTTTAGGTGGGGGGATGGATCTTTAGGTGGAGGATGGAGCTTTACGTGGGGGGGATGGATCTTGAGGTGGGGGGGATGGATCTTGAGGTGGGGGAGATGGATCTTGAGGTGGGGGGATGGATCTTTAGGTGGGGGTCTGCTACTCGGAGGAGTCAAGTTTGGAAACACGATGTTTTTCTTGTTCCAGAGAGCGATACCCTTCTTGACTTCTCCCAGTGTCTTCTCGCCGTCACCTCTAGGAATGTCAAGTTCCAGATTAGCATATAACGGCACAACTTCATCCACCCCGACACGAGCATAGCCAGGTGGAATCCCTCCGAGATGGTAGCTTGCTCCAGCTGGATTAGGTAAAGCATAGCCAACCGCCACCTTGAAGGACATGTTCTTCATTGACATGTGTAGCTCACAGTCTGTCTTCTCCGTGATATCATCCACGGGGTAGTGAGCCGCCGGCGGTTGGAATTCAAAATTTTCTACATGCGTGGAACCCACGCTGCTTTTCCGCTGATCAGATGGGGCGGCTTCGACATGACGTTCTAGCTGCAGCTGAGATGCCTTTTGCTTACTAATTGAGTCTAGTTGCTCCTGCTGCTGCTGCACCTTGCGTTCCAGTGCTGATAACCGGTCAGACTCCTGCTTCTTTTTTCTCTGACGGCTTCTATAAGTATGAGCGTCTTCCGGAAAACCTTGTTTCAAGGTGACACCGGCTCCATAGCCTCGTAATCGTCCAACATGTTCAGATTCCCGAGTGCTAGTGACAGCTCGTCATTCTCTCTGTCGACCACGTACTCCCCCCTTCGAACTTTATCTATTGCGTCCACGAGTTGTTTGGTTATATACTCAATTTTTTCCTTCCATTTTCCCTGAGCAACAATCAGCCCTGTCTGTGGGTCCAACCCTGCCCCATGCGCGAACAACCAAAACTTGGACCTCTCGGGAATGATCCCGTTATCAAGCATTCGTGCTTCAAAGGCTTCCCACTTAGGCACGGCAGCCCTGTAGCCACCTGCCCCCAAACGGTGGTGATATTCCTTCTTCGCAGCATTTAACTTATTTTGAACCGATTGGGCCACAGCGGCCTCCGATTTTCTTTGCTCCACAAATGTGGGCCACTTCTGTTGTATCTTCACTAGTGGTCCAGTGAAATCTGGATCTTTCTTCTCCGCCTTTAAGCTTTCCATAAGTTTTTCTTCCAGGTCCGGAATTGTTCGGCCATCTTACTAAGAGACCACTCCTTCACTTTTGTCTTCAAGTGCTTGGGTAGATCTGGCGGTAGGCTGACCTTTGTCAAGAGCATGTCCCAACACAATTTTTTTAGTCTCTCGTCGACATAAGTAGTTGGGGTGTTTTCATCCTTCGGATGAATCCATTCTTCAAGGTTGATCGGTACAATGTCCCTAACAATAACCCCGCATTGATTAATGTATTTGCGGCGGCAATCTATGGGTTCCAAAGGTTCGCCACTAGCACTAACTTGGTCGATCACTATCCTACGACTCTCCTTCAACGGCTTCGTCGGGCCTCATTTCGGCAATGCACTAGATGCGGATGATCCGGAGGGCTAAAAGAAAAAAAATGGTTCATTAATAACAGCAATACAACTCAAATAATACATCTAGTGTGATCGATGTACAGAGGCTTAATATACCTCGCCAGAGTTTGTTAAGGGCACTTCCCCCTCTCCACCATTTTCTTCTTCCGGAACCCCCTCACCGGAATCGTTCAGAAATTGGGAGCCGTAATCTTCTGCGGTTACGGCATCTTCTTCACCGACAGGCGCGGCCGCACGTCCTGCTATAATTTGGAGCATTTGCATTTCGCACTCCTCGTCTCTGTCGACGACGTCCAGAAAATTTGGATCCATCTAGATACATCCATGAATAAACAAATATAACAATCAACACATGTCTAGAGAGAATAATGTTTGTTATCACATTTGAATGTTTTTCTATCAAAAATTCAATGTTTGCTATCAAAATTTGAATGTTTGCTATCACAATTTTTGGATAGACCTAAAATTCCTAACACAATTTTTTGCTTACACTAACAATATTTTGCTAACACAAATAAGGAGGACTATTTGCTAAAGTAAATAAGGAATTAGAAGAAACATAAGTTTAGGAATTAGAAGAAACATAAGGAATCCTAACACACTAACAAATTTAAAAAACAAATTTCTCACTAACACTAACACTAACATTTCCTAACACACTAACATTTTTCATGTCAAAAAAAAAACACTAACATTTCTAGGAAAATATTGCGGCGGCGGGAGCACGGCGGCGGAGCACGTACGACTGCGGGTGCACGGCGGCGGAGCACGCACAGCAAGGAGGCCGGGAGGCGAGGCCGAGGGCGGCGGCCGGGAGGCGAGGCACGACTGGGAGGCGAGGCCGAGACGGCGGCCGGGAGGCGAGGCGCGGCCGGGAGAGGCGAGGCCGAGGGCGGCGGTCGGGAGGCGAGGCCGAGGGCGGCGGGAGGCCGAGGGTGCGGCGGCCGGGAGGCGAGGCGGCGCACGGCGGCGGAGCAGCCTGGCGGCACGGGAGAGGGCGCGCGGCGTCGGGGAAATGATCGAATGAGGAAATTTGGCGGCCGGAACCACCCAAATCCCCACGGAAAGACCTTTGGTCCCGGTTCCAGCCACGAACCGGGACCAAAGACCCTTTGGTCGCGGTTGGTAACACCAACCGGGACCAAAGGTCTCTCCGGGCCGCGAAATATTGCGCGCGAAGCCCAGCGGGCCTTTGGTCCCGGTTGGTGTTAAGAACCGGGACCAATGGTCTTTTTTTTTCTTGTTTCTTATTTCTAGTTTCTTTTTCGTTTTTCTTTTTTGTTTCTTTTTCTGTTTTCTTTTTTGTTTCTTTTATATACTTTGATTTACATGCATTTGGAATTGTTTTTTCTAGTTTATTTTAAAATGTTCCAAATTGCTACACTAATAATAACCTAAAAATTTAGGGATACAATGCTCTAAAAATTTAGCTCTAAATTTGAAACTAAAATTATAACAGTATACTCACAATAGCACTATGATTTTTAACAGTAAAAAACTAAAATTTTCTACTAACAATTTTTTTACTAAATATTAACACTACCTAAATTGTGCTATCTAAATGATCTAAATTTTGCTATCTATAAATTACCTAAATTTTGCTATCCAAAAATGCTATTTTAACTAAAATTAACTAAAACTATAACTAAAATTGTAACAATTTTTCTACTAACAATTTTTTTACTAAATTCATTTTTTGAAATTATAGGTGAATTCATTTAATTACAAAATTTGGAATTTGAACTCCATTAATTCATTAATTAAACTTATAAATTCAATATCTTTTCATCTGTTTATCAGAAAAATGCAATTAAAATATCAAATTGTTGATAAAAATGTAATCTATCTATTTATATAATTTATATATATTCATTGAAGTCCGAAGGAGGCGGGCCGTCCCCCTCGTACCTGGAGAGACCCAATATTTTGCATACATATGCATGAATATCACACACATCTCCCGAAGTTGATAGTTTAGGTCGCAAGTTTTCAAAAGCAAGTAGTAACCTAAACTACGATCACAGACAAGAGAACTGCAATGGCGATGGAAGCGGTGGAAGAAGCACACGGATCGTGTGTTTCCTTCGAGCACTTGTGAGCCGTTGGATCGGAAGCACACGGATCGTGTGTTTCCTTCGAGCGCTTGTGAGCCGTTGGATCAGAAGCACACGGATCGTGTGTTTCCTTCGAGCACTTGTGAGCCGTTGGATCAGAAGCACACGGATCATGTGTTTCTTTAGAGCGCTTGTGAGCCGTTGGATCAGAAGCACACGGATCGTGTGTTTCCTTCGAGCGCTTATGAGCCGTTGGATCTGCGCCTTTAGTACCGGTTCGTGTTACCAACCGGGACTAAAGAAGCACACAGATCGTGTGTTTCTTTCAAGCGCTTGCGAGCCGTTGGATCAGGGGTGTGTTTCTTTTGAGGGCTTGTGAGCTGTTGGATCTGTACTCCCACCTCATCCACAGGTACACCTTCTAATCGCCTATAAATAGCGACGTCCCTGCAGCGAACGGCACACAACTAGCGTATACCTTTACCACCGAATCCAATGGTTGGATTTACCCTACCTGCTGGCATGTTCCCTGGCATTATTGTGTTTGTCCTTGTTCGTCGGCCAGCCATTGGAGCCACCTCCTGTAGGTCGGTGAATAAGGACAACACAACGACGTTGTTGGAAACACAAGCCCTCAGGTAGGTTGAATCCAACCACTGGATTAGGGTGACACAATGATGAATTGCCGAGGAGGTGGGAGTGGTGGTGGTGGAAGTGGTAGCCATGCCCCTCGGTCGGATCCAAGCAGCGGCAAGGCGCTCTGATGATCTACAACATTCCCAACACTTTTTGGGATGGTCGTTAGATCATCAGAGACGTCTTGCCGCTGTGGATCGAAGGTCGATTTGCTGCTGTGATGATATGTAACACTTTTGGGAACCAGCTGCAAGGGCTTCTTTGATGATCTGGTATATCACCAACACTTGTTGGGACGGTTGCAGATCATCAGAGAAGTCTTGCAGCTGCTTCGATCGAATGCCCATTTAAAATGGGTAGGCTTCTCACCAGTTTTTGTTGCAGCAGAAAGAGTGAAGCAGATCTCTAGAAATCATGTTGATCGACCGAATACAAATCAAACGGTTTCACCAGCATACGCCCTACGGTGTTTTGTTCTATCTAGGAATCCTTCAGTTCATTGACCGAATACAGCCCAACGGTGCATTTGATATGCAGGCACTCACGAGACACCGTTGGGCTGTATGACGGGGAAACCGTGTGCATTTGATAAAAGGTTTAATACATTATTACACATCACCACCAATATCCCTATCTAGTGCGTGTCCCTTTCTTCTTCGTGTGTGTCCCTTTCTTCTGATTGCGCCGCAACCATGGACAATCTTCATCATTCAACGTGATGGTTGGGTCAGTTTTAACCGTGAAGGGGGGAATTTCATGAAAATTATTGTAATCTTCCGACATGTCCGTCTTGTCCTCCACTCCTACGATGTTTCTTTTTCCTGAAAGAACTATGTGGTGCTTTGGCTCATCGTATGATGTATTCGCTTGCTTATCTTTACTTTTTTTCAGTCTGGAAGACATGTCTTTCACATAGAAAACCTGAGCCACGTCATTGGCTAGGACGAATGGTTCGGTGTCGTACCCAAGATTTTTGACATCCACCGTAGTCATTCCGTACTTCGGGTCTACATTTACCCCGCCTTCCAGGTTGAACCATTTGCACCTGAACAAAGGTACCTTGAAAGAAGGTCCATAGTCAAGTTCCCATATCTGCTCTATGTAACCATAATATGTGTCGTTTTTCCCATTGTTGTTTGTTGCATCAAAGCGGACACCACTGTTTTGGTTGGTGCTCTTTTTATCTTGGTCGGTCGTGTAAAATGTATTCCCATTTATCTCGTACCCTTGAAAAGTCAATATAGTCGACGATGGTGCTTTGGCCAACAAGTATAATTGTTCTTCAATAGTGTTGTCATTAATGAGACGTGTTTGCAACCACCCGCTGAAAGTCTTTATGTGTTCTCTTTCAATCGATTCTCCAGGTTGCTCCGGGCATTTAGAGCATAAAATATTCATGTGTTCCTGGATATACGGAGCCACCAAGATGGAATTATGTAGAACTGTGTAGTGTGCTTGATTGAAAGAATCCCAGTCCTTACACATTATTGCTTTCTTTCCTAGCGTGCCTATTCCACGCAGTCTTCCCTCTTGGCGCGATTGAGGAACACCGATCGGCTTAAGGTCAGGAATAAAGTCAACACAAAACTCAATTACCTCCTCTGTTCCATAGCCCTTGGAGATGCTTCCTTCGGGCCTAGCACGGTTATGAACGTATTTCTTTAAGACTCCCATGAACCTCTCAAAGGGGAACATGTTGTGTAGAAATACAGGACCGAGAACGTTAATCTCTTCGACTAGGTGAACTATGAGGTGCGTCATAATATTGAAGAAGGATGGTGGGAACACCAACTCGAAGCTGACAAGACATTGGACGACCTCCCTCTGTAAACCTGGTAGAGTTAATGGATTGATCACCTTCTGAGAAATTGCATTGAGAAATGCACATAGCTTCACAATGGGTACTCGAACATTTTCCGGTAGAAGCCCCCTCAATGCAATCGGAAGTAATTGTGTCATAATCATGTGGCAGTCATGAGACTTTAGGTTCTGGAACTTTTTCTCTGCCATGTTTATTATTCCCTTTATATTCGACGAGAAACCAGACGGGACCTTGATACTGCTCAGGACTTCAAAAAAGATCTCCTTCTCTTCTTTGGTAAGAGCGTAGCTGGCAAGACCTTGATACTTATCTGGATTCAGGTGGTCGTCTCGTTCGTGCATACGTTGGTGGTCCTGCCGTGATTCCGGTGTATCTTTTGTTTTCCCATACACGCCCAAGAAGCTTAGTAGGTTCACGCACAGATTTTTCGTCACGTACATCACGTCGATTGCAGAGCGAACCTCCAGTATTTTCCAATAGGGTAGCTCCCAAAATATAGAGCAATTCTTCCACATGGGTACGTGTCCATCAGCGTCATTCGAAACAGATAGACTGCCAGGACCCTTTCCAAAGATTACTTTTAAGTCCTTGACCATGTCATATATAACATCACCATTAGGTAATTTAGGATTCGTCCGATGATCTGGCTCACCTTTGAAATGCTTGCCTTTCTTTCTTATGGCATGCCCTTTTGTAAGAAATCGCCGATGCCCCAGGTACACATTCTTGTTTCCCAAATGTATACTTTCAGTCTCACCTAAACAGTGCGTGCATGCATTGTATCCCTTGTTTGACTGTCCTGAAATGTTACTAAGAGCAGGCCAATCATTGATGGTTACAAACAGCAATGCTCGTAGGTCAAATTCCTTTTGTTCGTGTTCATCCCACATAGGTACACCTTCGTCATGCCACAACTGTAAAAGTTCTTCAACCAATGGCCTCAGGTACACATCAATGTCGTTGCCGGGTTGCTTCGGGCCTTGGATGAGCACTGACATCATAATGAACTTCCGCTTCATGCACAACCCAAGGAGGAAGGTTATAGATACACAGATTCACAGGCCAGGTGCTATGACTGGAGCTTTGCTCCCCGAAAGGATTAAAGCCATTTGTACTTAGCCCAAATCTTAAGTTCCTTGCGTCAGCTGCAAATTCCGGGAACTCCCTGTCGATTTTCCTCCACTGCGACCCATCGGCGGGGTGTCTCAGCATCAGTTCTTTCTTACGGTCTTCTTTGTGCCATCGTAACAACTTTGCATGCTCTTTGTTTTGGAACAAACGTTTCAACCGTGGTATTATAGGAGCATACCACATCACCTTGGCAGGAACCCTCTTCCTGGGGCACGGCTCACCCTCAACATCACCAGGGTCATCTCGCCTTATCTTATACCGCAATGCACCGCATACTGGGCATGCATTCAAATTCTCGTACTCCTCACCACGGTAGAGGATGCAGTCATTGATGCATGCATGTATCTTCTGTACCTCTAATCCTAGAGGGCAGAAAACCTTCTTTGCTTCGTACGTACTGGGGGGTAATACGTTATCCCTTGGAAGCATCTTCTTTATTATTTTCAGCAATTTTTCAAATCCATTGTCAGATGTACCATTCTCTGCCTTCCATTGCAGCAATTCCAGCGTGGTACCAAGCTTTTTATGGCCATCTTCACAATTTGGGTACAACAATTTCTTGTGATCCTCTAACATGCTCTCCAACTTCAACCTCTCGTTTTCACTTCCGCTGTTTATCTGTGCATCAAGAATGGCCCGACCAAAATCATCATGCTCATCAACAATGGGCTCTTCTTCAGCTTCGTCTTCCCCCATTGCAGTATCACCGTCTTCGGTGAACGTAGGATAGTTGTCATTATCCACTTCCTCTTCATTTTCTTCCATTATAACCCCTCTTTCTCCGTGCTTGGTGCAACAATTATAACCGGACATGAAACCATGCTGCAACAGGTGGACGTGAATGGTTTTTGAGGTAGAGTAATCCTGCGTATTCTTGCAGACGCTACATGGACAAGACATAAAACCATTCGACGGCTTATTTTTCTCAGCCACACGGAGAAAACTATGCATGCCATTAATATAGTCGGGAAATCGTCGGTCACTGTACATCCATTGCTGGCTCATCTGCATTATATAAATATATCAAAAACTGTTGCACTACATCAAGAGTATATAATAGTGACCAAATTAATTAATACAAATTCATCACATTAAAACCAAAGTAAAGTAATTGTAATGCATAGTCCTCATAAAACATACATTAATTGAAACTAACATACAACTATCTAAAGAATTTAAATCCGACACCAAATGCGATCAAAATCGCAACTAAGGTAACTACTGAACCAACAACATAATGGTACCAAGCCTCCTGACTAATGGCATATTTTCTAATCTTTTTAATCTTCAAGCGCATTGCATCCATCTTGATCTCATGAGCATCGACGACGTCGGCAAGCTTGAACTCGTGTTCATTGATGATGACGGCAAGCTTCAACTCCAATTTCATCTTCTCTTCTAGGCATTGCAGACGAAGATCTTCACTTCTTTCCAATTTTGCCTTCAAATCATTGTTTTCTTTTACAAAAAACTCGACAATAGGGTCGGTTGGAATTTCCGGTTCAACTACCTCCTAGATAAAAGTGTCTATGTCAAGTTGGTAGGTATAGTTGTTATAAACACGAAATGAAACAAATAGTTATGAAAATATACCACATCCGAATCATAGACCGGACGAGGGACGACGGGGGCGGATATCAAAACCATGACACTATACATATAAACAAACATAAATAAATTATACAAGAAATAAATATGCTTTTAAGTCGTACAAGTCATTTTTCTTAAAATAGAAGATAAAGAAAAAAGGCTCACCGAGGTGGTGCCGGTGACGGGACGACGCGGGCTATCGACGGCGGTGAGGATGGGACGACACTAAAATCCACAAATAATAAATTAATTTGAGCTCAAAATGCATATAAAAAATAAACTCTCTAACTTAGGCATTTCATCAAATACCTAGCTAGCACTACAAAAAATTAAATGAGCTAAACTAGCAATGAAATGAGCTAAAGTTGCAACTTCGGAGGAAAGGATGATGTTTCTAACCCTTGAATAGATGGGGTGCCTTTAATCCTCACAAGTGGTGCAAAAAAATGGGGATTAACTTGAGTGAGGGAGAGGAAATGGAGGAGAAATGAGTGATGAACTCGAGCTCAAAATGGTGGTGGCCTCGGGTGGAAGATGATATATATGTGCAGGGAAGACCTTTGGTCCCGGTTCCAGCCACAAACCGGGACCAAAGGCTCCCTGCCAGGGGTCCCACGGCTGCGGCAGACGCCAGCCGCATGTGCTAACCCTTTGGTCCCGGTTCCATCCACGAACCAGGACCAAAGGTCCAAATAGAACCGGGACCAAAGGTCCCCGGCGCCCCGGCCGATGGAACCGGGACCAATGCCCCCTTTGGTCGCGATTCTTTATTGTTCCGGGACAAAAGGGCAAAACCGAAGCCCTATTTTCTACTAGTGTGTATTATGTTTCCGGTTAATATAATTATAGCATGGAGAATAAACTATTATCATAAACATGAATATGCTAATAAACCATTTTATTATTGCCTGTAGGGCATATTCCCAACAGTCTGCCACTTGCACTAGAGTCAATAATCTAGTTTACATTTTCTCGATCCAACACCCATGGAGTCTCAATGCTGATCATGTTTGCTTGTGGAAGAGGTTCTGTCCGTGTACTGTACTATGCAGTTCTCTATGTTCTTTGCAAAAACATTAATGTCACCTACTTTGACATTACTTTATCATCACATGATAAACCTTTATCATCACATGATAAACCTCATCATCATATGATGAATATAATATATTTGGTTATAGAGTGAGACTTTCATTTCCCTTTTACGCCTACATGATGTATGATCAGACAAAAGAACTTTCACATAGCATGTGCACCCAGAACTCACTCAATCTTGAAACAAAATTTCTCAAACCAAAATATTATATCTTTTAATCCTTGAATTAATCATATACTCCTATATGTTGTAGACTCAACAAATCGACAGTGCAATACATGTCACTTCGATATTTCTGATCATGCTTTCGCTGCGCTTCTGCTATTATGAGATCCCCAATCTAGTTTGGTTTTATGACTTCAACCAAGTCTACCACTCTCTAGATTCAATTTATCTCATCTCCATGTAAAAATGACTCCTCATTTAACATGTTCTTCTAACCAAGAACTTGGGTCACATATCGTCAAATACAAACACATGGTTCTTATATGTTTTAGACCTATGAACCATTCATAGCGAATACCAACATATCCTCCAACCATCAATTTTGTACTGAGTTATCAACTCAATGTTTCACCTATTTCTCACAAGCAGATGAACCTTTCTTTTCTTGTTTTATTTCGAACTCCTTCAAAATCTTACTTAGGTTAAACATCCTGACATGACGCTTTATCAAACATATCTATCCTCTATAGATACATCCATCTCCATGGATATTTGACGTTCAAACTAACTTCATAAGTTATAGTTGGTTCCTGACTCATTTACAACATTTATGAAATCTCCATTTCACTCAAACAAGATGTTGTAAACTCCCACTCAAATATACACCATACACATATTGAATTGTGAAACCACTTTGCCTCCCACTCAGAAATATGTTATCTCTATATTTGACCATGATTAACTAGCTCCCACTCAAACATATGTCTCCACATATTTTGATCATGGAATATAGTCTTTTCTCTAACTTAACATATGTCACCACATATCTTAATTAGAACACACTCGTGTATTTTCTCGATACTTTGGACACGTCCAAAATTCTTAATTAACTATTAATATTGAGAACTCTTTATACGAAATACTAGTACTTTGCTAGCATCAATCCACTTGACTTTAAGCACAACTACACCATGTAGTTAACAACATTGAATATGTTAAAGAGCTTTACCTCTTGTGCTTTTGTCCAGTAAGTTTTATTTATTCCCTACAAACCCTTTTGAAGAATAAATATGGGAAACATCGCTTTCACAAAATCAAATAACAATTACTTCGTGATTCAAACTGAATATAGGATGGCTCTTAGTCATTTTCGTATTTAAGGCTTCTATTTCTTCTTTGTAGTTTCGTAGGTATGTCTTGTTTCTTAAACATGACAAGTAAATCATGAATATTATTTTGTAACTTGACAAAATACAATATTCTCAAATCCTACTTCTTTTAGAAAAACTTAACTCGAAATCCAATGATCACTATCATTAATTTCTCTTTTAAATATCAAGTCTAAACCATTAATGCACTTTTCAAAATGTGCCACTTGATAATTAAAATCAAGATCAACCATCTTGATTTAAGTCTCTTTATTCCATCAATCCTCTTTATCAATGAAACTCTTTTCACGATAAACCACTAAAATACTTAGAACAATCAACAAATTGATTTGCCCCTTTTAGTCTCATATTGTGGAATCTTATTCATAGTCACACTTATGAATATACTACAACATTATTCGCAATAGGCTCTAATTATCTCATAATCATTGAAACCTCCATTTCTCATAACTCATATGAAAAATATATGCGAATCATACATAGACCCTTGTTTCTAAACGGAGTGTTATCAAATAAATCTAAATGTTACAAATAAACCCTAATAAGGAAAACCCCTTTTATTTTATCAGACCACATGATATCTAATATAATGTGATTACAATATTTAGGGCGCATCAAAACATCTTTTGAATAAAATCTAAATATTGCAATTTGCGAAAACACTTTTCACAAGTCTTCATACTAAAACAATAACTCAAATATTTTGTCTCTTCTGATCAAATCGAAAAGACTCAATTTTCTCGTTAACTTAACATCCTTAACTCCAGAATTTTATTTGATCTCAGCAAATATCATAACTTGAATAAATACATCTATTTACTCATATCATTTATGATGGAGCGCATAAAATAAAGACATCTAACATTTGCTGAAAATACAACCAACACTTGTGTTTATTTTCGGCAACTCATGGCACTCTTCCAAAGGGTGGCATCTTATTCACACTACTTCAAAATAAGGTGCATGTGTTAAACATCAAAATGTTCTTCACAATACTTAGCATGAACAAATAAAATGTCATTATTGAGTTTTAGATATTTTTAGTATGTTTCATATTTATAAATATTCAACCAATTTATCATCTAGATAATAATAAGAATAATACACTTATAATCGAAAACTTGTGATTTCCAAAAGGATCACTCTTGAAAATAGAACAACCATTGTCTTTAACATGAATAACTGTCTCACATAATCATGACACACTAATTAAAATCACACTTAATTCGATTACAAAACTTATCCAAATCCTCTAATCCAAACGATAAATGTAGAGACAGATCGTTGCCAGCATCAACTCCTTGATTGCCACCATTTCGCAACGTCTTGCCAGATCCTTTATGCAAATCTCAAGGAGCAGGTTCTGTTTTCATAAAATAGAATGAGTATCAAATACTTATTGAAACCGCCACAATTGCAATCTGGACTTAAACACTTATAACTTGTATACCAATATATACTTTCTGCATTGTCAACTTCTCTTGCTATGGGTTCCACTTTGACATGACGCAGCCGAGACACAAACTCATAGAATGTGATCAAATCCCTTCCTATGACATAGTCTCCGGCATAATTCTTTAAGCTGGGGAGAAGGTAGCGTAGCACCCCATCTATCGCGAAATCGCCATTCATCTCGTAGTTCCAAACAAGCACTAGATGATGACGTATCTCATGCATTATCCTCAGGTGTTGTTCGAAGCAAGTGTTCTCTTCCATCTTGAGTGAAAGAAAACCGTTCATACATTCGAACCTTACAATTCTAACTCGTGCTAAAAACCTATTTTTCAGCTCACCAACAATCTCCATTGCAGTCGAGTTCTTGAATTGTCTACTTAGGTCAGAATTCATGAAGGTGCACATCATCCACTTGACTTTCAAGTAGGTGGTTCAAAACCACTCTATGTACTCTTCATAGCTTGCAGAAATCTTTGGGCATTCTTCTAATGGTTCATCTAACACGTAGAGCTTACATTGGTGTGTAGGACTTCTCTAAGACGCAGGTACTAGTCAACAAATTTAACCCATTGAGATGCAGTTTTTCAGCAACCAACAGACTACCGTAGTCGACCATGATTTACAAGGATTTTTCCAAAGACATCTTAGGACTTTTGTTTATGATAATTTTAGTTCATATTAATCAAAATTACTACATAAACTCCCACTAAACTCAGCATCTCTCAGGTTGTTTTAGTGACACACGATCCAAATCCACTACACCACAACCGATCATCATGTGAGATGATGTAGCTTTAATGGTGATGTCGTGGGGCTACCTTTCGGGTCTCCCACGGTGGTGGTACCTGGGTCACGCCAATGAAGGCCCAGTGAAGCCCAAGAAGAACACCGTGTGGCACAAGTAGTCGACTTAGGTCGGTGAAGCTTTCCTTATCTTGTACGTGCAATCCGCACCGTCCACCCGAGACCCGGCCTGTAGTATAAAGGCCGGGAGGGTGCGCCGTCTAGGGCATCGAATCATTGAACATCGCATTGTAGCCACCAATCGATAATTCCAGACAAGCAGGAGTAGGTCTTTACCTCAACTTGAGGGGCCGAACCTGGGTAAATCGCCCCCTGTTAGCCGTCGTGTTCACCAGCCCGATCTCTCTCTTTCTCCTTCAATCAACCCGGGGTATCCGACCTAGGGATTTGACGAGCCACAAGCTCGTCAATTGGCGCCGTCTGTGGGAAAGAACAGATCGCTGGAGTCGTGATCATGCCGGCCTCACCCGCAACCAACAACACCATCAGCGTGAGGGAGTCGATCTACACCGGCTTCCTCGAGTACGTCGAGCACTCGCCGGCGGATCTTTCGGCTTACGCCGGATTCCAACAGAGCACGTGGATTACCTTTGGTAGTCTGCGTTATCTGGTGGACAGTCGCGGAACCCTCCGCCCTACGCAGGCCGCCCTGCGCTCAATGGAGGCGCCTGCATCCATGGCGGCTGCACGGATCGCAGCCTCACCCGCCGTGAAGATTACGGAGATCGCATCTACATCGCCATCTGCGTCTACATCAACTGCGCCGACCATGGCTTCACCGGTCGCGAAGATCGCATCTGCCGCGGTCAAAGCGACTGCGTCTACTTCGACTACATCAACTTCGACTGCGGCGATCGCATCTGCGGTTGCCAAGAAAAACGCATCTGCTGCGGCCACGGGGCGAGTCAAGTCCACTCCGACCTACCTGTTCGGGCGCCAGCCAAGATCCGCACCAGCTTCGATTGCGCCGGTCGCACCTACGCGTCGCGCAGCCGCCAGTAGCAGCGACCGTGGTACCCACCACGTTGCTGTGATCTTCGACAACGAGTACAGCTCAGATGAAGGAAGCACGACAGGGAGCATCAGCCCCACTCGACGGGTCTACCCCGCGCAAGTCTACATGACCGGTCCATCAGCACCCGTGTACCCCATGGAAGTCACCCTGCAAGACAAGGTGACGAAACTTACCATCACCCGGGAGCTGGCGATTAGGGCACAGAAGCACGTGGACGATGGCACGTTCCCTGCCCCGGAAGATCCACAGGAAGATCGACAGGCGGTCCAGTACTTGCTCTGGAAGGAAGCCGAACGAATCAAACAGGATAAAGCCGAGTTGGCCCGGCGCAAGGAGCTAGCCGACGAGTCGAGTGCCAGGAGGGCAGCGCTCACATTCATGTCTGGATCAGAAGAAGTCAATCAAGAAGGAAGGCACAGAACTCGCATGCCGCGGGTGCACGAGGCCGATCGCATCCACCTCACCCGCAACTTGGAGTCATCTTTCTTGGAAGACGAGGACGGAATACCCATCCCCAGAACACCCGCCTCTGCGCTTATGGGAGTCGAGACCTATTTGCGGGTCATGCAGCCGCCGGAAGGAAGCGCCAACGCCCGCGTACACAGGCAGCAGATCCAAGCCTTGAGGCAAGTCGAGGAAGTCTTGGCAAGAGGAGAACCAGTCGAAGGGATGTACGAGGAACGAGGACGTCGTGACCGTGGAGTCGCACCAGCGGCAAATCGGGAACCGATTCGACTGCGACAACTGCAGCCTGGCGAGGATGGCCGCAACGTCGTCACAATGAGAAGGATAGACCGTGCCCGTCGACTGCGAGAAGCAGGACTACTCGACGATGATGAAGACCACGAGCCACGTGGAGCCCCGTGTTTCAGTATAAATATTCGCGACACGAAGATGCCGAAAGGCTTCAAGCTGACGGCGGAGACACAAAAGTACGACGGAAAGCAGCACCCGCAGGATTGGCTGGACGACTACCTCATCGCATGCAGCTGCCAAGGTGGTAATTCAACTACCGCCATGCAGTACATCCAGCTGATGCTCACGGGGTCCGCCCGCGGGTGGCTCAACACGCAGCCGAAGGACGCCTTCAGGACTTGGGAGGAATTCAGGACTGCATTCATAAAAGGTTTCCTGGGAACTTACACAAGGCCAACCACCCTCATCGAACTCCAAGCTTGCAAACAGGGCCATGAGGAGCGACTCCGTTTGTACATCCAACGGTGGACCCTGCTCCGCAACACCATGGATGGAGCCACCTCGGAGGACAGAGTCATGGATGCATTCATCTACGGCCTCACCCGCCGCGACCTTCGCGAAGAACTTGGTAGGCTCAGGCCGAAGAATATGATAGACCTCATGCAGATTGCCAACCAATGGGCAGATGGGGAAGACTCCGTCCGCGACTCAAGTTCTTCGCGACTCAAGAATATGATAGATTTACACATCACCATGTTGATCATATCGTCCATATGATTCGTTTTTAACCTTTCGGTTCTTGTGTTCCGAGGCCATGTTTGTACATGCTAGGCTCGTCAAGGAAACCGTAGTATTTCCGCATGTGTAAATCTGGCTTACACCCTATGTATGCGAACGTAGAGTCTATCACACCCGATCATCACGTGGTGTTTCAAAACGACGAACTTTTCAACGGTGCATACTAGGGGAGAACACTTTATTATCTTGATATTAACGAGAGAGATCACCTTATCATGCTACCATCACGATCAAATCTAAGCATAACAATAAGGTGCATAAAAGGATTAACATCACATGCAATTTAAAATTGTGATATGATATGGCCTTTTCTTCTTGTGCCGTTGATCTCCATCTCCAAAGCACCGGCATGATCTCCATCATCACCGACATTGTGGCGCCTCCTCCATGGTTGCCATCACCAACTATTGCAACTACAACTATTGCTACTCTTAGCGATAAAGTAAAGCAATTACATGGAGATAAAATTGGACACGCAGGTCACATAAAATAAAAGACAACCATATGGCTCCTGCCGGTTGCCGTACTCATCGACATGCAAGTCATGAAAGATTACAAACATGATCATTGCATACATTATCACAAATCACACATTGGCCATACCACATCACAAACCCTGCAAAAAAAAAGTTAGACGTCCTCTACTTTGTTTATGCAATTTTTACGTGGCTTGGGTCAACGAGATAGAACCGTTCTAATCTACGCAAAAACCACAACGGTGATATAGAAGTTGCTTATTTTATATCCTTTTGAAAGGCCTTCCATTGCAAATCGCATATTGCCATAGCTAGAGAAACAGACACCCGCCAGCCACTTATGCAATACAAGTTGCATGTCAATCGTGGAACCGGTCTCTCGTGCGTGGACGAGTAAAGTTCGTCCGAGCCGCTTCAATCCAACCATCCAACAAGTTACGAAGTACACGCGAGAAGGTAGCAACAAAAACATCAACACCCACAACTCCTTGTGTTCTAATCGCACCAACATCTACGAATAAACCTGGCTCTGATACCACTGAAGGGTTCGTTGCATAGAAAACAAAAAAAATTCCTACAAAACAAGCGGAAGAAACCCAACGGATCTAGATCTATTAGACGAAGGTAGCGAAGATGAGATCCAATCTCTTACCCTCGAAGAACGAACAAAGCCTTTTTTGATGCAGAGGTTGGTCTGTCGATCCCCGCAACTAGACTCGTCTAATCGCGAGGAGATGTATTATCCGATCCGAGATCCAATCCGATGGAGCGCCGCATGGGTAGCACCTCCGCGGTATCCACACGTACGGCTCGATGTAGACTTCCTCTCCTTGACCCCGCAAGCAAGGAGGAAGTGGCTCACGAGATTCCAGCAGCACGACGGTGTGGTGGTGGATATGGTGGAGATCCTGGCAGGGCTTCGCCAAGCGGCTGCGGGAGAGAGGAGGGAGAGGAGAGGGAGGCCGGCGGCTAGGGTATGGGTAGGTGCACCCCAGCCCTCCCCTCCTCTTTATATAGGCATGGGGGGCAGCCCTTGCCCCTCCCTGAAGCCTAGGGGCGGCGGCCAAGGGGGGAACTTAACCCCCAAGGCACCCCCTAGGGTTTCGGGGCCTTTTCCATATGTTTGGCCGCATGGGCCTTGGAGGGCTGGTGCGGCCAGCCCATGTGGGCTTCTGCATGCCCCCTTGGTCCATGTGGGCCCTTCTAGGTTCGTGGCCCCCAAGGTGGGGCCCTCCAGAACCTTCTAGAGTCTTCCGGTACTCTGCCGGAATTTTCCCGAACTTTTCCGGAACCCTGGAAACCACTTTCCTTATATGAAACTTTATCTCCGGACTCTTCCGGAGCTCCTCGTGATATCTAGGATCTCATCCGAGACACCGAATCAACATTTGATTACACCATTTACTTATCTCACTAAAACCCTAGTTACATCGAAGCCTTAAGTGTGTGACCCTATGTGTTCGAGAACATGCAGACATGATCAAATCAATAATCAATAGCGGGACCGGGATGCCCATATTGACTCCTACATATTCAACGAAGTTCCTTATCGATTGAACCACGATGCCGGAGATTCTTAAACTCGTATACGATTCCCTTTGTCTCACCGATATTCAACTTGCCCGAGATTCGATCGTTGATATCTCCATATCTAGTTTCATCTCGTTACCTGGCAAGTTCTCTTTACTCGTCCATAATATAGGATCTCCGTGATTACCACTTAATCACATGGTTTCAACCTTTCTAATGCTATATTACTGAGAGGGCCCAGAGATATCTTTTCCGTCACAAGGAAGGACAAATCCCACTCTTGATTCATGTCACCCAACAAATACCATCGGAGATACCTGAAAGCCACCTTTATAATCACCCAGTTACGAAGTGACGTTTGATGTCCACAAAGCATTCCTCCGGTAAACGGGAGTGACATAATCTCATGGTCTAAGGAAACTATACTTGGCATACTAAAAGTGTTGGCAATAAAACTGTGTGACACAATCAATTGCAACTCTTTTATTATTGTGTCTTGTCCATCACATCATTACTCCTAATGATATGACTCCATTATCAAGTGACTATAACAAGTCCATGGTTAGGAAACTCTAACCATCTCTTGACTAACGAACCAGTTTGGTAGAGGCTTACTAGGGACAACTGGTTGTTTATATTCCACACATGTATTATGTTTCTGGTTAATATAATTATAGCATGGAGAATAAAATATTATCATAAACATGAATATGCTAATAAACCATTTTATTATTGCCTCTAAGGCATATTCCCAACAGGATCTGCTCGTCTTCAACCTCTAGGCGACACCTCCCGGGTTCGCACCCGCAACCACCATTGTAAAGCTACACCATGATATACCACTCAATCCAGACATGCAGGAGTAGGGCTGTTAGCCTCCGGGCGGCCTGAACCTGGGTAAACTCCTTGTGTCTTTGTAATGCTTGCTAGTATGTAGATCTCGAGCATAGACGAAGTCCCCCGGCGGAAGATGTTCCTCAGCCTCCTTCACGCCCCATACCGAACCTAAAAAGGGGTATCCTTTACTCCCGGTGGTCCGTGATCCAAGACACGACATCTGGCGCGCCAGGTAGGGGCACAGGCGCTGGTTCCATCTTCATCGGCTTCGTGTTCTTCATCAAGATCTACCTCAAGTTCTTTATCGGCTTCGTGTTCTTCGTCAAGATCCACCTCAAGTTCTTCATCGGCTTCGTGTTATTCGTCGAGATTTGCTTCAAGTTCTTCATCGACCATGGCACCGAAGAAGAGGCCCGACGTCCAGGCGTCCAAGCCGGTCTCCCCCACGCACTCTCAGGCTTCCGACGAGCGTCGCGCTGCTGCGGCAAACCGGGCTTCTCCTCCTCCACATCCGGAGAAGGACGCTCCGGATGGGCCAGACGGCCAAATCCGGAGGGGCGAAGATGGTGGCGTGGAGAAGAGCATCGGCGGCAATACCGGCAAGGACCCCACTGTCGGTGAAAAGAGCGATGGTACCCGCACTGGCAAGGGCCAGCAGGGTACCAAGAGCAAGTCCTGCACTCTCCTTTCGGAGGACACGCAGGCCCGTCACGACGCCCTCATCACCGCCAAGGCTCTGATCCAGTTTCCACCAAGCACCGACAACCCCAAGGTCTACCAGGAGTGGCGGACCCGTGTGGAGGAACTCCTCCACTTCGCCGATGGCGGTCCCAGGTGTGAGCCCGTTCACGCCCCCATCGTCGACAGCCCTGGAGCCAAGGGAGCAGAGGCGCGTGAACCCCGGGACCCTCCCCGGGGTGATCGCCCAGGTGAAGTCATGCCTCCTCAAGCAAACCCTCCTGCGGCAGGTCGGGCGAACCGCAACTGCGGCCTGGCCATCTCCGTTGGATCATCTTCCACGCGCAACCTGGATCTACGCAACGACCTCAACAACCATCTCCACGAGGATGCACGCACCAACATCGAACGTCGCCGAGAATGCCATCGATGGGAGGATCGGGACGATGACATCGCCGAGGGCCGCCTCGCCCTCTCCCCCGAGTTTCGCTGGGCCTCCTGGCCCAAGAAGTTCAAGATTGACGTCTTCCGCTACGATGGCACCACCAACCCCCGGGACTTCCTGCAGCTGTACTCGCTTGCCGCGGTAGTTGCCGGGGCCGACGAGGTCATGATGGCCAACTGGTTCCCGTTGGCCCTGAAGGGAGACGCCCAGTCTTGGCTCCTCAACCTCCCCAAGTGCTCCATCCGATCCTGGCGGGCACTAAAGGAGGCGTTCCTGGGGGCTTTCCAGGGCGGGTACCAGCGCCCAGGAGTTCCCAGCGATCTGCCCGAATTCAAGCAGCTTCTGGGTGAAACTCTCCGCAAGTTCATCCAGCGCTTCACTCAGAAGATGAACACCATCCCTTGCATCAAGGAGGAGCTGGTGATCCAGTCCATCCACGCCAACGTTCGACACACCCGGATGCGCGAGAAGTTGAGCACTCATCGCATCGAGACTACCCGTGAGCTATGGGAGCTCGCGGACCGCTGCACCCACATAGAAGAGGGGGTCAGAGTCCCTGGGGAGGAGGAACCCGAGGACAAGGCCACCCCCGCCAAGAGCAAGAAGCGGGACCCCGGTCCCGACAAGCGTGTCTTCGTCACCGAGCCTCTCCCCAAGAAGGTCAAGCCGGCCTCGACTTTTGAGGGCGAGGAGGATCCATGGTGCCACGTCCACCCCAATGGTAACCACCTGCTCAAGGACTGCCGCCAAGTGAACGGCCTCGCCGCGCGCACGCAACGTCAAGGTGGCAGGACCGGCCCAAGTACCTGCTACAACTGCAGACTCCAGGCACACTACTCCCGGAACTGCCCCACGGGTCGCCAAGGCGGGGACGGTCGGGGGTGGGGACATGGTGGGGGACACGGAGGCCGTGGTGGAGGGCGCGGTGGCCAAGGCGGATGCAGACCGAACAACCCAGAGTTCGTCGACAACGGGGACGCTCCGGCTCCTCAAGGTGGCGGCAATGGACAATTCCAAGAGGTCAATGGCGTCGTCGGGTGCATCCACGGGGGAGCCTCCCTGCCTCCCTCCAACATCACCGGCAAGAGACTCGTCTGGGAGCTGAACGCGGTCGCTTCGGTGCCGCTAAAGCCCCTGGAGTGGTCTAACCAGGTCATCTCCTTCGACCCGGAAGATCACCCTGCCAGCACCATTGGGGTAGGTACACTGCCCCTAATAGTATCGCCTATCATCCACAACTTCAAGGTCACCAAGGTGCTGGTCGACGGAGGCTCCAGCCTCAACCTGCTGACGGTGAAGGTCTTGGCCACTCTGCAAATCCCTTTCTCCCGCCTGCAAGACACCGGCGTGTTCCAAGGCATAAAAGGGAACATCACGCGGCCTCTGGGGAAGATCGCTCTCCCGGTCACTTTTGGTGGCCCCAAGAACTTCCGTACCAAGGAAATCATCTTCGACATCGCCGACACGCTGCTCCCATACAACGGCATGCTCGGAGTTAGGTTAGAAATCATCCCCAGCGGAGTCGCCAAAAAGTGTGTTACGCTAAAAACGCGTCACATGGACACGTCCTCATGTACCCGCGGTGCCGGGGGAGATACTCCACAACTCGCCCCGCGGGAGGCCAACTTGTAGCACGATACGCAAGACAACAAGCCGGCACTTTTGGAACCAGACACCTGATTGTGGGAATTAATAATAGTTGGGCGGTGCCCCAAGCGAAGGCGGAATTGCAGATAGTAGCAGTTTTCCCTCAATTATAGAACCGAGGTTTATCGAACCAGTAGGACTTTGAAATCAACAACGAGGTGAATGTTGAAGATCTCTGGCGCTTAACCTTCAACAGACATGGGCCTGCACACACTCAACCAAAATACTTTGCCCCCAACGGCGGAGAGGTTGTCAATCTCTCTGGTCTTGCGGAATACAAAGCGGTTAATTGTATGATGAAAATGAAATAAATATGAAAGTGACCAGTGGAGTAATGGTGATTGAAAGCAAGTAAAAACGGTTGTAAACAATGTAAAAAGATGGACCGGGGGCCATGGGTTCACTAGTGGAGTCTCTCAAGTAAATAAAATGTGCATGTGATGGGTGAACGAATTACAGCCGGGCAATTGACAAGATTATGACACTAACCCAATCTATCTATGACAAAAAGAACATGATAATATTTATGGAGGCATCACGACAAGGAACAAAGACCGTTGAGTCCAACTGCGTCTTTGTCTAATAAGTCCACCGCGGGATCGCTATCCAGCCTGTCACCCAACGGTATTAAGTTGCAAGCAACAGAAATATGCAATAAGAAATGCGCATGATGTAAGCAACACTAATATCAAATAAGACATTAGCGCCGCTGTTTTACCCTTAGTAGCAACAGCACGCCCTCGCCCTTAGACGTTTCTGTCACTCGTGCCCAGGAACAAGAGGGGGCATGAACCCACTATCTAGCATAACTACCCTCTCTTGGAGATGCATACAATCACTTGGCCAAAGTAACCACACACATTGGAGAGCATGCAAGAACATAAATAACTCTTATAAGAATCATGCACAATCTGAACATAACTTCATAATCCATCGGATCCCAACAAACACATCACAAAGCATTACAACGATAGATCTTGATCATGTTAGGCAGCTCACAAGATCGATAAACATGAAGCACAAGAGAGAGAGACTACCATCTAGCTACTGCCATGGACCCATGGTCCAAGGTATGACTACTCACAACTCATCCCGGTGGAAGGCATGGCGATGAAGAGCCCTCCGGGATCGATCTCCCGTCCGGCAGGGTGCCGAGATCAGCTTCAGATTGGATCCCGAACTAGGGTTCGGGATGACTGCGCGTCGGGGTCGAGTTTCTGGAAAATAATGGCCGCCCCTTCGTTTTTAGGTCGAAAGGGAATTTATAGGCGTCGGAGGGGGCCGAGGAGCCGCACCAGGAGGGGGGACGGGCCCACCACGTGGGTCCAGGTGGACCCGCGGCAGGGGGACGTCCCTGGCCCCTGGGCCTCCCCTGGTGCCCCTCTTCGGTCTCTGACATCTTCGTGACGTAAAAATATTTCCCTGAAAGTTTCGTCCAATTCCGAGAATTTTTGCACAAGTAGTTTTCTGAAACAAAAAGACAGCAAAAACAGGGAACTGGCACTGGGCATCTTGTCAATAGGTTAGTCCGACAAAATGCTAAAAAGTGATATAAATAACAGTAAAAACATGTGGCAATAACATAAAACAAGCATGGATCACTCAAAAATTATAGATACGTCGGAAACGTATCAGCATCCCCAAGCTTAACTCCTACTCGTCCTCGAGTAGGTAAGTGATAACCAAATAATTTTTGATGAGACATGCAACCAACACAAACTTGATCAAGATAGTAATGCAAAGCACAAGATGTGAATAAGGTGATCCAAAACAATTGTCTATAATTGACATTAAGCAAACAATGATTAACAAGCACTAGCTAACAACTGCTAGAAACTTTTCATGAATAAGTGCGTTGCAGACATGGAGCCATACATAAGGTTTAGAAAGAAGAATTGCAAATTATGTCTCCAATGTAAAGCATCAATCATTCTTTCAAAGCATCTAATTAGTCATTCATGGAAATAGCCAAGCTCAAGTCAAGTGTCCTAATCCATCTATTTGACAAATCAACTGTTTCGAAGTCTACTCAACTAGTGCAAGTAAGAAGTGGCTTTGTCACCATGATGTTATGGCAAAGAGAAAAATGATGGAGGTTTGGAAGGTCAAAAAGAAAGGCTCAAACAGTGGAGAGGGTAACCACAAGACAAAAGGAAGTCCCGTAGTTGACACTGTATGAGGAGTAGTGATTGCCATGCAACGGATGCACATAGAGCTATAAGTGTATGAAAGCTCTCCAATGGAACTAGTGGGGGTGCATCCAACTTGCTTGCTCATGAAGACCTAGAGCTCACTTGAGGAGGCTCATCCTTGGAATATACAAGCCAAGTTCTATAACGTTAGTTCCCCACATAGTTATGCAAATGAAACATAAAAACTCTCTATAATGAAGTGTAGGTGCTAACTAGCACAAGTGTGGAATAAAGGATAGTAGTGCTGCCCCCTCTCTCTTTTATATATTTTTTCTCTTTTTTATGTGGCCTCCGTGGTTCTTTTATATTTTCTATCATTGGTCTCTTTTGGACTCTTTTATGTGGCCACTTTGGACTCTTTTCAATATGCTCACAGGTAGGGGCAACACTCTATTTTTACAAGATGATCACCACACTTTTGGTACTCATAACTCAAAAAACTAATACATGATGTATAAAAGAAAGATATGCATGATCGAGCGTAGTGTGGAAAAAATGTAGGACATGTGGCAAGCCACGCAGCACACTAACTCAATGATCAAGCAAACTATATGGTAATGAAGAATAACATCAAGTTATGTAATGTAATGATGGAAGTTGCATGGCAATGTATCTCGGAACGGCTATGGAAATGCCGTGATAGGTAGGTATGGTGGCTGTTTTGAGGAAGATAGTTGGCTTAAGTGTAGGAGAACAAGATGAAGTTCTTCCACGGAGTTGGATGTACTCGCGAAGTATGCACCAATCTCAATGTGAGAGAGGGCATTGTGAAGCACCGAAGAGGCTAGCAAAATATGGAGGTGGAAGTTCCAAAAACCAAAACTCAACAAAGCATTTCGTATATTGCAAACAACTAGCAGTTTCAAAGTTCCACAAATGATTAGAGACACCCCGAAAGGGATCGTGGCGGCGACACAAGTGCCCCGTTCGCTTCCCCGACCGTTGCAGTAACTACCCCACTAGGAACTTCTTTTCAACTTAGAAGAATTCATGACACATTAACATTGTTGACTTAGGTTGTTTAGTTTAGAAAAGTGTGGCTCCACGCTCTACTAACACATCTCCACTAATCAGCTGTAACACCATTAACCAAAACATTTTAATCACTAGTTATTTTAATACCTTAAAACAATTGGAGAGTATCAAATTATCCACATAGCGATCTACAAGACTATGCAGGTTTTTCTATTTCATACCACTACCACATGCATAGCATTCTACCGTTCTAACACATCAACGAAACACCCAAAACAACTGTCCAACAAATATAAGTGAAGCACAAGGGATTTCAACACAACAACTAGCAGCTCTAAACAAGATAAAAGCTAAAAGCAAGAGCTTACTAGAAAACCGACAGTAGCTAAGAATACTCAAAAAGATATTAGCGAAGCAAAGGAGTATTCTAATGAAAAAGCGGAGCGTGTCTCTCTCCCACACAAATAAAGCAAGGATCCAACAAAGTTATGAAAGCAAACAAAGAAAACAAAACTAAAAGTAAAAAAAACGCTCCAAGCATAGCACATAATATGTAAAGTGATAAAAACGAAGTTCAAAGAAGACGACCTTATGATAGTCGACGAAGATGAGGGGATGCCTTGGGCATCCCCAAGCTTTGACTCTTGATAATTCTTGATATTCAGAGGGGGTGCCATGTGATGGCGTGTAGTTGAAGTCTCCCTCAACTTCGCCACCAAGTACTCTTGATACCCTGAAAGGAAAATAATAAAATGTAAGGGATAGGTTGAGCCTCCAAGTGTAGAGTATGTAGTAGTGGAAGTTTTTCCCCACGAGGGTGACTCGAGGGTTTAATATTGAACTCTCAGAGAATCAGTAGTGTGGGTTTTATCTCCTTGTCCTTCTCTAGATTTCCTGCAAACAAAGTAGATTGGTTTGTGCCCTCAACCTCACCAAGTGGTTGTCAAGCACAAGGTGTGAGAATGATATTAA
The DNA here is from genome assembly GCA_012064385.1 of Puccinellia tenuiflora. Lineage (NCBI taxonomy): Eukaryota > Viridiplantae > Streptophyta > Magnoliopsida > Poales > Poaceae > Puccinellia > Puccinellia tenuiflora. The sequence goes on from QRDG01000195.1 coordinate 705,242, forward strand.
GATAATAAATGATGCAAAACAGTAAACAAAAATGCGATGGTGGTAAGTAGTAATGCAAGGATGATGGTAATGATGATGGATGATTGTAACCGCCCCAGCTTTGTAATAAAAAATACGAAGAATTTTTCCACTTTTGCATCATTGTTTGCATCATGGCATCCATATGAATTTGCTATTTCTAACAAACCAACATGTGCAAGCAATTGAAATGGGAGGCAAACTTCCCAACACCCAAAGCAAGGCAATTGATCAGCTTATCAACCAAATTTATTCTTGGACTTCCAAATTGATTAGGAAGTTCCAAATTATATCTTAGAACAAATTGTTAACATCCAATTGTTCACAAGCCAAGATTTAAACTTGGAGAATTCAAAATTGGCTCAATCCTATTTCTATTTTTGAGGCCAAGATAAGTTTTCCAAAATTTCAAACTAAAATCATGGGGAGCTTCAATACCATTGTGAGAGCCTCCATGAATATTTTCATTATTTTCGGAAATGCTTAAGTGCTCTAAATAATTACATTTTGGAATTTATCAAAAATACTTTTAACTAAAAGCTGTGAACAAATGATGCCCAAAACATTTTATTTGGGACCACCAAATTTTGTGGAGGTTCTAAAGGTTAAATGGAGCCTATATGAATTTTTGCACTTTTTATAAAAGTGTCCTAGTGCCTCAATTAAATCGCTAAAGCCTACTGCTGGACCATTTTGCAATTTAATTAAAAGTTGTCAGGAGGGTTGTCAGAAAATTGTATCGCCACTGTAGCGCCATGGCGCACTGGCGCCATGCCGCGCTGCCGGCAGAGCTGCTCCGCACGCGGCCGTGGCCCCCCGGGGACAAGAAGCTGCCCTCGTCGCTCACCTGCCCCGCACTCCTCTCCTCTCTCGCTTTCTCCCTGAAATTCCGGATCGACGCCACCTCTGCTTTCCCCGCGCTGCCCTCCGCGGTGCCAACGTCGTCGCCGTCGATTCACCGTGCTCTGGAGGTCCCCGGGACAAGCCGACGCCGCCAACTGCTCCGCCGCATCCCCTTCTCCCTCCCTACCGGCAGAATCAAGCCGGGAAGGTCCGTAGCCGACGGCCGCGTCCTCGCCTCTTCCTCGCCTCGGCCTCGCTCCGCCGGCCGATTTCCGGCGTCCCCATCACTTCCCCGCCGTCACCGACCTCAACCAAACGGTGGCTGGTGAGCTCCTCTCTCTTTTAGCTTCTTCCCGCTCTCCCCTCTCCCTCTTCCGCCGCCGGTGCCATCCGTCGCCACCGGTTCCCCACCGTCACCGTGCCCGGCCGTGCTCCCGGTTTGGGCCGGCCAAAAGGCCGGTGCCTTCTGGCTGGTCCCTGGCCTGCACGCCAGCCTGGGCCGGCCTCGAGGCCGGCAGCCTCAGGCGCTGCCCCAGCCTGGCCCCGGTCTGGGCCGGCTCTGAGGCCGGCCACCTCTGCCACCAGCCCGGCCTGGAACCGGCCTGGGCCGACCTATGGGCCGGCCCGTACAGTAAAAACAGAAAAAAAATAAAATAAATTAAATAAATTGATAACTATTTATTTATTGCTTCAATTTTAGCAAATGATATACCAAATTGTTCAGAAAAACAATACCTATCATTTGGTAACATTGTGATGCCCCTTTTTAAGAAATAAATTCTCCTTTATTTAGAATTCCTAAAATGGTTTAAATAATACCAAATTGGGAAAAATCATAACTTATTAAATATTGATCCAAAAATTATGAATAAGATATCAATGTGATAAACACTTCAAATGCTATCAAACCATGCTAATTACACATCATGATCACAAATATTTATTCGATGTTATTCATAATTTGATTAAAAGATTTAAATTCAATTAATTATTTAATTTGCTATTTATTCTTCGGTACTCAGAAAATTACAAATAAGGTACCAAAATGATCGGAAGGACAAACCCTATCCGTTCATATCATGTTCATGCATATTTGAGCCACTTCTCTAATAAAGTAATAATTTATAAAGAATGTGGTCAATAAGGTAAATATGGGGTTGTTTCCAAATAATTTCACTAATTATTTGGCTCTCCATTTAATTTTGCTTTTGCTTTATATGATGTTACATATGCATAAACTTGTCATGCCATCATGTGATTGTGCATTGCACCTTGCCTTCGTGTTATTTATTTTGTTTCCTTTGTTATTATTTTGGGTATCGATAGATTCCTGAGTCGAGGGTTCCCTCTCCTACCCCGACGAGCAGTACTACACGCCCCAGCAGCAAGGCAAGAGATAACCTAACCTTCTTGGCATCTAGCATCCTATTGTTTTATAAACTTACTAGGTAATATGCCCGTGCGTTGCAACGGGTGAGAAAAACCTGCATTGTGGAGCTTCACATTCAAGTTCTCGTTGGTATAGCCGCAACGTGTCATAGAAACCATTCAGTTTCAACATGTCATGACACGTTGTGTGATGCACCAACAAACACGTGTGGTCATCACCACTGACCTCACTTTGCGAAGACATTAACCTCCCTCCAAAGTCTAGGAGTAGAGGAAGACAGATAAATCGGGGGAGGGGGGGGGGGGAGTTGAGATGTCAATGTGCATTGTACGTTTGATCATCAGAGACGCCAGAGTGTTATAAACGAATTCTCATCAAACTAAAGACATGGCAATTGACATGCAACTCCTATAAAATGGTTGTCGTGTCCGTAGGGTTACACACAATGGATTAGACCTGGCGATATTTTGAAGAGTTCTGCTGTTATTTACCCCCTGAGGCATGTTGTATGGCTTGATCATATTGATATTGCTTGATCAACACAGCAGGCACAAGGAGACCACCGCCACGGGAACAACAAAATTAATCATCACTAAACAAAAACCAGGAAAAATGTCACATAAAATAGTCAAAGATTAAATACAATATATTTTAGTAGCTTGAAGAGAAGGTGGCACTCAGTAAAACTATTATATATTGAAAAGAACACTTCGTAATATGCAACTGTAAATAAGACGGATAAAAAATTATCGCCTCTTCTACAAGTACTTTGTACATCACTAATCAGGTATCATTTATCATGTAGAAGCAGCCAAACAACTCAGTAGTAATACGTACAGAAGAACTAAAAGAGCACCAAATTACACATTGAAACGGTGGGCGTTGCCATTTACCAGACCTTTTTTTTATTTTGGAGAAAGTTCAGAGATGTCATGAACTGAACTTCACAAAGGAAAAAAAAATCAGAACTGCCAATCCGATAGCGAGATCGTTCGTGCTCGTGGAAGCCTCGCTTGCTTGCTCGCTCGATATTTTTGGAGATGATGGCGCAGAGGCTCCAGCAAGCAGCTACCGGGCTGGGGGAGGAGAGGCAGACCGACATCGACAAGAACATCTCGCCAGCGTCGGAGCCCACAAGCGGCTTGTGGGCCGGCCAATAGCGGTAGTCCACAGGAGAGATATGAATGGCTGCAAAGAAATAAAACATCATCATGTACACAGCCCATGATGTGAGTGGCTGGAAATATATACCATAACAAAGTTGAGAGAATGGAATAAGGCAAAGCTTTTGTCTTCGTTTAAAAAAACAAAGTTGAGAGAATTTTAATTCATATATATCATTCAAAATAAATCATCTGGATTAGATATTTAATTTCTATCCTCTGTATAGAAAAGGAAAAATATAAGAGGCATACGCTGGATGATTAGCATCAGCAGACAAACACCATTGGATGTTCATTATGTTGAAGAACTATCTGTACTTGCTTAACATGCTTATCCGCGTTACAACTGTATTGTAGATTTTCACTGTGAAATTCTTGATAATGTACCAGAAAAAAACAAACATCCCGGCTAATTTTGTACCATATGTCCAGTGGAGTAAAACATTCACGCATCAATATTGAAATAAATGTATAAGCACTTTTGCAAGAGGTTGAAGGCAAAAGCACAACATGAACCCAAGAGCTGGCACCGGCAAAGCGTGAGCAGCTGCAAGACGTAAGAACACGGGTTCCCTTGCTGCGGGATTCGCTTGGAAATCAACTGTCACACCACCCTGAGACCTGGCCAAGGGTTGGAGGCAGAGGTGCAGATCCACGATCACATCCCCATGGAGGTTAACGATGTGGCGCCGTCATCGAGAAGCTGTAAGCGATTGAAAACACAAAAATAATGAGAGCAGGAATTCACGTAGATGCTTGCTGTGTAATGTCCACCTCCCATATTTCCATAGTGATTGCTAATGGGTACAAGTGATAATGGCTGTTTGGTTGATCAGCCTTGCGGCAATATAAGATGAAAGGTCGAAATCACTAATGGGGAAATCTACAAATGTCTCCAGCTTGTTCCTTGTGAACCGGGTACATGAGAACCTTTTCAAATAGATGACCAGAACTTCAGGAAGCCTCATTTCTTAACCTCTTTCTGATGCTTTTTGCAGCAAGGACGGTACCTCAAAAGCAGAAAGGAAATAGTGGGTCATATATATGAACCCAACAGAAAACTTGCAATTCAGACTCATTAGCCATTAGCATGTTTTGAGTTGAGATAGGCATTCGGCTATTTGTTTGCAACTTAGCCATCAGTGTAATATTTGCAAAATCAGCACAAAAATTATTGTAAGAAAGAAGAGAGGAGAGGATTGCCAAAGTACAACATCATGCAAACAGAAAGGAGCACTCACCATATGTCCTCTGCTCCAACAGTTCCTCTTTTAGCAAGACTTCTAGACAGCCATGTAATGCAACACAATCTTCAGATTCTTTCGGGATAAGCTCACGCTTGTGTATCTCAGGTAGATTGTTCAGCACTAAGGTATTATATTGTCTTGACACACTGATTCCAATAGACACTGACATGCAAGACACAACCAGCTTGGTGTTGTCTCGATTAATTGTAGATCATTCACTTATATTATTGTGTGTTGGATATCATCCCTTGTTAAATAAAATTCAAACTGCTCCATGTGTTCGTCCTTGTAAGAAACAGCTGTCATTCGATAATAAGACTCAGTAGGTCATTCCATCACTTCACATTCATTAGCATTGTAGTGGGTTTTTTGTTTCTAAAATAGTATTGGGATTGTATAAACTTAGCATGGGTAATTTAAAATTTCATCTCCAAGTAACTATGACATCAGATACCACAGTCATGAATCGAAGAAAAACATTTAACTGGAGCCGGAGGGATAACCTATGCTTGGTGAGTCCATAAAAAACTACTTACCAAGTTCACTTAGACGCAGGAAAAATAACTCCAGGCCAAGTGGATTGTTCTTCTATTTTTGCTTGAGAGTGATCTGATGTCCACGGAAATGTATAAGCTAGGAAGCCGCAGTAGATGGAACAAAAAATGATCATCCATGCGTACGCGGTGCAGACTTGGTTTTTCCATCAGCAAAAGCTCCTGCAATCTATCCGTGCGAGCAAGAAATCTATTAGACCATAATCCACCATATCAACAGTCTGTTAGGGGTAAATCCCATCCGACGAACACTACTATTCAGATAATATTCTTGGGGAAGCCAATCTAAATCGATGACAAGCCGTCGATGACCTCGCCGTCTTGCCCTGGTTTCGTCGAGCACTCCAGCACAGATCGCCGAGCCACCGCAACTGTTTGAGCTCTGCCGTTCTTGCAGTGGAGCCGCCTCCTTGGCATTTAATGCCGATGCTGACGCTACCGCTGCCGCCTCATTGGCATCCGCCGCCGCATCCTCCGCAGCAGTCTCCTCCACATCCTAAGCGGCCAAGGCCGCCTCCTTGACTGCCGCAACAGCTGCCGAGGCCGCCACCACCGTCGCCTCCATGGCTGGCGAGAGAGACACTCCGGGGTGGGGAATTTGGGAGTGAGCAAAATCGAGCATCTTACAGTGAAGGCACGGGAATTTGGGAATGAGAGGATCTCGCCCAACTTACTTCTCTTTGCTCGTGTCTATATATTCCCCGCGGCTGCCGCCGAGGATTCGATTTCCACCGCTGCCGCCGGATGCTCCTCTCCCCGTCGTGGACCAACTCCCTATAGAAGCCTTCGTGGGCAAGCTCGTAGTTCCTCCACTTTCGGAGAAGGAACGTTCCGTGGCTGGCCCTCCCGAGCAGCGCTTCCACGAAGCCGGAAGTGGCGTGAGGGAGCGGCGCGCCGTGGGATCCCAAGCGGCGCCGGCCGGGACTGGAGAGGAGGGCAACAAAGACCCTCCAGGAATGGAGGGAATTGGCCAGGGGCGGCGTCGTTCGCAAAATTATGGCCCGTAATCACCGGCATTGCTCTCTGTTTACACCGTGTTGGGACGAAACGTCGCAAAGGCCCACCTGTCAGCGCATATAATTAGCCGTCCGTGGAGCGATGTTGGACGAAAGGAGGGGGCAGAACGCGTGGGAGGGCAGATTGAGGAACACTATATTCTTTTTAAGTAGTAGAGATTTTATCCACCATAATATTGCATGCGATTCCAATGATAATTTTTGGTAAATGATAGATTATCCTATGTATGCATGTCTTCCCTGAACCAATACATGTATCACTACCTATGAACCTTAGGGTTGATGTGGTGGCCGGAGACAAAGATATAATTGTTGTTACTTATGTTTAGCTATGCTTAGCCATTGCTTAGTCGAATACTAGTTATGTTCGTTGTTTAAATTCCATAATGATGATGTTGATGGAAGGATTCGGACATGGTGGTTAATGGTGATGCTTAATTAAAATGCTAAGAAGGCTTGGATGAGTTGCCATCGGGGATGGTGTTTTGCCTCATCCTTGTCACCTAGGTGCGAGTTCTTTACCTCTTGAACCAAGATGAGCGTGCTTCCATTGGTGGGAGTATGGGCTCCTTACTAACTGAATAACTTATGCGGGCGTATCCAAGGGTCCTCTAGTTTGCTATTTCCATTTGCGCGTGACTGTGTGGGTGGAAAAGGAATGATGAGGATGGTGGTGTTAGGGCGTGGCGACGGGGCAGGGTGTTGAAATAGGCACTGAACTTGTCCTGTGGCCACAGATGACTCTTGGATAGTGATGCATCTAAAATGCATGCATGAACTTTGCACTATAATTGTTATATTTCAATCATATTTGCATCATATAAGGGGTATATTACTGTTATTTAATGATTTTTGATAATATATAATGATTTACCCTTTTTATGGAATTAATCCTATGCAGGCAGAAAACCCCTTTTTCTTTCTTTAATTGTTTCAGGACCTTAACGACGTCATAATGAGCTATAAATTTAGGGGGGTCATTATTTTGGAAGGACAAGATTTTGGAGCAAAAGAAGTCAACGAACGGAGGCCGGAGGGCCAAGAGGGAGGGTCCCACACGGCCCCTGTACCTGGCCGCGTGGGCCCACCCCATCTGGTCCTCGTGGCCCCAATTGCATCGATCCTTCGCCCCTAAGCATCCTCGTGACCTAAAAACGACTATATAAAAGGTCCCCCGGCGTTTTCCCGAGAGAGGCGGCGGAGAAACACAAAACCAGAAACAGGGAGGCAGAAGGCTGCCGACGGAGAAGATCGGAGGGGGGAACCACTGCCGGAATCCACCTCCGAAGGGCTCCACCCCCTCCGGCGTGTTCATCATCAACTTCTACAGCAAGATCATCTCATCTCCACCTTCTCCATGATGAAGGGGGAGTAGTCCTCCTCGGGGCTGAGGGCTCACGCCGGTAGCTATGTGGTTTATCTCTCTCTCTCATGGTGTGATCTTTATGTGATCATGAGCTTTGTAATCTAGTTGAATCCATAGATGTTACTCTTCTTTATCTTATGAATTATGCTACTCAAGTGGTTTTATTGATGTGATTGCCGGAGTCACCTTTGTCCCATGGTGTGATGTTGATAGTGTGTGCACCGTGTGTGGCTTTTAGGCTAAAAGATTACATGAATACTTATCATGAGTTATTATTTGTGTTGGGTGTCTCTATGATATTGTGGTGTTTATTAGTACTATCTTTGGATGCATATAGTGACCGCTTGAAGTATCCATAGATGTGGAATATGAACTTTAAGGTGTGCTTTTTGTAGCCCTACATAATGGATTGGTGTTCTTTATCCAACCAGAAATTAATTCAAAGTAGCACAATGAGGAGGAATTATCTATGTATTCAATTATATTATTATTGTTGAGAGTGTCCACTAGTGAAAGTATGATCCCTAGGCCTTATTTCCAAGCACCGTTTACACCTTTGTCTTGTCCTCTTGCATTAAAGAGGATTGGGACACTTTCATACTCTTGTTCCCTTGTCTTGTCCTCTTACATTGAAGAGGATTGGGACACTTTTATATTCTTGTTTTGCTATAGTAAACTTCTATCCATTAAATCAATCATCTTGTTCTTTAAACTTGTCTAGTGCTTAATCAACTAAAACTTGTGACACTTTAGTTGTAGGGAATAGATAACTTTTCCTTCTTGCTCCTGCGGATCGATACCTTACTTCCACAATGAGAGGTGCTACAGTGATCCCCTGCTCTTGGGGGTTATCAGATAGTCTCATGCGAGGTAAAGGTTTAACCGCGCCCACTCGCCGGCCTTCCCCGGAAGAGGGCCACTTAGGTGAGCCGGACGGTACTAATGGGTAAATTAGTACACCCCTGCAGGGTTTAATCTTTTCGAAAAGCCGTGTCCGCGGTTATGGACGACTTGGGAACAGACGATAAGATCATAGAGAATCTTAACTTAATTGATATGGCAGCTAAAGGTTGCATAATCAACGTGTGTTTAAAGGTGCATTTCCTCGAGGGTGATTCGAGGGGGTGCCTTTGGTGGAGATGAGAGTTGGTTTTGGCTACAAGTTGGTTCGACGAGAACCGAAGATGAAAAGTTACTCTCTTACCTCTTTTTGGAAAATATTATGATTAGACGATGCGATGGGTCCTTATGTCTTTTGAAAAGGAAATCTGGCTTTATGCAAAAATAAATACCTGTACAGCTTTAGAGCCTCCGTCAGCATCGGGCCTATATCGCCCTACTAAACTTGCGAGTACGTCGTACTCAGTCTCTCTTTGCTGCCTTTATATTTGTATTTCAGAGGAGGACGACACCGAGCAGCTAGGTGGGTTCTTCGTGGACGTCGACCAGTAGTCCGGGGTTCCCAGGTGGCAGCGTGGGACCGTGGAACAAGCTGGCTGGGATCTTTTATCTGTAGGCCTCTTAGGCCATATATTTGCATCTTGTTGTATTAGACAACCTACTTCGCTTCTGCACGATGATTGTTGGGTCTGTGACCTTTTGTGTGTAATATTTGTATCTTCTCTTATATGATTTGCTATATGCTTTTGTATCGTAGAGTCTGCAATGTGCCAGTTGTTCCACAAGTCTCGGTCTCTTAACTATACGTGAGAGCGATGTCTGAGCTTATGGCAGGATCGAGGTGTTGTGTGCCGATGATCCATTCCGAGCACACCTGCCAAAGGTTTTGGCCCGGGATTGGTAAACCCAGTAACCTTCGACTGTGTAGCATGACCGGTTGCACAACGCTTCACTGTATAGTTCTGGGGTCGGGGCGTTACAAGTTGGTATCAGAGCAGGACTGCCTGTAGGAAACCCTTTCTATTGGTCAATGTCGAGTCTAGTTGAAAATTATTTTTAACCTAAAAATGAGTTGTGAAAACCTTCTTAGGATTCTTTTTACTCCTCATCCAACTCGCTCTACTCTGATCTCTTATCTCTATTTTGTTTGAGCTTGGTGTCAAAGTATAGGTTCTCGGGGGTTGGGTTCCTACCGTCCAGTGTTGGGTTTGAGTCCGTTGTATCCGTTTGCTATCGCCACGATGACGTGATGTCACCGTGGTTGCCTAAATCTGTTTTGGTGTTAGTGCCATCTTAAGTCGCTATATCTGGAAGAACTCTTTCTATCTACCCTAACAGTTGGAGTTGTTTACTAACTATGTCCTTGTTCCAAATCTTCAGAATGGCTCCTACCCGTCGTGGGGAACAAGGCAACCCTGAGCCGCCGCCACCCTCAATGGCGGAGGTTCTGATGGCCATCGAGAATAACCGCCTGCAAAATGAGCAGCTGCTCGTGCAGCTGGTGCAGCAAGGGGAAAAGAGGAACACGGACTGCAACACTCTCACGGAGTTCTTGTGCTCCCAACCTCCTACCTTCACCGAAGCTAAGGAGCCGCTTGATGTGGATGATTGGCTCCGGGCTCTCGAGCGCAAGTTTGCCGCTCTTCACGTTCCGGTGGCGGAGCAAGTCAACTTCGCCACCTATCTGCTGAATGGAGCCGCCGGCTCTTGGTGGGAGAGCCACGTGTCAATGTTTGACGCGGGCCATGTTTTCACTTGGGTGGATTTCCGCACCGCCTTCCGTGCGGTGTATATCCCAAGCCCATCATGGACCTCAAGAGGAGGGAGTTCCTGGACTTGACCCAGGGATGCATGGAAATCCAAGCCTATGGGCGGGAGTTCAACCACCTCTCCCGTTACGCCCCTCGGGACGTGACGAATGATGAGGACAAGCAATACCTCTTCCGCAAGGGGCTCACCCCTTGCCTCTGATACGAGCTCCTGCCTTTCAAGTTCCAGTCCTACCAGGAGCTCTACAACCAGGCTCTCACTATGGAGCAGGGTAGGAAGGAGTTGGAGGCTTCCAAAAGGCCAGCTCCCGCTGACAACCAGAGCTCCTCTTCCTCTGAGGGCAAGAAGCGCCGGGTCTTTGTGCCTTTCAGTGCGGTGCCTCGTGCCCCCTTCGCGCCAAGGCCTTCAGGGTTCAGGCCACCTCCGCCTCGCCCAGCTACCTCGACCTTGGGTGTGGCTGGAAGTGGCTTCCGCCCTCAGTTGCCTCCTGCACCGCCGGGGCTCACATGCTACAGCTGTGGCCAGCCGGGGCACTACTCCAGGGAGTGTCCCTAGAAGGCACCGGCTACCTCAGCACCTACACCAGCTCCCTCTACACCAGCCGCCAAGGCCATGACCGTCAGCCGTGGCCGCCTGAACCACGTCTCGGCTGAAGAAGCTGAAGAGGACCCCGGTGTTCTCATGGGTACGCTTCGAATCAATGGATATCCAGCTATAGTTTTGTTTGATTCTGGAGCATCGCATTCATTCATATCCATCACTTTTGCACACAACCATCAAATCCCGTTTGTGAACATGGACTCCCCTCTAGTGATCAAAACACCAGGCTCTAGTTGGCACACTAACTGGATCGCTTCTGAGGTTCAGGTTTGTGTAGGGTCAATACCTTTTCCGTTCTCGTTGATAGCCCTGAAGTCAAATGGGATAGATGTCATTCTGGGAATGGATTGGCTAGTCAAATATCAGGCCAACTTGAATTGTGCTGCCAAGACTGTCACTGTGATCCACCCAAGCTATGGGATAGTGCATTATTGGTCCCCTTCATCTGCAAATCCAGCCGCTACCACTCCTCTCTCTCCGGAGATCAGTCTTTATTTCTTGGAGGGCATCACTCCTCCTGATATGCATGAGGTAGGGGTGGTGTGCAATTTTCCCGATGTCTTCCTGGAGGCATTGCCTGGCATGCCACCTGATCGAAGCGTGGAATTTGTCATCGAATTGGTTCCGAGAACTGCCCCAATTTCCAAGAGGCCCTACCGCATGCCAGCGGAAGAGCTAACTGAATTGAAGAAGCAACTTGATGAGCTGCTCGAAAAAGAATTCATCCGTCCGAGTAGCTCGCCTTGGGGCTGCCCGGTCATCTTTGTCAAGAAAAGGGATACAAATGTTCCTCGGCTGGTTGTTGACTACCGCCCTCTGAATGCGGTGACCATCAAGAACAAGTACCCTATTCCTCGAATAATTGACCTATTCGATCAACTAGCTGGTGCAACTGTGTTCTCCAAGATGGATCTGAGGTCAGGCTACCATCAGATCAAAATCAGAAAGGAGGATATTCCGAAGACGGCTTTGACTACCCGTTATGGACTGTATGAGTACACCGTCATGTCTTTTGGCCTCACAAATGCTCCGGCCACATTCATGAGGCTTATGAACTCCATCTTCCACGAGTACCTCGACAAGTTCGTCATTATTTACATTGATGACATCTTGGTCTACTCCAAAACCGAAGACGAACATGCTTAGCATCTTCGACTAGTGTTGACCAAGCTCCGTGATCACCGCCTCTACGCCAAGTTCTCCAAGTGTGAGTTTTGGCTAAAGGAGCTCATTTTCCTAGGCCATGTGGTGTCAGCCGCTGGAGTGGCTGTGATACCAGATAAGATTCAGGGAATCCTGGATTGGCCAACTCCAAAGTCCGTCAAAGACATCCGTAGTTTCCTTGGGTTGGCGGGTTACTACCGTCGATTCATCGAGGGCTTTTCCAAGATAGCCAAGGCTTTGACTGATCTTCTCAAGAAAAACAAACAGTTTGTATGGACCGACAAAGTTGAAGAGAGCTTCCAAACTCTCAAGGTCAAGCTCACCACCACCCCGGTTCTTGTCCTTCCTGACATCGACAAGGACTTTGTTGTCTATTGTGATGCATCACTCCAAGGTTTGGGCTGTGTTTTGATGCAAGAAGGCCATGTTGTCGCCTATGCTTCCCGGCAACTCAAACCACATGAGCAAAACTATCCAACTCATGATCTAGAGCTTGCTGTCGTGGTACATGCTCTGAAGCAATGGAGACCTTACCTGTTGGGCAACCGTTGTGAGATCTTTTCTGATCATCAAAGTCTGAAGTATCTCTTCACCCAGCCGGATCTGAACTTGAGACAGAGAAGATGGTTGGAGTTAATCAAGGACTATGATGTGACTCTCAACTATCAGCCCGGGAAGGCCAACGTTGTGGCCGATGCTCTGAGCCGCAAGGCCTACTGCAATACCTTGATGGTTGAAAAGGCACAACCTGCTCTCCATGAGGAGTTTGCTAGGTTGAATCTGGAGATCGTTACCTCCGGATATCTAGCTAACCTGGAGATCAAATCCACTCTTGAGGATGAAATCAAGGCCGACCAGCAAACTGATGCTGAAATCCTTGAGCTCAAAGAGAAAATAGCAAAGGGAAAAGCCAACTGTTTCTCTGTTGATGACAATGGTGTTGTCTACTTCGGTGACCGTCTAGTGGTGCCCAAGAGTGGGAATACAAAGGACTTAATCCTCTCAGAAGCTCATGAGTCACCCATCTCTATTCATCCGGGTAGCACCAAAATGTACCAAGATCTTCGCCGTCAATTCTGGTGGTCTTGCATGAAGCGAGAAATTGCCGAGTTTGTTGCTGAATGCGACGTCTGTCGCCGGGTGAAAGCTGAACATCAAAGGCCAGCTGGTACCCTTCGCCCCATAGCCATTCCCGAGTGGAAATGGGATGAAGTTGGTATGGATTTCATCACTGGCTTTCCTAGATCACAAAAGGGCAACAATGCCATCTGGATCATCATCGACCGTTTGTCCAAGGTCGCCCACTTCCTTCCAGTCCGTGACGATATTCGAGCAAGCCAACTTGCTGACTTGTATATGGCCCGGATTGTTCCTTTGCATGGGGTTCCTTTGCGGATCATTTCAGACCGTGGTAGTCTGTTTGTGTCCAAATTCTGGCAAAGCTTCCAAACGGCTCTTGGAACCCGTCTTAATTTCAGCACCGCCTATCATCCCCAAACTGACGATCAAACTGAAAGGGTGAACCAAGTTCTTGAGGACATGCTCCGGGCATGCATCATCTCCTTCGGCAAGGGTTGGGAAAAATACCTCCCTCTCGCCGAGTTCTCCTACAACAACAACTACCAAGCCAGTTTGCGAATGGCTCCCTTTGAAGTCCTCTATGGCCGAAAATGTCAGACTCCTTTGAATTGGTCTGAAACCGGGGAGAGGTCACTCTTCGGTCCCGATGTGATCAATGAGGCCGAGGAGAAAGTTCGTATCATTCGGGATAATCTCAAGGCTGCTCAATCCCGGCAGAAAAGCTACTATGACAAGCACCATCAAGAGGTCCACTATGAAATTGGTGACAAGGCCTATCTTCGAGTCTCTCCCCTCCGAGGCGTTCATCGCTTCGGGATCAAGGGAAAATTGGAACCTCGCTATGTTGGCACTTTCACCATCCTAGCAAAGCGAGGAGATCTCTCCTATCAACTCGAGTTGCCCTCCAACTTCCCGGATGTGCATGATGTGTTCCATGTCTCCCAACTCCGTCGTTGCTTCAAGGATCCAATCCGTGGGGTTGATCATGAGGTGTTGGACATCCAGGAGGATTTGACTTACCGCGAGCATCCTATCCGCATCTTGGATGAAGCGGAAAGGACAACCCGCAAGAAGACCATCAAGTTCCTCAAAATCCAATGGTCTAACCATTCCGAAGAAGAAGCGACTTGGGAGCGAGAAACTAGTCTTCGGCAGGAATATCCCGCCTTCTTCACTCAAGTCTAGAATCTTGGGACGAGATTCCTGTAAGGGGGGTAGAATTGTAACAGCCCCAGCTTTGTAATGAAAAATACGATGAATTTTTCCACTTTTGCATCATTGTTTGCATCATGGCATCCATATGAATTTGCTATTTCTAACAAACCAACATGTGCAAGCAATTGAAATGGGGAGGCAAACTTCCCAACACCCAAAGCAAGGCAATTGATCAGCTTATCAACCAAATTTATTCTTGGACTTCCAAATTGATTAGGAAGTTCCAAATTATATCTTAGAACAAATTGTTAACATCCAATTGTTCACAAGCCAAGATTTAAACTTGGAGAATTCAAAATTGGCTCAATCCTATTTCTATTTTTGAGGCCAAGATAAGTTTTCCAAAATTTCAAACTAAAATCATGGGGAGCTTCAATACCATTGTGAGAGCCTCCATGAATATTTTCATTATTTTCGGAAATGCTTAAGTGCTCTAAATAATTACATTTTGGAATTTATCAAAAATACTTTTAACTAAAAGCTGTGAACAAATGATGCCCAAAACATTTTATTTTGGACCACCAAATTTTGTGGAGGTTCTAAAGGTTAAATGGAGCCTATATGAATGTTTGCACTTTTTATAAAAGTGTCCTGGTGCCTCAATTAAATCGCTAAAGCCTGCTGCTGGACCATTTTGCAATTTAATTAAAAGTTGTCAGGGGGTTTTCAGAAAATTGTATCGCCACTGTAGCGCCATGGCGCACTGGCGCCATGCCGCGCTGCCGGCAGAGCTGCTCCGCACGCGGCCGTGGCCCCCCGGGGACAAGAAGCTACCCTCGTCGCTCACCTGCCCCGCACTCCTCTCCTCTCTCGCTTTCTCCCTGAAATTCTGGATCGACGCCACCTCTGCTTTCCCCGCGCTGCCCTCCGCGGTGCCGACGCCGTCGCCGTCGATTCACCGTGCTCTGGAGGTCCCCGGGACAAGCCGACGCCGCCAACTGCTCCGCCGCATCCCCTTCTCCCTCCCCACCGGAAGAATCAAGCCGGGAAGGTCCGTAGCCGACGGCCACGTCCTCGCCTCTTCCTCGCCTCGGCCTCGCTCCGCCGGCCGATTTCCGGCGTCCCCATCACTTCCCCGCCGTCGCCGACCTCAACCAAACGGTTGCTGGTGAGCTCCTCTCTCTTTTAGCTTCTTCCCGCTCTCCCCTCTCCCTCTTCTGCCGCCGGTGCCGTCCGTCGCCGCCGGTTCCCCACCGTCACCGTGCCCGGCCGTGCTCCCGGTCTGGGCCGGCCAAAAGGCCGGTGCCTTCTGGCTGGTCCCCGGCCTGCACGCCAGCCTGGGCCGGCCTCGAGGCCGGCAGCCTCAGGCGCAACCCCAGCCTGGCCCCGGTCTGGGCCGGCTCTGAGGCCGGCCACCTCTGCCACCAGCCCGGCCTGGAACCGGCCTGGGCCGACCTGTGGGCCGGCCCGTACAGTAAAAACAGAAAAAATAAAATAAATTAAATAAATTGATAACTATTTGTTTATTGCTTCAATTTTAGCAAATGATATACCAAAGTGTTCAGAAAAACAATACCTATCATTTGGTAACATTGTGATGCCCCTTTTTAAGAAATAAATTCTCCTTTATTTAGAATTCCTAAAATGGTTTAAATAATACCAAATTGGGAAAAATCATAACTTATTAAATATTGATCCAAAAATTATGAATAAGATATCAATGTGATAAACACTTCAAATGCTATCAAACCATGCTAATATCACATCATGATCACAAATATTTATTCGATGTTATTCATAATTTGATTAAAAGATTTAAATTCAATTAATTATTTAATTTGCTATTTATTCTTCGGTACTCAGAAAATTACAAATAAGGTACCAAAATGATCGGAAGGACAAACCCTATCCGTTCATATCATGTTCATGCATATTTGAGCCACTTCTCTAATAAATTAATAATTTATAAAGAATGTGGTCAATAAGGTAAATATGGGGTTGTTTCCAAATAATTTCACTAATTATTTGGCTCTCCATTTAATTTTGCTTTTGCTTTATATGATGTTACATATGCATAAACTTTTCATGCCATCATGTGATTGTGCATTGCACCTTGCCTTCGTGTTATTTATTTTGTTTCCTTTGTTATTATTTTGGGTGTCGATAGATTTCGGAGTCGAGGGTTCCCTCTCCTACCCCGACGAGCAGTACTACATGCCCCAGCAGCAAGGCAAGAGATAACCTAACCTTCTTGGCATCTAGCATCCTATTGTTTTATAAACTTATTTTATCCACCATAATATTGCATGCGATTCCAATGATAATTTTTGGTAAATGATCGATTATCCTATGTATGCATGTCTTCCCTGAACCAATACATGTATCACTACCTATGAACCTTAGGGTTGATGTGGTGGCCGGAGACAAAAATATAATTGTTGTTACTTATGTTTAGCTATGCTTAGCCATTGCTTAGTCGAATACTAGTTATGTTCATTGTTTAAATTCCATAATGATGATGTTGATGGAAGGATTCGGACATGGTGGTTAATGGTGATGCTTAATTAAAATGCTAAGATGGCTTGGATGAGTTGCCATCGGGGATGGTGTTTTGCCTCATCCTTGTCACCTAGGTGCGAGTTCTTTACCTCTTGAACCAAGATGAGCGTGCTTCCACTGGTGGGAGTATGGGCTCCTTACTAACTGAATAACTTGTGCGGGCGTATCCAAGGGTCCTCTAGTTTGCTATTTCCATTTGCACGTGAGTGTGTGGGTGGAAAAGGAATGATGAGGATGGTGGTGTTAGGGCGTGGCGATGGGGCAGGGTGTTGAAATAGGCACTGAACTTGTCCTATGGCCACAGATGACTCTTGGATAGTCTCATGCGAGGTAAAGGTTTAACCGCGACCACTCGCCGGCCTTCCCCAGAAGAGGGCCACTTAGGTGAGCCAGACGATACTAATGGGTAAATTAGTACACCCCTGCAGGGTTTAATCTTTTCGAAAAGCCGTGTTCGCAGTTATGGACGACTTGGGAACAGACGATAAGATCATAGAGAACCTTAACTTAATTGATATGGCAGCTAAAGGTTGCATAATCAACGTGTGTTTAAAGGTGCATTTCCTTGAGGGTGATTCGAGGGGGTGCCTTTGGTGGAGATGAGAGTTGGTTTTGGCTACAAGTTGGTTCGACAAGAACCGAAGATGAAAAGTTACTCTCTTACCACTTTTTGGAAAACATTCTGATTAGGTTTAATCTTTTCGAAAAGCCGTGTCCGCAGTTATGGACGACTTGGGAACAGACGATAAGATCATAGAGAACCTTAACTTAATTGATATGGCAGCTAAAGGTTGCATACTCAACGTGTGTTTAAAGGTGCATTTCCTCGAGGGTGATTCGAGGGGGTGCCTTTGGTGGAGATGAGAGTTGGTTTTGGCTACAAGTTGGTTCGACAAGAACCGAAGATGAAAAGTTACTCTCTTACCACTTTTTGGAAAACATTCTGATTAGACGATGCCATGGGTCCTTATGTCTTTTGAAAAGGAAATCTGGCTTTATGCAAAAATAAATACCTATACAGCTTTAGATCCTCCGTCAGCATCGGGCCTATATCGCCCTACTAAACTTGCGAGCACGTCGTACTCAGTCTCTCTTTGCTGCCTTTATATTTGTATTTCAGAGGAGGACGACACCGAGCAGCTAGGTGGGTTCTTTGTGGACCACTACTAGGAAAAGGCTTATAGGTGCATTACTTAGCCGTGGCGCACCACTATTTTGGTGTGCCACGAGTATATAGCCGTGGCGCACCAGACACAGATGCGCCACGCGTAGGACATTACCCGTGGCGCACCAAAATAGTGGTACGCCACGGCTAAGTGCAGGCTAGGCTGACGGAGGGGCACCCTCCTTAGCCGTGGCGCACCACTATTTCGGTGCGCCACGGGTAAGAGTATAGCCGTGGCGCACCTTATTCCAATGCGCCACCAAAATAATGGTCTCGGGGCCAAATTTTGACCCCACATAGCCGTGGCGCACCAAAATAGTGGTGCGCCATGGCTAACCTCTTACCCGTGGCGCACCGAAATAGTGGTGCGCCACGGGTAAGTTTCCTGTTTTGTGCTCCCATGCACCCCCCCCCCCCCCCCCCCCCCCCGTGATCGCCTTTTCAGTTTTGGAGAAGCTAAAAGAAAATGTTAAAAAATTCAAAAATAAAATCCTTTGAGATGTGGTTATGTTACGTAAACTAGGTGTTAGGAAAATTTTGAAACATGAATTTCGATGTATTTTGCAAAAAAATCATTATGAAATAGTAAAACGGCAATAACTTTTGCATACGAACTCGGATTTCGACGTTTAATACCTTAAAAAAAACTAGAGAAAAAACCACATCCAATCCTAATGGCCTACGGCCTTTTGAGCCGTTTTTTGCCCACAGAATCCCCAAATTCGAAAGGTAACACCTATTTTTTTGAAGTTTAAGTTTTCTGGCCAGAAAAAATAAATAAAACTTACCCGTGGCGCATGGAAAGAGTGGTGCGCCACGGATAGTTAACTACCCGTGGCGCACCACATAGTCCATGCGCCATGGGTAACCTGGGGGCACAATCCATGTGCTTCACGATCCGACGGCTCACAGCGATTTAAACAAGCACACAATCCGTGTGCTTGTTCGTTCTTGTCTCTGATTGGTCTAGAGGGGGGCATCTCCTCAACCCTATCTCCTTCTCTCCCTTCTCCTCTTTCTTGTCCCCTTCTCCTCCATCTCCCTCCAAGCTTCTCCCCTTATCCTCTCCAAGCCTCTCCCCTTCTCCTCCATCCTCCTCACAGTGGCGGCCGGGGACGGCCGGCTAGCATCTCCACGGCGGCCGGCGACCTCCTCCACGATGGCGAGCATCTCCACGGCGGCCGGCGACCTCCTCCACGATGGCGAGCATCTCCACGGCGGCCGGCGACCTCCTCCACGATGGCGAGCATCTCCACGGCGGCCGGCGACCTCCTCCCCGATGGCGACATCCTCCACGACGGCGCCTCCTCCATGGACGGTGAGCTCCTCCATGACGGCGCCTCCTCCATGACGGCAAGCTCCTCCACGTCGGCGACCTCGACGGCGACATCATCCACAACGGCGACGTCCTCCACGACGGTGACCTCCTCCACCATGGCGACCTCCTCCACCACGGCGACCTCCTCCACCACGGCGACCTCCTCCACCACGGCGACCTCCTCCACCACGGCGACCTCCTCCACCACGGCGACCTCCTCCACCACGGCGACCTCCTCCACGGCGACCACCAACACGACGGCCGGTGAGCTGTCGGACACGCCGACGTGGGCGGTGGCCGGTGGCTCTTTTTTTTTAGATTCAGAAATTCATAGCCGTGGCGCACCAAAACGAGATGCGCCACGGGTATGTGCCGATAGCCGTGGCGCATCAAAACGAGGTGCGCCACGGGTATATAAACATACCCGTGGCGCACCTAATTTTGCTGCGCCACGGCTATGTATATACCCATGGCGCACATGGACACCTGCGCCACGGCTATTTTCTTACCCGTGGCGTGGCAATCCGTGGCGCAGGCCCCTGCGCCACGGGTAACCAAAACTGGTGCGCCACGGGTAACCTTTTTCCTAGTAGCGACGTCGACCAGTAGTCCGGGGTTCCCAGGTGGCAGCTTGGGACTGTGGAACAAGCTGGCTGGGATCTTTTATCTGTAGGCCTCTTAGGCCATATATTTGCATCTTGTTGTATTAGACAACCTACTTCGCTTCTGCATGATGATTGTTGGGTCTGTGACCTTTTGTGTGTAATATTTGTATCTTCTCTTATATGAGTTGCTATATGCTTTTGTGTCGTAGAGTCTGCAATGTGCCAGTTGTTCCACAAGTCTCGGTCTCTTAACTATACGTGATAGCGATGTCTGAGCTTATGGCAGGATCGAGGTGTTGTGTGCCGATGATCCATTCCGAGCACACCTACCAAAGGTTTTGGCCTGGGATTGGTAAACCCAGCAACCTTCGACTGTGTAGCATGACCGGTTGCACAACGCTTCACCGTATAGTTCTGGGGCCGGGGCGTTACAATGATATTTTTGGGGTTTTTATATTTGTATGCAATGAATATTTTTTTTGTATTTTCTGATTTTAAAATGGCTGAATGTAAAAGATGCTTAAAAGTGGTTGGAAAAGTGTTTCTTATGAGTAAAAATGGACCGGGGTTCATGGTTTCACACATGCACTCTCTCTTTAATATAGTGTGGCAAATGAGTAGACATAGATTTAACATATGAGATTGCAAACAAGTTTAATGACATGTTACTTGTTATATGGGCATCATGTCCTAACATAGAGACCTTTTGATTATTAGTCTCACTTATACTCCACCAAGATGTGAACTAAATCATGCACCTTAGTAATTAAGATGGCATCAGAGTATAGCTTTAAGATTTATGACATGAAGTGAAAATAAACACATGATTGCAAACAAGAGGCATGTCACTCCTCATACCTTGCAACATGGTATTTTGGTTTATCTCTAGTGAGGCAACAAAGTAAGGTAAACACCCAATGGATCATGATATTAAGTTGTCAGCTGATCACTTCACCACCCCCGTTACTCCAACTAATGCACACGTTCCCCCCACACACGCTCTCATAAACATGCTTGATCATAACAAGGATATAAGAACGGGGTACATAATATGCATCTACTTTCATAACTGAAATAAACATTGCAATCTCAACATATATTATCTCATAGAAAGATCCACCACAATGGTAATACAACGGTGACCGTAATCATGTTCAGCAGCTCATACGGTGCTAATTAGTGAAGCTCAAGAGAGAGAGAGAGAGATACATATGCTACTGCCATAAACCCATAGTCCAGAGGTGGACTACTCCCTCTTCACCATGGAGACGGTGGAGATGTCGATGGAGAAGAAGGAGACCTCTCCGGCAGGGCTCCGCCGGAGTTTCCCCCTCCGATCTGCAGCCTCCTGGTCTCTGTTTCTTGTTTCTCTTGTGTGGCGGCCCTCCCATCGAAAAACGTCGGGGGACCTTTTATATAGGCGTTTTTAGGTCACGAGGATGCTTCAGGGCGAAGGATCGATGCAAACGGGGCCACGAGGGCAGAAATAGGTGGGCCCACGCGGCCCCTGTACCTGGCCGCATGGGGCCCTATATTTTGGCCCTCCGGCCTCCGTTCGTTTGCTAAAGTTGACTTTGTTGTGATATCCTTGGACAAACCCTTTCAGCTATGATTCCCCGGCAACGGCGCCAGAAAAACCTTTGATGGCGTGTAGTTGAAGTCTCCCTCAACTTCGCCACCAAGTACTCTTGATACCCTTAAAGGAAAATAATAAATATAAGGGATAGGTTGAGCCTCCAAGTGCAAAGTATGTAGTAGTGGAAGTTTTTCCCCACGAGGGTGACTCGAGGGTTTAATATCGAACTCTCGGGGAATCAGTAGTGTGGGTTTTATCTCCTTGTCCTTCTCTAGATTTCCTGCAAACAAAGTAGATTGCTTTGTGCCCCCAACCTCACCAAGTGGTTGTCAAGCACAAGGTGTGAGAATGATATTAAGATAATAAATGATGCAAAATAGTAAATAAAAATGCAATGGTGGTAAGTAGTAATGCAAGGATGATGGATGATATTTTTGGGGTTTTTATATGTGTATGCAATGAATAAAAGTTTTTTTTGTTTTTCCTGATTTTAAAATGGCTGAATGTAAAATATGCTTAAAAGTGGTTGGAAAAGTGTTTCTTATGATTAAAAATGGACCGGGGTTCATGGTTTCACACATGCACTCTCTCTTTAATATAGTGTGGCAAATGAGTAGACATAGATTTAACATATGAGATTGCAAACAAGTTTAATGACATGTTACTAGTTATATGGGCATCACGTCCTAACATAGAGACCTTTTGATTATTTGTCTCACTTATACTCCACCAAGATGTGAACTAAATCATGCACCTTAGTAATTAAGATGGCATCAGAGTATAGCTTTAAGATTTATGACATGAAGTGAAAATAAACACATGATGGATCTAGTCTTAGGTAGAGGCATGTCACTCCTCATACCTTGCAACATGGTATTTTGGTTTATCCCTAGTGAGGCAACAAAGTAAGGTAAACACCCAATGGATCATGATATTAAGTTGTCAGCTTATCACTTCACCACCCCCGTTACTCCAACTAATGCACACGTTCCCCCACACACGCTCTCATAAATATGCTTGATCATAACAAGGATATAAGAACGGGGTACATAATATGCATCTACTTTCATAACTAAAATAAACATTGCAATCTCAACATATATTAACTCATAGAAAGATCCACCACAATGGTAATACAACGGTGACCGTAATCATGTTCAGCAGCTCATACGGTGCTAATTAGTGAAGCTCAAGAGAGAGAGAGAGATACATATGCTACTGCCAGAAACCCATAGTCCAGAGTTGGACTACTCCCTCTTCATCGTGGAGACGGTGGAGATGTCGATGGAGAAGAAGGAGACCTCTCCGGCAGGGCTCCGCCGGAGTTTCCCTCCTCCGGTCTGGAGCCTCCTGGTCCCTGTTTCTTGTTTCTCTTGTGTGGCGGCCCTCCCATCGAAAAACGTCGGGGGACCTTTTATATAGGCGTTTTTAGGTCACGAGGATGCTTCAGGGCGAAGGATCGATGCAAACGGGGCCACGAGGGCAGAAATAGGTGGGCCCACACGGCCCCTGTACCTGGCCGCATGGGGCCCCCTATTTTGGCCCTCCCGTCTCCGTTCGTTTGCTTCTTTCGCTCCTAGGTCTTCCTCCTTCCAAAATAATGAACCCCGTAAATTTATAGCTCATTATGACTTCATTAAGGTCCTGAAACAAATAAAGAAAGAAATAGGGGTTTTCTGCCTGCGCAGGTTTAATTCCATAAAAAGGGGAAATCATTATTAATTACCAAAAATCATTAAATAACAGTAATATACCCGTTATATGATGCAAATATGAATGGAATATAACTATTATAGTGCAAAGTTCATGTATGCATTTTAGATGCATCACCATGGGGGCATCCCCAAGCTTGAGCTCTGGTCCATCCTCAATTTCTCATATTCCTCTCTCTTTGGAACTTAAAAACTCCCTTCACACAAAACTTCTCATAATTTGATTAGAGGGTTAGTGCTCATAAATTAAAACGCACATGTGTTCAACTTAAGACCAAATGCAAACCAACTCACATAAAAAAGACAGCAAAAACAGGGAACTGGCACTGGGCATCTTGTCAATAGGTTAGTCCGACAAAACGCTAAAACGTGATATAAATAACAGTAAAAACATGTGGCAATAACATAAAACAAGCATGGATCACTCAAAAGTTCTAGATACGTCGGAGACGTATCAACACCCCAGCCCCTCGGGAGGGACCCCGTCAGAGGAAGCCAACGATGATTGGCTGAGTTAAGCCGGATTTTACCGCTCTCAACTCGATTGTCGATATTCGATGAACTCACACGAATTCGCCGAATAACGGAAGCTGGAACAAGGGTTTGAGGGTAAAAAGTAGGGTTTGTATTGATTGTCGATTGTTTGCTTAATTTCAATCGGCCGTCACCTCCTACATATATATAGCGAGGC
Source organism: Puccinellia tenuiflora (assembly GCA_012064385.1). Classification (NCBI taxonomy): domain Eukaryota; kingdom Viridiplantae; phylum Streptophyta; class Magnoliopsida; order Poales; family Poaceae; genus Puccinellia; species Puccinellia tenuiflora. The sequence goes on from QRDG01000195.1 coordinate 729,134, forward strand.
GGCTGGACTTTCCCGTACAAGTATTGGACTTCTACAAGGATTACAACTCATAACATAGGTCGGTTTCTATTTCTAAACTGGGTAAGTTTCCCGGCCGGCGTCGTATTGGATTCGGACTGCCAGTTTTGTCTCCGGCTTCTTTTTGGAAAGTCACCTTTTGTCTTTCCGGGTTGGTCCAGAACTCCTTTCGGCGCTACCGACTTCTAATTTGGGCTTGGCAAGCATTATCACCTTGCGTCTGGCATTTCTCGTGCAGCTTGTGGAATCTTCGGGAAGCTTCGAGTCTAACCTGCACTAAGTTTCCGAGTAAACCGCTGGGTTGACTTCTGCTGGGTCTCCGAGTCTAACCTACACCAAGTTTCCGAGTAAACCGCCGGGTTGACTTCTACCGGGTCTCCGAGTCTAACCTGCACCAAGTTTCCGAGTAAACCGCCGGGTTAGCTTCTGCCGGGTCTCCGGAAGTTTCCGAGTAACCCGCCGGGTTGGCTTCTGCCGGGTCCCCGGAAGTTTCCGAGTAACCCGCCGGGTTGGCTTCTGCCGGGTCCCCGGAAGTTTCCGAGTAACCCACCGGGTTGGCTTCTACCGGGTCTCCGAGTAACCCGTCGGATTGGCTTCTGCCGGGTCCCCGGAAGTTTCTGTAACCCGCTGGGTTGGCTACTGCCGGGTCCCCGGGACCTGCCAAAAATGGGTGCTAACATCCGGCAAGGAGGTCCCCAACACCATGACCTCGCTTTTGTGGAAATTGATCCGCAACCCTAACATGCTCTCAAAACATAGGAGAATGAATTTGAGATTAGCAATGGCGAGGTCGTCCGGCTGGATCATAATGATCATATCATCCGCATATTGCAGGTGTGACACCCCCCAGGTATCAGATCAGGGACAAATCCACAAATATGTCCCCTCCTCTTGGCTGCATCTAGCACCGCTGCAAGGGCTTCAACCACATAGTCAAAGAGTAGAGGGGATAGCGGGTCGCCTTGGCGAATCCCCCGCACATTCCTGAAGAAGTTACCAACTTCCCCATTGATGGTGATGGCAGTCTAGCCCCCCGAGACCAGCCCCATGGCCCGGTGTACCCACCCAGGGTCGTAGCCCTTCCGCAAAAGGACCTCGCGTAAGAAAGGCCAATGAACACGGTCATATGCCTTCTCGAATTCAAGTTTCAAGAAATCTCCGCCAAGCTTCTTGGTCTTGACCTTGTGAACAATTTCCTGCAGAGAGAGAACCCCCTCATGGATATGCCTTCCCCGAATGAAAGCAGACTGAGTTCGGCTGATCGTGCGGTGGGCTATAGGGGTGAAACGGAGGGCATAGGCTTTGGCCACAAACTTGAAGATCACATTGATCAGAGCAATGGGTCGAAATTGCCTAATGTCCTCATCCCCAGGCACTTTCGGGATTAGGGTGAGAATCCCGAAGTTTAATCTAGCAATGTCCACCCTCCCAAGGGCGAAACCATTCGCAATAGCTAGAATATAAGGTTTGACCAGGGGCCAAAACCTTTTGAAGAACACCACCGGGAGGCCATCGGGTCCCGGGGCCGTGTCCACCTTCATGCTGCAGAGCACTAGGTTCATCTCTTCACTCATGAAGGTAAGCTTGAGGTTTGTGTTCTCCTCTTCCGAGACCCGCCTCAACGTGTCCCAGAGTGAATGTGCAGTCGTGAAAGGGGACTGGTCCCCCTCCACACCTAGGAGGTTCTGATAGAAGTCATAGTGTGTGCCTGAATCTCCCTAGGTTGAGAGAGGATCCCCGCCTCCGACACAAGGCGGGAGATAGCGCATTTCCTTCTCTTGCCATTCGCGACTGCATGGAAAGAGGTTGTATTAGTGTCCCCCTTGAGGAGCCACTGTAGGCGACTCGTTGACGCCAATATTCCTCCTCCACTTTCGCTAAGTGGGTGAGTTGGTCTTCGAGATGATATATGAGAGCCCATCCCTCATCATCTAGACCAGAGGCATCCGCGCGGGCATCCAGCACCTGGATTTGCCATAGGATGTCAGCCTTCGCATCTCTATCGGCCCTTCCTAAATTAGCCCCCAGCCTTTAAGGAATTGCCGTAGGCCTGCTGAAATGGCTTGCCATGCATCAATGGGGTCAGCGAAAGCACCTCCAAGTGCTTCCAGCTCGCGCCATTTGGAGGAAACCAAGTCCACAAACTCCGGTCATTCCAACCAAGCCTTCTCAAAAAAGAAGCGTGAGCTCCTCCTCTTGAGCTCCTCCCCCGAGCTCAGTACCAGTGGTGCATGGTCCGAACCAGTAATGGTATCCGCTGTGAGTGAGCACAGTGGGAATAGCAATTCCCACTCGATCGTCATGAGTACCCGATCCAACACCGATCGGACTGTCTATTGGTCCAAGTGTATCTGCCTCCGCCTCTACGGATCTCACGTAATGCATGGTTGGCAATGAAGTCATTGAATTTATTCACCCGTGTCCAGTTGATGTTATCATTGTTTTTATCCGCTACTCCCCTAATCAGGTTAAAATCACCTCCCACCACCAATGGGAAGGGGCAGGCCGTCACCGCAGCAGACATCTCCGCAAGAAAGTCGTCTGTGCGCCGATGGTCTGCCCGGCCATATACCACAAACAAAGACCACGTTTGTGTGGTATCCAGCTGAAGGATGTCCGCCCTGATGAAGTAGGAGCCACTTCTCCAATCCTTCACCTCAAAGGCGTCCTCGTTGACCCCCCAACATCATACCCCCGGAGTGGCCAATCGCCGGCGTAGAGTGCCACGCAAAACAACCCTCGGGGTCGATACTTAGCAACTCGGATGGCATGAAGGAGGCTTTAATAGTCTCCTGTAGACCCACAAAATCTAACCTCTCTCGAGAGATAAAATCCCTAATCTGGGTTCGGCGTCCCGGTTTGCCAAAACCCCGGATATTATAGAAGCCCACACGCATCACGTCCGGGTGGTCTTCCTCCGTCCACGACGGGATGCCACCTTCGTAACCCTCTCACCTGAACCTGTGGCGGTTGGGGCGGTCTCGGGTTGGTTCATGGAAGCCTCCATGATCGTGTCCCCGGTATTCACCTCCGGGACATCAACCCTCTCGGTGTTCTTGCATGGAGCCTCCACCGCCACCTTGGCTGCGAGGTCCTTGCGGAAATGTGCCTCCGCGATCACTGCCAGAGCCTCTTCCTTGGCACGAATAAGGGAGAGGACGTCGGTTTCTCGGCCGGATTCCAACACAAAAGCTAAACCCACATCGTGAACTACCGCTATTAAGTGCTCATCGGGTAACTCTTGCAAGATAGCAAAACGGGAATGGGAAGAAAAAGAACCTGATGATGGCACCTCCAGGTTCCTGATCGCCGTGTGTCGCTCCGCCCTCGCCACCGAGGTGATCGCAGACTCGGAGCCGTGCAGCCGCACGCTCTTGCGCAGCGGGCCAGACGCGACCGGCGTCGTGCGGCGCCTCCGTAGCACACCGGTCTCGGCCGCAGATGCCTCGCCCGCGGCCTGCTGCTCCTCATCGATCATCTCCCCCTCAGAGTCCGCATCCGAGACCCCGAACCCGTCCTGGAGAGAGGAGTACCTGGGTGGTGAGGCGACAGGCTGCACCACCACCGTCTTGGCCGGGCCCCTCAAGGCCTCGTCCGCGCGCATCTTCGCCAAGGCGGCAAGGGAAGGAGGCCATGAGCTTGCCCCCTTCAAGTTCGAGCCATATTGGTCCACAAGAAATGGCTCGGAGGCCGGCTCCGCCACCTCGGCCGCAGCCGGAGCCTCCGCCATGGGCTGGTCTCCCGCCCCCTGGATGGTGTGGGACAAGATGCCGCCAAGCTCCTTAGCAGCCTTGTAGGCCAGATGCTTCTCACTCGCCACCCGCCATTCCTCGTCGTTATTGTGATCGGAGTCATTGTCGCTCTCCGCATGAGGCGGGGGAGGTGGAGGCACGGCCGCAAGGACCCGGTTCTGGTCCACCCGGATACCAATGTTGAAGCTCTCCTTGCGGTGGAAGAGCTGAGCGGAGCCGTTGAGCTTGGCCGGGTTCCGGCATGCAATGCGCATGCGCACCGGCTGTGGTCGAGGGGTGAATAGCCCCTATGCGACATCTTTCCAAGGAAATGGACGAGAAGCGACATTCTTGCTGGAAATAGCTAGCATGCGACGTCTGATGGGAGGCTTATAGCTGCAATGCGACACTTCTCTTAAACATCAGTAGACAGCTTATCAATTCAAACTACATGGGCTGAGCGGGACCCAAAACTTATCCACGTCAGATCGTGGGACCCACTGCTTGTCCACCTCACGTCGTGGGACCCAGAACACGTAGCTGCAACAAGAGAGACGATCTCGTCCCCGCACCGGAGCCAGCGTTCATTCGACCGTTGCAGTACAGAGCATCCGCCCGTTCCTACCCCCCCTTCTTCTCCGGTGATCCTCTAAGCACTGCAACGCCGGCGGTGATGTCGACCTCCGCTTCAACCTGCCGGTGGCCGTGCTATGGTCCAGTGCCGCTGGGACGGTGCCCTGACTGCCCACGGACGGCGCCCCTGAAGCGCCTGACCACCGTGAGCGATGAGAAAGGCAACGCCGGGCGCGAGTTTGTGAAATGCGAGAGCAAACCAGAGCCAGGGAAGGTGAGATCTTAGTTTCCCCTCTACCAATTTCATTTTATTTTCATCAATTTTGTGGTTTTCATCCGATTTGGGAATTAGGGTTTCATCCGATTTGGGGAAATTTTGCTCTGTTTTCAGCCGGATCTGTGGAAATGCCACCATTTCGAGTGGCTTGATGAGTACATCAATGGGATTGAACTGGAGGGTGCCTTCCTGGAGGTCAATTCACCGCCGTCGGCCGAGCAGTGGGGATCAGCCACGGTGGTTGCTCCGGTGGGGAAAGCGGATGGGGTTGCGGCGGAAGTGAAGGAGATGAAGAAGATGAACAAGCACCTAAAGAAGCTTGTCGATCTGAAGAAGCAGGACAATCTGATGTCTGTAGTTTTTTATTTATGTGCAATTGCTCTTGGTGTTGTTTATTTGCTGATCATTAGTCACTAAACAATGTAACTAGTGTTGCAGTTAGTTTGGACAATTTCTGTATGGCTAAGACTTGGAAGTAATGCATGACAGATGCAAATTCATTTGGTTTGTTCCAATTCCTAAAATGTTGCAAATGTGTGTTGTCTATTTGCTGATCCTTGGTCATTGTAACAATGTAATTAGTGTAGCAGTTAGCTCGGGCCATTTGTGTATGGCTAAGACTTGGCAGATATGCATCACAAATCCAACATTTATTTAGTTTGGTTAAATTTGTAAAACGTTAGAAATGTGTGTGAAATGTTCCGTTCTTTTGTAGAAAAAAACTACAACGGATAGGCGAAAAGGCCAGGCCCAAGTAAAACCTAGCCAGGCCCAATGTCAAAAGATGTGATCTTTCGGCAAAAAAAAAACGTGCACACTCCAGGCCTAATAGTAAGAGGATGCTTGTTTTTATTATTTGACCCGTTGCACGTCTTGTTGGGCCCAATAAAAATAGGATGCGTCTCCCTCTCCCTATGTCCTCTCTTCTTTTTATTATTTACTTATCATTTTTCAGCATTTTAGTTTGTTTACTCACTCTGTTCACTTTTGTAAGACATTTTAAGGCATGCTAGCATTATCAAGGGCCATGGTTTTGAATTCCCACGCTTGGTTGAGATTTGTCCCTTTTCTTTCACCCCAAAATTACCCCAAAATTCAAATGAATTTGTTGAGGACATTAAGGAGTCAAAGAAAACATTGGCATCCATAACATATACTCCCTCCGTTCCGGTTTATAGAGGCAGCACGAGTCCCTAGATTATCAATTTAACCAACTCAATATGAATTGTATAACATAAAAATTACATCATTAAAAAATATAACATCTAAAATTGCAAATGGTATATTTTTTATAATTTATAACTCATATTAGGTTGGTCAAATTAGCGATCTAGGAACTCGCGCTGCCCCTATAAACTGGGACGGAGGGAGTATTATCCATAACTGCATCCACATTACATATATATATAGTGGCCCGACCCACATTACACGTTACATATATTAAACTAAAAAAAGAAAAATTACATTTCATAGCCCTAAATATAAAGGGCCCTAAACCCTAACCGCTACCCGTTGGCGCCCCTTCGTCTGCGGGCCGTAATCTACTCGCCGCCGGCGGCCTTCCTCCACTCCGCCGCCCTGTCCGCCATCTCGGCGTCGGACAAGGCCCGGAGATTCTCATCCCGGAGCCGCTTCGTGGCCCTGTCCTCCCGGACGGGGCACCACTTCTTCGCCGCCTTCCTCTCCTCGGCGGCCGCCGCCTTCCTCTCCTCGGCGGCGAGTTCCTTCCTCTCCTGCTTCTCTAGGAAGGCTAGACGGCATTCGAGGGCCATCTCGGAGCGGTTGTTCATCTTCGCGATGTCGTCGGGAGTGGGGTTGTGGACGAAGGGGCCCTCCGACTCGACGGGGGCTTTGCATCGCCGGCGTTTTTCGAGACGCGCCGAAGGATCCCTCGGCCGCGCCTCCCACCAGCCAAGCGGCTGTGGGTGGTTGTCCTCGTCGCTGTAGGGCTCGGGGCTGGAAGGGAGAGAGATTGGGCTGTCCATGTTGCTAGAGGGAGGAGGAGGCAATGGGGCTGGAGAGGGATGAGAGGAGGCAATGGGTTCGATAGGCTCTATTTAAAGACTGCGATGAGACGTGCGTATTAATTGGGGTGGATGAGGGCAGTGTGAAAGACATGCCGTCTGAAAGCGTAGAAAAAATTACGTTTCGTAGTACGTGCGACGTGACCCTGCATGCGTGCATTAACGCAAGTCCAAAGTCTCAGGCAACGGACCAACGCGTGCAGAGCTCTGTGCGACGCTTGAACGTGAATAGCTAGGATGCGACGCTGCAAAAAAATTAATAGCTAGGCTGCGACCTGGTCGAGGCCTGCGGCAGTGCGCGCTTGCATTTGAGTAGCAATACATCACTTTTTCTTAGCATTTGATTTCTTCTTCTTCGGCTTCGGCTTGCTTTTGCTTGCTTTTGCTTCTATATCAAGAAGATCATTCATGCTCCTTGTTTTCTTTGAATCTCCTTCACTAGGCCTTCGAGGGGGAATTTCAGGCTGGAAAACTTGATCCAAAGCTGCTTCAGTTTGCACTTGGTCCAGAACAGCTTCAGCTTCAGTTTCCACATCTTCAGTTTCAGCCTCCAGAACAGTTTCAGCTTCAGCTTCAGTTTCAGCTTCAGTTTCCAGAACAGCTTCAGCTTCAGTTTCCAGAACATCTTCAGTTTCAACTTGGTCCAGAACAACTTCAACTTCCTCCAAAATAGCTTCAGGTTGCACATCTCCATGTTGCACAGGCACTGCAACATCGACAGAGCCGAACACAGTCTGCACACTCCTCTTCTTTCTACACCCTCCAATTCTGGCCTTTTTGGCTGGACAAAGAGGTTCAGTTTCAAGGGGCTGAAACACACGTTTCTTCCTGACAGTCCCCTTTGGATCGGTGTATCTACACTTGATGGATCCAGCTCGGTGTCCAAGTTCTTCACAACGCTTGCATCTATTTTTGTTACCTTTTTGGGGCCTCTTTGGCTTGGCGTCTTTCTTCCCCTTCTTACTGCTCCCACCTTTTTCAAACCAAGGCTTGAATCTACTCTGTTTCGGCCTGCCAGCCTTCCTTCTCGTCAAAGGAGCGCACAAGGAGAACTCTATGTCCACTTCAGGCCACTGAGACTGATCTGTAAGTGGTGGAATTGGATGTGCATATGCAGCTCTGAATTTTTCAACTGAGTAATATTCATGCAAATATGGGTGCATATTTAGCTTGGGTTTGGATGCCAAGAAAATGACGGCATGTTCACAAGGTTTTCCAGTGTGTTGCCACTCAAGGCAGCTGCACTCTTTCTTTTCAGTGTCAACAACATGCCTTCTGGTAGTCTTTGTATCTTTAACTTCACCAGAATGCAATGAGGATTTCACAACTAACAAATGTGCAAGCCCTCTGCTCCTGTTGACTACCTGCTGCACCACAGCAGGCAGTTTATCCTGCCCTTGCAGCTTATCACCAATCTTTGCTCTCAATTCCCACCACTTCATGATCATGATCCTAATTTGGTCAACCATGTCATGGACAGGCAAGTCCTTGAAATCCTTTATCTTGTTGTTAAAACTTTCTGCCAAATTGTTGTTGATATGATCACACTTGATGGCAGTGTTAAATCCTGACCTGTACCACAAAAGAGAATGGTATGTGTCCATCCAAGGGCCAAACTCAGTGCTTGCTTCTTTTATCTTATTCATATGATACTCCCAAGCACTAAGCTTGTATGCTCTTGCTGCTGGCCACAAGCGGCCAAATGCATCTCCTCTGAATTTTTTTATCACATTCATCCACATATGACCAAAGCACTCCCTCTGCGCTCACAATGTGGGAAAACATACTTCACTGCATTTTCTAGCCCTTTACATGCGTCAGTGTGGATTGCCAAAGGGAACACTGGACCAATGCTACTTTTCAACTACATCATGAACCATGTCCATGAAGCTTCTGACTCAGACTGAAACAAGCCAATAGCTACAGGGTACGTCCAATTGTGTCCATCTAGAGCATTGCAAGCTGCAAGTTGACCATTCCACTTGCCAGTCAAAAATGATGAATCTATACTCAAATATGGACGGCATCCTGCTTTGAAGCCATCAATGCAAGGCTTTAAAGCCATGAAGAATTTGGAGAAGAACACTTTCCCATCTGGTGTCACCTCAGTATCTATCTCAACAACACTGCCTGGACACCTTTTATCCACTTATGCTTTGAAGTCATTCTAAAGGTATTTGCCCAATCACCAAATAATCTTTTCATTACTCTTTGCTTTGCCTTCCACACTGTCGTATATTGCAGCTGGATTGGGTAATCCTTTTCCAGGTCTACTTTCAGTTTCTTTGCAGTCGTGTTTGGTTTCTTGGATAAAATAGGAGTGATTTTTTCTGTCACCCAAAGTTGGGATGTCATTTTTGTAACTTGTTGTGAAGTTGTCATACAAGTATGTGCTTTTGGAATTTGATTCACTCTTACTGTCCTTCCATCAGGTTGACGTCTAGCTGATATATACCACTTGCATGGCATGGCACCACCATCATAACCTTTGCACTTGGCATAGAATTTCTTTGTATCTGTCCACAAAGTCTTGGTTTCAAACTCATGTTTGATTGCATAAGTCCTGAAACACATCCTAAACTCATCCATGCTTGGAAACAATTTACCTACTTCAATAACTGGATTTTCTTTGTCATAAACACATACAAGCTCTTCATCATGGCCATCACCCACATCAACTGCAGCATTCTGCATCAACTCTAAATCTATTTCAAAATCAGCATTAGCATCTGTATTTGCAGTCCTTGATCGTCTGTTACCATCATCTGCAACATCTTCTTTCTCCTTTTCCTTGTCTTGCTCATCTACAGGAATACCAAACATAGATGCCATTTCAATGTCAGACATTGGAGCAATGACCAAATCTGTCGGTTCATTAATCTCAACTGTATTCCAATCGATACATACAACCTCCTCAACATTATCAACTGCCTCTTCTGCATCTGCCTCCGCTCTTAACACTGCCAATTCAGTAACTAAAGGCCCTACCTGCCTTTGTGCAGAGCAATCATCCTCAGCAATCTGGCAAGCCAACTTCGATGCCACATATCCAACCCTAGATGCAGGGTTCAGAGCTACGAGCTCTGCCAAAAAAAGAACACTTTTGCTTGTCCAGCCGTCTCGCCGATCGATTTCTTCTACCATTTCTTCCCCTGTCTCAATCCTAACATACTCCTGTTTCCAATCATCGAACCGTAACAAAGAAACTTCTTGTTCTGGCCCCCAAATCACACTCTCCCCAATTTTTTCCACCACATTCCTCACAGCCTCCTCTTCCTTCAATTCTAGGTCTTGGGGATCAAATTCTTCAAAAGGTATATCCCATTCAACCATCGTGTCTCTCTCAATCATCCGCATGCTGCCATCAAGCAACACTGCCTTGGAGGGAAAGAATTTGATCGAAAATTTGAATTTACCATGTCCCCTGTTTTTTGGTGACCAAGGAGAGCTAGAAGTCGAGGTAGTAAGCAAATAGAATTGAAATTAAGTTTCAAGCCTCGAGAAATTACCCATTACTTGTCCCCTCTCCCGGTTCCATCTCGCCGCCGTCCACAATCTACGCTCAAAAGGGCGCCCTCAGATCTAATGTGAGAATGATGGGAGAGGAATTAGGGTTTCGAATGGCACTCACCACGTCCGCCGTAGAACGAAAGCGCCGCCGCCCTCTGAAAAAGTTCCGCTACCGCCCCCGCCGTCGAGAACGTTTCCCCGCCGCCGCCGGTGCCGACAGAGAGACTGCCTCATCATCGTCTTCCTTCCTTGTTTTCTCAGTTTTCTTGCTCTTTGTTGGCTTCCAGCCAACCTCGGGATCCTTCTTGGCATCATCCATGAACCGACACTCCCCCAGTGTATGGTTAACATTTCCCTGTGATGCGTGGATTAGGCAGGGTAAGGCTTTATCCTGTTCGTAAGTCAGGCGTTGCTTGCTGGAGCTGCCTTCTTTTCCCTTTCCTTTCCACTTACGACTACCGCCTTTGCCTTCAAAAGCGGCGGCGACCTCGTTTGATGGGCCGGCTTTGTCGTCCTGGGGTGCTTTGTGCTTATGACTTGCTCACTTGCTTGGTGCCATGTCATGGGCGCCGTCAGCATCGCGGGCGTCATCATCTGCTTGTGCGTACATGGTTGCAATTCAAGCATGGATCCGAGGTCCTTGACTTGCATGCGGACGAGCTTGTGCCTGAGACTCGTTCCTTTCAGGAGGCCAGTGGTGAAGGCGTGGATAGCTTGGTTATCATCCACGTTTTCACAACTTGCCTTTGTTTGGATCCACCTTGCTAAGAAGCTTGTTGCAGTTTCATCTAACCTCTTCCCCTACCTTAATGTCGTTGAGACGGTGACGCGCGTCATCTGGAGCGAGCTGCCTGTTGGATCTGTCAACATGAGGCTCGTCCTATGCTGCCCGGCTGTGCCAAGGTTCATTGTTGCGTCCCCGACTGCCGCCTTCATGCCTGGGTGCCGGCGGTGGAGACGGTGTACGGTCCCTTCTTCTTCTTGGCGGCGGGGCATTGTCACGGTTGCCGCCACTCCTTGGGGGCTGCTTGCTTCCCCGACTTCCGCCTTCATCCTGCTTAGGCAGTGGAGGAGGTGAGGCTTGCCGCCTGTTGCCAGTTCAAGATGCTTCATCATGTTTCCTCCTGGGAGGTGGTGACTTGCGTGGTTCCTTATCCTTGCTTTTGTCCTTCCCCTTCCCATGGCTGCTGGAGCTAGATGGATCCTCAGGGTGGCCACCAGCTGCTGCCTTGCAGGCGTTGGATTTGGATTCCAGTTTGCCTCCTCTTGCGTCCGCCATGTCGGCATGCGAATCAGCACGAGCCTGCTGCTCTAAAGCTTTGTGAGCAAGGATCGAGGCATAGTAGATCTTCTCGTCCTTGTCGTAGTCGTCGTTGTTGAGGATGTCCAAGGCGGCCGCAGTGTTGAGGACAGGGGTGCATAGGATGATGTCCCCGTTCTTGTCTTTACGCTGCGGCGCTGTTTGCCCACTCAAAGCCAAGCCTTTGAGCTGGAGATTTGAAGTCATCGTTAGGCAGGTGGTGGCCTTGCTTGCTTTTCTTGTTGACTGCACGTCCAGCCGGCTTGGGGGCTGGGGTTGTGGTGAAGAGATTGTGTTTAGATTTAAGGATGGTTGTGATCTTGGCGTTTTCCTCCTTGGCTTCTTCGAGCATACCCTGCACCTCAGCCTACTTGGATTTGAGGTACTGGGTTTGTTCGACCAAAGAGCTTCGGAGCTTCTCCAAATCAGCTGGATCGGTCTTCTTGTTCACTGGTGTGTGCAAAACTTCTGCCAGCGACGCCATGCCGCCTGTCTTGCTGTGTTCGCCTTTCTCCAGAACCCTCTTTTTCGAAGCCGGCGGGGGCTCCGAAAATTGTGGATCAGATGCCAGAGCCCCAGTATTGGCGGCGTTTGTTGCTGCCGCCTGAGCTGTAGGCATGCCGGTGACATCTACCACAAAGACCTGCTGCATGTTGGCGGACGAGCCTGTGGCCGCCTCAGAAGGCGGATGCTCAGGTGTATTGAAACACTTTTTGACCCGTTGCTCAAACATGCTTGCACTACAAGAAATATGCTATCCTATGACCTTTTTATAGTGACCCTCAAAATTTTGGTCATAGATCTATGACCATTTGGACACAGTTGGTCATACGCTAACTTTGAGAGTAAAAACCCAAAAATATTATGACCAATTTTGTCAAAAAGGTCATTGCCTACTTATATGAATTGGTCATTACCTAGATAGTACCGGCTTTTTACGTTTTTTCTAGACCGCTATGACCAATTTAAATGGTCATTCACATTACAAGATAGCCAACTCAGCAGTCTCGTCTACATGTCGTTGCTTATTTGTCATTTTCGCTTATGTGTCATTATGACTTGACAACCAACTCACCAGTCTCGCCTACGTGTCACTGACATTTTCGCTTATGTGTCGTTGTGACATGTAGGATCCATTTGTCAGCACTAGCACTGACTAACCTGACCGGTGGGACTCGCCCTCACCTAGCGCTGACATGTGGGACCATCAGCACATACATGACATGTGGGTCCCAGCGCCCCCCGACAGGTGGGTCCCGCAACCAGTATCTAACATGTGGGTCCCACTCTACCTAATACGTGGGTCCGCACCCACCCTACCTGACACATGGGTCCACCACCCATCCTGACGCGTGGAACCCGCCACACTCCCGCCTGACGCGTGGGACCCGACACACATCGCCTGACGCGCGGGACCCGCCGGCCAAACTGACCAAGGGTGCCAACACGCGCTGGATCACGAAATAAAAGAAATATGTTGCTGGGGAGCTTCGAACCCGAGACCTCATCCCGCCACCGCGCTCCTCTAACCATCGGACCAACTTCTACTTGGTGTTTGCATCTATCTCTAAATTGTCTTTGTACCTACTATCTTTTTTCCCCAGAAAAAGCCCACTCCACTCGGCTAGTTCGGTTGCTCTACTGGGCTGGGCCGACATTACCTAGGGTCGGCTGGATATCTCTTTTTTTCCTTTTTTCTTTTCTATTTTCTTATATAACTTTTGATTTTCAACTCCAATTTAACTCAAATATATTTCGAATTTTTTGTCAAGATACCCTCTCTCCTTATATACTATTAGGAAGTGCTTTTAGTCTCAATAATATACAAATACCACTAAGCTTATAAATTATTTTATATTGGGTTTGTAAATTATTTAAAAATATCTTTTTCATTCTGTTCCTACCTAGGGGTTGAATTTTGTGAAACCTCTTTGGCACATGTGTTCATTATGGGATGGCAAACAATGTTGCCGAACAAAGTTTTCGACATGTTTCACAAAAAAAACCACTTTTCATTTTTCAAGTGATTAGAATAGCATTTTTTGTGAAGCGGCTACTGAGAGTGTCATCCAAAATGGCACCGATACATGTTCGTCACAAAGTAGACATCATTCTATGTACATTCACCCAAAGGCATGCATTTCCGAGGTATTTACCTATTTATGCCCATTTAAACGGTACCCTGCCGATTCAGCTGGAAACCGCTAGATTTTGAACTGCAACCACCACATAGCTTGCCCGTTATTTTTCCTAAATTTCATTTTTAGGTTCACAAGTATCCATTTCATCAGAGAAACGCCAAAATATTCACATGATTCAACCACTAGACACAAACGGTCACGGCCACGAATTCGACTAGATTTTCAAATGAGCACACGAAATTCAAAACAAATCAAAAAAATGGAAAACCTTCGCGTAGCATCAACATATGTGACCTAGTTACGAGAAAAAATATAAACTTGCAATAAGAAAGTTTATAGAAAAAGTGTTCTCAGAAACTTGCAATCACGAACGAACATTCATAACTTTCAAGACAAATGAGCAATGTTTTGGCCATTTTCATGACATAGTTTGTCCAAATGTGCCCCAATTTGGCACATGTGTTCATTATGGGATGGCAAACAATGTTGCCGAACAAAGTTTTCGACATGTTTCACAAAAAAAACCACTTTTCATTTTTCAAGTGCTTAGAATAGCGTTTTTTGTGAAGCGGCTACTGAGAGTGTCGTCCAAAATGGCACCGATACATGTTTGTCACAAAGTATACATCATTCTATGTACATTCACCCAAAGGCATGCATTTCCGAGGTATTTACCTATTTATGCCCATTTAAACGGTACCCTGCCGATTCAGCTGGAAACCGCTAGATTTTGAACTGCAACCACCACATAACTTGCCCGTTATTTTTCCTAAATTTCATTTTTAGGTTCACAAGTATCCATTTCATCAGATAAACACCAAAATATTCACATGATTCAACAACTAGACACAAAAGGTCACGTCCACGAATTCGACTAGATTTTCAAAAGAGCACACGAAATTCAAAAAAATCCAAAAAATGGAAAACCTTCGTGTAGCGTCAGCATATGTGACCTAGTTATGAGAAAAAAATAGACTTGCAATAAGAAAGTTTTATAGAAAAAGTGTTCTCAGAAAGTTGCAATCACGAACGAACATTCATAGCTTTCAAGACAAACGAGCAATGTTTTGGCCATTTTCATGACATAGTTTGTCCAAATGTGCCCCAATTTGGCACATGTGTTCATTATGGGATGACAAACAATGTTGCCGAACAAAATTTTCGACATGTTTCACAAAAAAACCACTTTTCATTTTTCAAGTGATTAGAATAGCGTTTTTTGTGAAGCGGCTACTGAGAGTGTCGTCCAAAATGGCACCGATACATGTTTGTCACAAAGTAGACATCATTCTATGTACATTCACCCAAAGGCATGCATTTCCGAGGTATTTACCTATTTATGCCCATTTAAACGGTACCCTGCCGATTCAGCTGGAAACCGCTAGATTTTGAACTGCAACCACCACATAGCTTGCCCGTTATTTTTCCTAAATTTCATTTTTAGGTTTAGGTGGGTGCTCCAGCTCTCCCTCCTCACGCCGTACATAAGATATACCCTTCTACTGTACCTACCCATACCTGTGCCCGCTGGCTAGATATCCCCATAATCCCTGTTCCATTTTACCTGTTTAAAGTCATAAACTGAGACATTTTTAACATTTCTGCCACTTTTTTTGATTATTCTCTGCTGACAAAAAGACAGTTGAAGGGGGTCCATTCAGTGACCAAGTAGTTCAGTGCCATGTCATGTGTAGTCTATGTGAGCAGATTCACCAAAAATTGTGCACTTAGTTTTATGAATGTTTCAATCTGTTTATTCATCAAATAGTGCATTAGTTTTTTATGACTTGTCTGAAACTGATGTACTCCTATTGAAAACTAAAAGCTGTTAAATGTTTCATTTATGATCTGTGTGTGGCCAAGATATTTTGTTCTGTAGGTTTCTTTGGAAAAACTGCAGCTTATATTTTCTTGTGTTCCTCATTATGTGATTGTAGCGGCCTGCAAGATTTCTTGTTTATGCAATTTCATGTAGATAAGTGAAACAATATTGTCTTGTGTATAGTATAGCCTAGCTGTTTTAGTCGGTTTTATAGCGAACAACACCACGGTTGGGTAAAACACATATGCTTCCTAATACAGGGTGATAAGAATGTAGCTTCTTTAACGAAGTATCGGGTGGTGCTCGCCTACATTGTTACCGGCGAGCTGAAGTTTAGGTGGGTGCTCCAGCTCTCCCTCCTCACGCCGTACATAAGATATACCCTTCTACTGTACCTACCCATACATGTGCCCGCTGGCTAGATATCCCCATAATCCCTGTTCCATTTTACCTGTTTAAAGTCATAAACTGAGACATTTTTAACATTTCTGCCACTTTTTTTGATTATTCTCTGCTGACAAAAAGACAATTGAAGGGGGTCCATTCAGTGACCAATACATGGTTATGACATAGCATATTTCTGGTAGTGTTTGGTAGATCTGTTCTTCTGTTCTGTTGGTAAGATTTGACATGCCTAGATTCTTATTGAACTTGTTCTTACATGCCTTTTCATTTCTAAGATCAATTTAGTTTCTCACTTGTGTACTTATAAAATTTTGAGTGAAATTATAGTAAATTAGAGCTGCACATGTCAGTATACCATATAACAAGAAATCTTAGCTAGTGAGTACATTTTAGTCACTCCATGAACACATACTGGCAAGTGTTAGTCATACTATTTGTGTACACATAATTTGTTGTCAAATCTTGCTTATAAGCTATTGGATCCCTTATTGGCTAATGTCGATGTTGTGTACTCGTTCTTATTCTTATTTTTTGCGCAGGTGAAGTGTGGAGCCAAGTGTGAAGCCGCTAAGCATATCAACAAGGAGTAGCATATTATGTGTTGTAATAGTAGGCAGTACTAGGCATATATGTGTTGTTTTAGAGTAAAGATTGTAATTTGTTGTTGTTTTGAACAAATTTCATCTTTTAATTGTTCTGTTTGAAATATTTATTCTGTGTGATTTGAATACCTGTGAAATGGAAAGTTGACCACGGGAACTCACTTATGTTAATTGTTTGCCAAATTTCGAAATTTATGATGTGTGGGACCAATTGTGAGAGTAGCATGACAGGTGGGACCAATCTGACTAGTGGGGCCAGCACAAAAATTAAATGGTCGAAAATAGAAAATTTATAGATTGCAAAAAGGCCGTAGCCCAAAAAAAGCCCATGAAGTCGTCATAAATCAACAGGAAACATATGAAATGGACTGAATTATTGGGCTCGGCCCACATAGACGGTTGAATTGGACCGGGCTGATTCTGGTCAATGACCTTCTCGTTTGGTCACAATATTGCCACGTCGGATTGGCCACGTAGGATATGACGTGTCAACGGCTGGTGGCGTATGACCAAAATAAGTGGTCATAAATATTATGACCCTCTAATTTGGTCATAGATGGTAATGACCATTTCACTAAAAAGGTCATGATCGATCATTTTAGTCGCTCGGTATGTGACCATTGATTTTTGGTCACAAAGGGGTCATGAATGAAACTTTGTGACCTTTTAGTGACCAAAATGTAGGGTCACCAGTCAGCAAATTTCTCGTAGTGTTGCAGAATCTTCGTCGGAGTCAGAATCTATGTTAACTTGCACAGTAGATCTGGATCCGGCATCCGACATTGCCTCGTCCTGCAAGGCCATAAGGATTGATTCGGGATCGTTGCGATCAGGCTGGGAGTCGGATCCCAGTCCTGTCATGCCGACAAAGTGTAGATCAGAATCTGCGGACTCCTGAGAGGAGGCGGATTCAGATCCATCTTGAACGTAAGCTTCGTGATTGTAGGGCAGGTGGGATGGTGAATAAATTCGCGGCAAACCATACGCCTCAGATGTGTAGACGATGAATACATCGACGCCACCGAACGACACAACCCCGCATCTGACAATGTAGTCGTCTGCCAGGATGTAGGACTCGTCGCAGCTAATGTAGTGATTGTTGCCATAGCGCATGGCGCGGCTGATGGCGATGGTTCCACCGATGCCGCCTAGGTTTCCCACATGGAACGTGACGCCTGACGTCTTAGGCCCCACGGTGGGCGCCAACTATCGTCATATCGGCATCTAAGATAGGAGACGGGGGTCCTACTAGCCGAGGGTGAACGTAGGGCAAGAAGGTGGACGTCGTCGAGGTTGGGATTGAACACGGCGGTTTACCCAGCTTCAGGCTCCACGGCGGTGGCGGAGCCCTACGTGCCGCTATAACTCACTATAAGGCAAATAGCCGTGTTACAGATTACAATGAGTTGGTTGTGTTGAATTGTGCCCTAAAGGTGTCCTGAGGTCCAGCTTATATAGGCGGCTGGACCTAGGGTTACAAGGTGATTACGTATCCAGCAAGTATACGGAGTCCTAAACCTAGTCGGCAAGTATGCCGCCTTCCGTCTTGGTCTTTGTGGCTTCATGGGCTTCGGTCTTGGGCCTCCTCCTTGCCGGCATCCGCCTGCCTTGGTCGTCAGCTATCTGGGCCGCCCGGTAGGCAAAGCCTTTACCACCACTACGGGCCACCCAGGACTAGCCGGATTGATCCATGCTGGTGATACCCCTAGTTGGTATATCCCCAACATAGCCAGACCATGGCGTTTGCCTCTACATCAACCGAACATGGTACAAGCAGACAGTGAGTGCCAGTCAGCAAGTTATGTTTTTTAGTTCATCACAGCAAAAGATTTTGACATGAACTTTTGTTCTCCAGACATGGATGTACCTTGCCATCCCCGTCTTGCTTTACGTAGGCGAGCATCTTCTTCGGGCGCTGAGGTCGTACGGCTTGACAACAGTGATGATCGAGAAGGTGGCCGCGTACTCTGGGAATGTGATCGCAATCCACATGAGCAAGGCCCATCGGCTCAGGTACAGAAGCGGGCAGTACATCTACGTCAACTGCGGTGAGGTCTCGCCGTTCGAGTGGTGAGCTTCATTCATCGATTCTCTCCGCATCGGTGCGGTACAATACACTGCACTGGAGTTGACACGATCGATGGCATGTTTCAGGCATCCCTTCACCATCACCTCGGTGCCCGGGGACGACTACCTCAACATGTACATCCGGTGCCAGGCCGACTAGACTTCGAAATTCAGAGCCATCTTCTCGCAGAGCTGCCGACCACCGGTGGTGGGGCAGAGCGGGCTCCTGAGGGCCGACCTCATGACCATGGAGCACAACACCAAGTAAAGTATATGAGCATGACACGGCCACGTTCATGAATCTGAAATTCTTCTCTTACTTTAGTCGTGTGTTCATTGACACGACGTTCCCGAGGCTGCTGGTCGACGGTCCCTATGGCGCCGGCGCAGGACTACCACAAGTAGGACGTGCTCCTCCTCATCTGCCTCGGCTAGGCCACAAGCGGCAAACGCCAAGGCTGCAATCGGCGAACGACGCCGGAGCGGTGCTGCAAGCCGGTCGTTGACGGTGGCGCCTCCGGGCTCCAAGGCCGCCGCTGCCGCGGTGTTGTAAGCCAGTTGTTTTCGTGCCTCCGTCATGGTGCTAAAAGCTGGAGATAGGAGCGGTTGTTGTCGCCGTCGCCGTGGTGCAAGCCGGCCGGCCAGCGGGCACCACGTTGCTGCAAACAGCCATCAGGTGGGCGTGCAACGTCTCTCCTTCCAGGTTCATGCAGATAACCTTGAGTCGGCGGCAAAAACGACGACAGCCGCGGCTCCTCCTTCGACCAAGGTTACACTAGTGCACACAGGGCCTTTGGTCCCGGGTGGTAGAGGCCTCTAGGACCGGATGGACATCCGGTACATGCCAACCGGGACTAGAGCCCCCCCCCCTCTTGTCCCGGGTGTCCTACGACCCGGGACCAGAGAGTTCGACGCGGGGGCAGCACATGGCGCGTGCGAGAGGCTCTCTAGTCCCGGGTTGTAATACAACCCGGGACTAGAGATGCACCCACGTGGCAGCTTGTGACTTCACTACAAGAAATATGTCAACTAGTGACCTTTTGTTAGTGACCTTCAAAATATTGGTCATAGATCTATGACCAATTTCAACCAATTGGTCGTAGGCTGTTTTGGAGGGTGCAAACCCGAAAATATAACGACCAATTTTATCAAAAAGGTCATAGACCGATTGCATGAATTGGTCACAATTCGGAGGACACTAGCCAACGACCTTTTTTTATCCCCTTACGACCAATTTAAATGGTCATTCGTATTAGTTGACAGCCAACTCATCACTTTTGCCTACGTGACAATGCTTAGGTGTCATTCTTGCTTACGTGTCATTACTCACTTATTGTTTTGAACTCATTAACAGCTGGAACCCATCGACAGGACGGGCAGATGTTGACTAATCTGAACGGTCCCACTCGCCAGGACCCACCAGACATGCGGATCCCACCCCACCCCCACCAGCCATGCGGGTTGCGGGTCCCACTAGCCAGAAAAATACATATAGCATATCAAAATATTCGTAAGAGAAAGCTTTATGAGAAAGTCGGGAAATCGGAAGTCAGAAGTTGGAATGGAAAGTCGTGAAGTCGGGAAAGTCGTGAAGTCAGGAAAGTCGGGAAGTCGTGAAGTCGTGAAGTCGGGAAGTCGGGAAGATGTGAAGTCCGGAAGTCGTGAAGTCGGGAAAGTCGACGTCACGTTTTCCCGGCTTCCCGGTTTCACGTTTTCCCGGCTTCCCGGCTTCCCGGTTTCACGTTTTTACGGCTTCCCGGCTTCCCGGTTTCACGTTTTCCCGGCTTCACGTTTTCACGGTTTCCCGGTTTCATGGATTAATTTACATATAAAGATCCCATATATATAAGAGGGACTAGAACCGTCATCTATTCGATTACATGGAAATCATCAAGCTAGCCACTACTAGAGCCCGTCATCTATTTTGAGACGGCACCATTGTATTTTCCCTTCAGGTGTAAGACATAGTTCATCAAAAAGCCCGCAATTTCCTCGCTGATTGATCGAAAGCGGTCCTTTAGTTGCAGGTTCCTCCGCATTTCATCATTCTATAAAAGAAGGGAGATTAGTATGAATATCAATCATCGTAACAGAAATTATGAATGACACACAACACAATTGATGGTTATAAAATGAAATTGTGAATTTATTTGTTCACTTACTTGGATAAATGTCGATCGGTTCCGCTCAGAGACTTCAATGCGAATCCACTCGCAGACGTAATATCCACATAAATTGGTCCCGGATGGCTGTCTCTCCAACCACTAGACGACAATAGATTTCAATCAAATAATAATCAAGCATCACGATGGTATTGAAATTTGAATTAAAAGGGATGCACAAACACCTAGCTCGTACTACTTACTCTGGGGTAACTATAAGTAAGTTTCTCTTTAAATTGATCTGTTGTACAATTTTAGAAAGCTACCCAAACCCTGCCCAGCAAACAATTGAATAAATTAGTTATTAATTAGTTACTTCATATATATCTCAGCAATTGAAGGAAAGAGACCGATGTAATACGATAAAGATTGAAATTACCGTGCGAGCACTCCATGGATATATTCGTACGACTCTTTGGGCCAGTGCAATGAGTCCAAGATAGTAACTTCTGCACTCTCGATTTGAATGATTAACAGAATGTAATGTTCGCTGTGCACGTTTATATATGTCAGTAACTAATCAGTTACACTTAACATCGGGTAAGCAAAAACCAATGTGTACAAGACTGTAATACTCTTACCTGAAGTGGTAAGGAAACAATATCTTCCCTTTATAATGTTGGTCCCGGAGGGCCATAAACAAGGTGTCCATCGTTTCCTCGTGGTACTTTGTAAACAATCTATGATTAACTCGGCTTGGGTCGACGAACCCAATCTCCCAGTTTTTCTTTCTGTCACATTCATCGCTCTTCATTCTGCATAATTAGAACAGACAATGACCGAGCTAAGCTATAGACTTACAGACAATGTTCATCTTTACAGAAAAATAAATGAATTGAATCACTTACAGACAATAGGCAGTGAGGATGCTCAAGTCGAGGGCGTCAAGCTGGTATAACTGATAGAGTTCTTCAAATTCAATAGTTATCTCGTCTACACCATTGAAATGTTCATCTATAATTTTCATAACGATCATTGTTCGACCTTCCACAACGACCTCCTTGTACCAGTCATGCAGTCTTGCTATTTGTGTTGGTAGATTCTTGAGCTCATCAGGTGACACTAGATCCTTCCCGTATGCCCAGGTCCATCTAGCAGGCCCCGTAAAGAATGGGACGACATCCTCTGCTGCATCCAGTTGAGAAAGTGGAACACCAATCTCTGTAGCAAATTGCGCGCGGTAAGCGGGATCGACTTTCTCAAGCGCAGAGCCCATATCATTGGCCACCTTGAGCAGGGAGACGGACTGATTTCACTGAACTCCGAGCTGGGCAACATCTCTTCTCCTTTTCCCGCCGTAGGGAGCTTTCCTCATATTCCGTACATAGTCATCTTGCCTATTCATCGAAATCTGCGATGGCTGAGTAAGAAAACTAATAGCAAATTGTGTTTGAGCTTCCGTATACTTTTCCTTTGGCGGAGGTTTTCTTTTCTCAGCAGCCTCCGCAAAGAATCTTCTCGATTCTGTTTGTAGCCACAAAGTGGCTTACTCGTCAGTACACTTAGGTAAGTCGTAAGGTCTCGGGGGAGGAACCTTCGGAACTTTTGGGAGGGGCTCAAGTCGGGGTTTGGATCAGAAACCCATGGCAGTGGTCTTCATCCCCTTTCAACCTTTAGCCTTAATGGGCGGTGGAGACGGCTCAGGAGTTGGCAGACGCGGCGGCGGAGTCGGCTGACGCGGCAACTGACGTAGCGACTGACGCGGCGACTGACGCAGCAATGGAGATCGAGATGGACTCATGCCGTGGAGGTCATCATAAGTGTCGTCATGTTAACTCGGAGAAGGCGATGGTGGCCTTGGCGGTGTCTAGCCTAGAAACTTGATCATTTTCTTGGGCCATAGAATGAGTCCACCCTGGACATCTCCCAGTTTCGTCTCATCATCCTCTCCAGGGAAACAAAGGTCGAGTGATTCAAATCCGGGTTCAACGTGATCCATGCCGACACGAGCATAGCCAGCTGGAATCTCATTGTCACGATACAGTGCTGTAGATTCACAAGTTAAAGCATAGCCGACCGCCGCCTTCAGGGATAAGTTTCTCATTGCCTCATGTAGCTCACAAGTTTTCTTCTCAGTGATAAAAACCATGGGGTATGTTTGGTTTGATGGCTCATCTGCACCGACCGTCGTGGAAGCCACGCTGCTTTTTCATTGAGACGGACCACCTGCTTCACTATCTTGCAGCTACAGCTGATGAGTTGCCCCTTGACTAGCTCGCTTGCACCGCAGTTCTTCTAGTTGCTTGGCGTACTCGCTCACGATACTTTCCACTTTGCTCAACCGGTCCTTTTGCTCCTGCTCCTTCCTCCTCTTTGCTCTTTCTCGGCTTCTATAAGAGTCACGGTCCTCGGGAAACCCTTCATGCCACGTCACACCTCCCCTGCCTTTAACAGTTCCTCCTTTTTCTTTAGTACCGAGGGCCTTCCACAGCTCGTCACATTCTCTGTCGGGAAAAACCTTCCCTCATGAGCATCTTTTATTGCATCCAAAATTGTTTGCCGGGGTATATATAGGAGTTTCTTTCGTTTCATCAACTATTACATCACATGATGTGTCATACTCTGCCCCATGAGCAAGCATCCAATTTCTGACCCTACGAGGCCAACTATCTGTAACTGGAATGATCCCTTTTCCGCGCAGACCGGCCTCAATCTTTTCCCACTTAGGCTCGGCAGCTATGTAGCCACCTCCACCCAACTTATGGTTATATATCTTCTTCGATGCATTCAACTTATTATGTGCCGATCTTTCCTTGGCTAGTTGTGTACCCTTGTAATCCAGAAATGCCGGCCAGTGAGCCCGCTGCCTCTCTAGTGTTCCAGTGAAATCTGGAACTTTCTGTTTCTCGACCCAATCAAGGTATATTCTATTCTTCCATTTATTGAATTGTGAAGCCATCTTCTTCAGAGCCCAATGCTTGACTTTGTTTGTCATGACTTCTGTCCTTTCGGGACTATCCAACACCGGCAGAGTGAAATTTGCCATGAGCTTCCCCCAACATATATCTTTGTTTATGTTGGTGACATAATAATTGCCCTCTATGTTTTTTATCTGATTCCATTCCGGAAGGCTGATCGGAACATTGTCCCTAACAGCAACTCCGCATTGATGCACAAACTTAGTGTGGACGTTGTGGGGTTGCACCGGTTGGGCATCTGAATCGACTAAATCAATTTTGAAATGATCTTTTATTCCCAACCCTTTGGCATGGCCTCGTTTAGTAGTTTGGGTCGATTTGGAGGAGGTCTAAAAAGAAGAAACATTTGTTAATTAATATATATATACAAATAAAATTTTACATCTGATCAAATAGAGGCTTAATTAATATACCACACCGGACTGCGGGGGTCCACCAACTGTGCTCGTTTGCCCTTGGATGCTTTGTTCCACCTCCATTCCCTCACCGGACTCGTTCAAAAACTCGGAGCCATCTTCTTCTGCTCCAATGTGTTCATCACCATCCGCGGGTTGCCGGATAAAGCCGAACATCACATCTTCCCCTTCTCTGGATTGGAAGGGAGGAACATCTCCATCGTCCATTGCTTAACTATTACAAAAGAAAATAAAACAAATGATATCATTAGCACAATAGGAAAATAACTACACTTAGCAAAATTAAATCTACAAATATACGTACCATATCAAAATTTGAACTAACGTGAAAACAGGAAGCCGGGAAGCCGTGAAACCGGGAAGCCGGGAAGAGGTTAAACCGGGAAGCCGGGAAGAGGTGAAAACGGGAAGCCGGGAAGTCGGGAAAACGTGAAACCGTGAAAACTTTCCGTTCCGAGGTGCAGTTCTCACGTTTTCCTGACTTCACGACTTTCCAACTACACGATTTCCCGACTTCACGACTTTCCGTTCCGACTTCCCGACTTTCTGACTACACGACTTTCCGTTCTAACTTCCTGACTTCACGACTTTCCGACTACACGACTTCCCGACTTCACGACTTCCCGACTTTCTGACTACACGACTTTCCGACTACACGACTTTCTGACTTCACAACTTTCCCGACTTAAGGACTTCCCGAATTTCTGACTACCCAAAATTTCTAACACTAAAATATTTCTACACTTAGCAAAATCTACCTAAGCAAATATACTAAGCAAAATATACTACACTTAACAACAAAAAACTAACCTAGCTAACTAAACTATGAAACTAAAAACTAAACTCAAAACTAACCTAACTAATTAACACTAACCTAATATGGAAAACACTAACCTAGTATACTAAGCAAAATAAATATACTGAACTAAAAACTAACCTAGCTATTAACACTAACCTAGCAACACTAACCTGCAGATCGGGCGAGGTGGAGGCCGGCGGCGCGGGCGAGCGGCGACGGGGCAGGGGGCGCGGCGGCGAGGAACCCGCGGTGGAGGCGCGGACAGGTGGAGGCCGGCGGTGCGGGTGAGCGGCGACGGGGCAGGGGGCGCGGCGGCGAGGAACCCGCGGTGGAGGCGCGCGCGGGCAGGCGGGGACAGCGCGGGCGGGCGGAGCGTGGCGGAAGGCTCGGGCGGCGTGGTGGAGTGCTCGCCGGAGAATCGGGCAGCCTGACGGCGTGCGGGGCGGAGGCGGCGGTGCGGGGCGCTGGAGGAACTTTGTTCCCGGGTGGTGCCACGGCCCGGGACAAGAGGATGCCCTCTGGTCCCTGGTGGTGCCACGACCCGGGACCAGAGGTCTTTTTCCAGACGCCACCCCCAGCGCGCGCAAATTGACCTCTTGTCCCGGGTGGTGCCATGACCCGGGACCAGAGGTCCTTTTTTCATTCAAGGGCCCAAATTTTCAAACTTTAGCGCGCAAATTTTTGAAAATTCATTTGAATATGAATTTGAATAGCTTCTGCATACTTTCGAATCTGAAAAAAATTCAACATGAAAAGTTTTTGTATTTGTAAAACTAATCCAAAGAAATTTTCTTTTTTCTAAAATAATTGTTCTAACTATTCAAACTATTAACCATTTTGCCATTTTCAATTTAAAATGCATTAACTAATATTGTTTAAATTTGAAAGTCATATTTTCTCTATTTTTTTTGTAATAATCATCCCTTTATTTTAAAAACATCTTTAACAACATCCTGCGGTAGCGCCCAAGCGCACTCTGCCGAGAACGCTTGATACGTGCATTTTATATCATCATTTTTATACCTTATATTATCATATGCGAATGTTATTTGCACTGTTATATCAATGTTTTGCATGTTTTAGATGATTTATGGGACTTTCATACAAAGTCTCTATTTTTGGCATTTAATATCTGGGAGGTAGAATACCCCCCCCCCCCTTTTCTTGTTTTTATTGTTTCAGGAGTTTCGCGAACCCAAATAATTAAAGGAAAAATACCACGCCAGTTTTTCATCAGGAGAAGGGTAGTGGGAAGAAGACCGAAGACAGGAGGGCCACGAGGGCCAAGTTAGGTGGGCCCACGCGGCCCATGTACCTGGCCGCGTGGGACCCATCAAGCGGCGCCTCGAGCACCTCCTCGCGTGGGGCTTTTTACCAACACCTTCGTCTTCTCCGAAAAGGGACGCCCTAATTTTCCCTGAATTATCTAAGGCCGTGGCGGCGGCGGAGCTCCTGATTCTCTCTGAAGGGGGTCAAATCCTGCTGCTTCGGAGCTCTGGAGAGCGGGGAAATCACTGCCATCATCATCACCTCTCCTCCTTGGCGTGGGAGGAGGCCTCTACATCATCACCATCACCATCACCAGCACCATATCCATCACCATCTCCGTGATCCACTCCGTTCCCCTCATAGTTTGAGAGTTGCTATACCCTAGATCATTGTCTTGTGCTCCTATTCATGTTTGTGATTGGGTACTTGTCATTATTTGGTGGTGAAGTATTTATTTCAGATTGTGTTGTACCCTTTATGCCACTGATTATGATCATGTTTGCACGTTGTGAGTAGTTCCCATATGTTCCTGAGGGCATAGGATGAATTGGCAATGATTTATATATAACATGTGTTTGTATTTTGTCAAGAGTTTATCTTCTATGTGATTCTATGATGGTGTTGTGCGAACGTCGACTGCATAACACTTCACCTTTAAGGGCTCATAGGAGAACAACGTAGTGTAATGAATTGAGGAAGACTTGGGAGGACAACTAAGCCTAAGACGGAGTCATGCAGTTATATTATGTAGGTAGTAGTGTCGGGGACCTTAGAGTGTAATGCTATGGTGGGACTTTATATCTTAATAATTCTTGTGCAAGTCATTAAATTGGCCACATGATCCATCATAAGGGGTTGTAGTTTAATTATTTAGCTATGCCTAGTTATGGCTCCGCCCCAAGAAGATTAAAACTTGACAAGATATGCAACGTGTTGTCTAATAAATCTCTATGCCTAGTGATATCCATGCCGCCCTCGGGAATGTTTTCCACTTATATGTTACATACCACTTAAGCTTGTCCTCTTGCCACAAAGAGGATTGGGCTTTCTCTCTCTTTGAGAGCTTTCTATTTGCTACCATCTATCTTAAGCATTTTTATTCTTTTGCAATTATACAACCAAAAATCCCAAAAACACTTGCATCTTTTATTGTTTTATTTATCATTCTTTCTAACCAATACCTTCAGCTCCTCGTGGGTTCGACAACCTTTTCTAATTGAAAGGTACTAAAATTGATCTCCTGCACTTGGGAGTCATCAAGATACTTTTCTGGCGCCGTTGCCGGGGAGCGTAGCGCTATTGGTAAGAAGTTTGGTAAGGAAACTTGAAAGCTGAATTATATTTGCTGTTTTATCTCATTAATACTATGGCATGTAAGAATCGTCCCTCGCTGCACCTTGCTCTATATGAAAGTGCTTATGCCACTACTGCTAAAGTGGTTGAAACTGCTGTGTCTAAGATACCTGAAGTGGGATTTAAAATTCCCACTGGCCATGTTGAAGGAGTTACGAAGAATGTATTTTCAGGGGATGGAACTAAGTCTGCACGTAAACACATTGAAATGATTGAAGAAATATGTGGCTTATTTAGGATTCCTAGTATTTCTGAGGACTATGTGAAAAGGAAGCTATTATTTATGTCTTTATCTGGTAATGCTCATATTTGGTTCAGGTCTTTGGATGAAGGAGCCACTACTGAATGGAGTGTATTGAGGAAGATTTTCTTTCTTAAATATTTTACTCCTAGAGAAGCTTATGAGAGCCGCTGCTATATATTTAATTTCTGGCCACATCTGGGAGAGAGTATTACTCAAGCTTGGGGGAGACTGAAGGCACTCCTTCGTAAGAATCCTTGTCATAATCTTACAAAGAAACTTATATTGATAAACTTTTATGTGAGGCTACTATGAAGCATAAGGAAATTCTGGACAATTCATTTGGCGGGAGTTTTACAAATAATACTGAAGAAGAAGCATGGAAGCTATTGGAAACTATTTCTAAAAATACTGGACACTGGGAACTTGATAAAGGTAATAAACCTTATTTTGATTATGGATATTCATGTGTGGAGAGCTTCTCTACTTCTATCTTGTTTAAAAATATGAGTGATACATTTAATCTTGATCCTTATGTTATACTTGAAATAGCTAAATCTTTTGCTGAGCATATCTGTATTCCTAAAAGTGGGTTTGAAACTTATGTTGAACCTGTTAAACAATCTATTGTTATTCCTAAAGTTATTAAACAGATAGAGCCAGTGTCTTCTGTGAGAATTGAGGAGTATGTTGAGCCACCCCCATATCCAAACCAAGTTAAGAAAAATTTACTTATTGCTGTTACTAACAAGAGTAAAAGAAGATGTCCTCAGCCATATGAACAGGTGGAAGTCAATACCCAAATTTCTGTTATCAAACAATTAAATGAAGAAGATCCCATTGATGTTTATCTATGTGAAGATGCTACTAAAATTATCAGAGGTAATTCGTCCAAGGTGGGAAAACCTATAATATCATGCTCTATTGGGACTTCAAGTTATCATGGTCTATGTGATATTGGGTCAAGCATTAGTGTCATTCCATATTCTCTCTATCTTGAA
The DNA here is from genome assembly GCA_012064385.1 of Puccinellia tenuiflora. NCBI lineage: Eukaryota > Viridiplantae > Streptophyta > Magnoliopsida > Poales > Poaceae > Puccinellia > Puccinellia tenuiflora. Next base: position 757,763 of record QRDG01000195.1, read on the forward strand.
ATCAAGCATGATATTGATCCTATTGTTATGGAAGAGACAGGTATGACAATTCAACTTGCAAATAAAGAATATATCAGTCCTTTTGGAATTGTTAGAGATATTGAAGTTCTAGTTGGTAAAATAAAATATCCTGCTGATTTTATTGTGCTTGGTTGCCCTCAAGATTCATTTTGTCGTATCATTTTTGGTAGACCTTTCTTGCATACTGTTGGAGCTGAAATTAATTTGCTTAAAGAGAAAGTGTTTATTAAATGTGATAATGAAAGACTTGAGTTCAATTTTTCCAAATTTGCTGATAAACATGTTGTGAAAGAGCCAATTTCTGAAGATATAATTGAAACTCTTGCTCCTATAGCTGTAGCTTCAACAGATGTTGTAGAACGTTATATGCTTAATCAAGATGAACCATTTAATGATGAGGAAAAAGAGGCTCTGGAACAAATATTATGGCAACAACCACCACAGTTACAGTTGCATATCCCACCTGATAAAGGGGATCTTAGTTTTGAATTAAAACCTTTGCCTGATAACCTGAAATATGCATATTTAGATGATAAGAACATATATCCTGTCATTATTAGTGCTAACCTTTCAGCTGAAGAAGAAGAGAAACTACTTGATGTGCTAAAAGCTCATCGACCAGCTATTGGATACTCTCTTGATGATCTTAAAGGTATAAGCCCAGCTCTATGTATGCATAAAATTAATTTGGAAGAGGATGCAAAACCTATTGTTGATTATCAACGCCGTCTCCATCCAAAAATGAAAGAAGTGGTAAGAAAGGAGGTAATAAGACTCATGGAAGCTGGTATCATTTATCTTATAGCTAATAGTAAGTGGGTTAGTCCTGTCCATTGTGTTCCTAAAAAGGGTGGAATGACTGTTGTTCCAAATGATGAGAATGAACTTGTGGCTCAACGTACTGTTGTTGGTTATAGGATGTGCATTGATTACAAGAAATTAAACAAAGCAACTAGAAAAGATCATTACCCATTGCCATTTATTGATCAAATGTTAGAAAGGTTATCTAAACACTCTCACTTTTGTTATCTAGATGGTTATTCAGGTTTCTCATAAATTCCTGTCCATCAGGACGATCAAGAAAAGGCCACTTTTACTTGCCCATTTGGTACATTTGCTTATAGAAGAATGCCATTCGGTTTATGTAATGCTCCTGCTACTTTTCAAAGATGCATGAATGCTATATTTGCTGATTATATTGAAAAGATAATGGAAGTCTTTATGGATGATTTTTCTATGTATTGTACTTCTTTCGATAATTGCTTGTTCAATCTTAACAAAGTTTTGCAGCATTGTGAAGATCAACATCTAGTTCTCAATTGGGATAAGTGTCACTTCATGGTTACCGAAGGAATTATTCTAGGGCATAAGATTTCTGGAGATGGAATAGAAGTTGATCCAGCTAAGATAGAAGCTATTGAGAAGCTACCATATCGAAAGGATATAAAAGGTATAAGAAGTTTTCTTGGGCATGCAGGTTTTTACCGTAGGTTCATTAAGGATTTCTCCAAAATATCAAAACCTCTAACCAATCTTTTGCAAAAGGATGTTCCTTTCTCTTTTAATGATGATTGCATTGAATCTTTTAATATTTTGAAGAATGCGTTAATAACTGCTCCTATTATTCAACCTCCTGATTGGAAATTGCCCTTTGAAATTATGTGTGATGCTAGTGATTATGCTGTTGGGGCTGTTTTGGTTCAAAGGGTTGATAAGAAACTAAATGTTATTTATTATGCTAGTAGAACACTTGATGCTGCCCAAAGAAATTATGCTACAACTGAAAAAGAATTTTTAGCAATACTATTTGCTTGTGACAAGTTTAGACCTTATATCACTGATTCCAAAGTCACAATACATACTAATCATTCTGCTATTAAATACTTGATGAACAAGAAAGATGCTAAGCCTAGATTGATAAGATGGGTAATTTTATTGCAAGAATTTGATTTACACATTGTTGATAGGAAAGGAGAAGATAACCAAGTAGCTGATCATTTCTCTAGAATGGAAAATATACCTGATGATCCTATTCCTATTAATGATAGCTTTGTTAATGAACAACTTGCAAATGTTAATGTATCCAGTGTTAAGACTGCATCTCCTTGGTTCGCTAATTATGCAAATTTTATTGTTGGAAAAGTATTACCTCCACACTTTACTTATCAACAAAGAAAGAGATTCTTTTATGATCTTAGACATTTTTTTTGGGATGATCCTTTCCTTTATAAGAAAAGTGTAGATGGAATTATTAGATGTTGTATACCTGAGCATGAACAACAGGCTATAATAAGAGATTGTCATGATAGTCCATATGGAGGGCATCATGCAGGAGATCGCACAACAGCAAAGGTATTACAATCTGGTTACTATTGGCCTACTTTATTTAAAGATTGCCATGAATATGTTAAATCTTGTGATAAATATCAAAGAGTAGGAAATATTGGTAGGAGAAATGAAATGCCTATGAATTATTCTCTACCACTAGAACCATTTGATGTGTGGGGTTTTGACTTTATGGGACCTTTCCCAGCTTCAAAGACAAAGCATACTCATATTTTGGTTGCAGTTGACTATGTTACAAAGTGGGTGGAGGCAATTCCAACCAAAAGTGCAGACCATGCCACAGCAATGAAGATGCTTAAGGACATCATTTTCCCCAGGTTTGGTGTTCCTAGGTTCTTAATTACTGATGGTGGCTCTCATTTTATACATGGTGTTTTTAGGACAGCATTGGCAAAATATGATGTTAACCACAGAATTGCATCTCCTTATCACCCTCAAACAAGTGGACATGTTGAATTAAGTAATAGGGAAATTAAACTCATTTTCGAAAAGACAGTGAATAAGTGTAGGTCTGATTGGCCACTTAAAATTAATGATGCATTATGGGCTTATAGAACTGCATTTAAAAATCCTATGGGAATGTCCCCTTATAAAATGGTCTATGGAAAAGCTTGTCATTTACCTGTTGAATTAGAACATAAAGCTAGATGGGCTATTAAACAATTAAACTTTGACTTTAAGACTGCAGGAGAGAAAAGAATCCTTGATTTAAACCTGCTAGATGAATGGAGGAATGAAGCCTATGAAAATGCTAACATGTTTAAAGAGAAAGTTAAGATTTGGCATGACAAGAAGATTAAGAGAAAAGAATTCAAAGTAGGAGATCAAGTTTTATTATACAACTCTCGTTTCAAGTTTTCTGCAGGGAAGCTAGCCTCAAAATGGCAGGGACCATTAGTCATACAGGAAGTGTACCGTTCAGGAGCTATCCGTCTTTACGGTGATATGAAAGGTAAACCTCATGTGGTCAATGGACAACGTCTTAAACATTATATTGCAGGAAAAAGCTTCATTGGAACGTTGGAAACATTGAATTTACAAACATCGGAAGAAATAATAAAAGGGGGTCGAGCAGTTTCAGCAACTCCAAATCAATAAAAGGTAACTTTTGTATTGGAAAGTTTCTCGGAATTACGTGAAATTTTATGGAAGTCATTTTTTATGGAAATAAAAGTGTGGGGAAAGAAAACTTGAAGAAACGGAGTCCTGAGGAGGGAAAGAGGTGGCCCCACGCGGCCAAGTATAGGGGCCGCATGGGCCCACTCCTTTTCCACCTCAGAGACCTTTTTCGCCTCGTTTTCGATCCCGACGCTCCGTCTTGACCTAAAAACCCTCAATATATACCCCTCTCCGACGATCTAATCTCACCCCAAGCGTTCTCGAGCAATCTTTGTTTCTTGCTGTTTCTGTTTGCCAGGTTTTAGCCATGTCTTCGGGGAACTCCTACCAATGTTCCTCCATGGATGATGATGATGATGAGCTTGAGGGGCTCAGCCCCATGTCCCCATGGAAGAGGAATAGGAAGAGGAAGGACTACTCTGACGACGATGACATAGAGGAAGATGAAGAAGAATACAAGGCGATCGTCGACTTCACGCCCCTGGCAACAACACCTCCATCGCCTGTTGCTGTAGCCAATGTGGGGGTGAACCACTCTCTTGGCAACAAGAGGAAGACGTCGCGCATCCAAACTGGAGGGAAGGTTCCTAGGCTCTCGCTTGCAAGCAAAAACGTAGCTTCTACTCTTATTGACAGTGAATCCCGGCGCATGATGCATCTAAAATGCATACATGAACTTTGCACTATAATTGTTATATTCCAATCATATTTGCATCATATAAGGGGTATATTACTGTTATTTAATGATTTTTGATAATTTATAATGATTTACCCTTTTTATGGAATTAATCCTGCGCAGGCAAAAAACCCCTTTTTCTTTCTTTAATTGTTTCAGGACCTTAACGACGTCATAATGAGCTATAAATTTAGGGGGGGTCATTATTTTGGAAGGACAAGATTTTGGAGCGAAAGAAGTCAATGAACGGAGGCCGGGAGACCAAAAGGGGGGGTCCCACGCGTCCACATTACCAGGCCGCATGGGCCCATCCCAATTGGCCCTCGTGGCCCCAATTGCATCGATCCTTCGCCCATAAGCATCCTCATGACCTAAAAACGCCTATATAAGAGGTCCCCCGACATTTTTCCAGAGGAGAGCCGCCACACGAGAGAAACCAGAAAACAGAGATCAGGAGGCTGAAGATTGGAGGGGGAAAACTCTGGCGGAGCCCTGCCGGAGAGGCCTCCACCTTCTCCATCGACATCTCCACCGTCTCCATGATGAAGAGGGAGTAGTCCACCGTTGGACTATGGGTTTGTGGCAGTAGCATATGTATCTCTCTCTCTCTTGAGTCTCATTAGATAGCACCGTATGAGCTGCTGAACATGATTACGGTCACCGTTGTATTACCATTGTGGTGGATCTTTCTATGAGTTAATATATGTTGAGATTGCAATGTTTGTTTCAGTTATCAAAGTAGATGCATATTATGTACCCTTTTGATCAAGCATGTTTATGAGAGCGTGTGTGGGGGAACGTGTGCATTAGTTGGAGTAACGGGGGTGGTGAAGTGATAAGCTAACAACATGATATATCATGATCCATTGGGTGTTTAACTTACTTTGTTGCCTCACTAGGGATAAACCAAAATACCATGTTGAAGGGTAGGAGGAGTGACATGCCTCTACCTAAGACTGGATCCATCATGTGTTTATTTTAACTTCATGTCATTGATCTTAAAGCTATACTCTGATGTTATCTTAATTACTAAGGTGCATGATTTATTTTACATCTTGGTGGAGTATAAGTGAGACTAATAATCTCTATGTTAGGACGTGATGCCCATATAATTAGTAACATGAATGAACTTGTTTGCAATCTCATATGTTAAGTCTATGTCTACTTGTTTGCCACACTATATTGAAGAGAGAGTGCATGTGTGAAACCATGAACCCCGGTCCATTTTTAATCATAAGAAAAACTTTTCCAACCACTTTCAAGCATCTTTTACATTCAGCCATTTTAAAATCAGAAAAGACAAAAACACTTTTACTTCTTGCATTCACATATAAAAACCCCCAAAAATACCATCCATCATCATTACTATCATCCTTGCATTGTTACTCATCACCATTGTTTTTATTTGCTGTTTTGCATTCATTATTATCTTAATATCATTCTCACACCTTGTGCTTGACAACCACTTGGTGAGGTTGAGGGCACAAAGCAATTTACTTGTTTGTAGGAAATCTAGAGAAGGACAAGAAGATAAAACCCACACTACTGATTCCCCGAGAGTTCGATATTAAATCGTCGAGTCACCTTCTTGGGGAAAATCTTCCACTTCTACATACTCTGCACTTGGAGGCTCAACCTATCCCTTATATTTATTATTTTCCTTTCAGGGTATAAAGAGGCTTCTTGGCATAGTTGAGGGAGAAGAACACTCTCATCAATTCTGTCATCAAGCGATTTTCTGGCGCCGTTGCCGGGGAATCATAGCTGGAAGGGTTTGTCCAAGGATATCACAACAAAGTCAACTTCATCACCAACTTGTGCTAACACCTAAGCTTGGAGAGGTTGCACCTAAGTGAGCATCATCTTGTCCATCTTTACCTTCAAGCAAATTATTTTGTTTTGTTTTTGTCTTGCATATCATTTTTAGATTTCAGTTTGCATATTTTATTTTCAGTTTTGCATTTTGTTTTGCATTTAGTAATTCAGTTTGCATTGTTTTAGTGTCATTTTATTTTCAGTTTTGCATAAAAAATTAAAAAACACATAAAAATCTGCTTAAAATGGGTGATAGGACTAAGTTGTGTGACTACACAAATACTCCAAATGACCAATTTATTGCTAAACATATTACCACACCTGAGATACAGCTGATAGCTATGAAGTAAGTCCTAGTTTGTTGAACTTGATAACTAGGGAGCAATTTGGTGGTAGTGCTATGGAGGATGCCTCGATACATCTTCATGATTTTGTTGAAATCTGTGACATGCAAAAATTTAAGAATGTTGAAAGTGATATTCTAAAACTGAAATTATTTCCTTTCTCACTTAGAGGAAAAGCTAAGGAGTGGCTGCATTCTTTACCCACTGATAGCATTAAAACTTGGAATGATCTGAAAGAAGCTTTTATTAAGAAATATTATCCTCCTGTTAAAATTTTGCAAAATAGAAACAATATTCTATCTTTTAGGCAAAATGAAAATGAACATGTTGATATGGCTTGGGATAGGATAAAACTTATGCTTAGAACTTGCCCATCACATGGAGTTAATGAATGGACCATACTACACTCTTTTTATAATGGTCTAAATTACATGTCTAGAAATATACTTGATTCTGCTGCTGGAGGTGCTTTTATGGGAAAAACTATAGTAGAGGCTAAGAATATATTGGAAAGCATTTTGCAAAACTATAGTCAATGGCATACTGATAGAGCACCTAGTTCATCTAAGAAAGTAAACTCCATAGAAGAAACTCATGATTTGTCCTCTAAGATGGATACAATTCTTGCTTTGCTTAATAAGCCTAGTATTGAAAATATTCCTTTGCAAGAACTTGTTGGTGATAATTCTGAAAATATTGATGTCAACTTCATTAGGAACTATGGAAACAATGGGTATGGTAACAACAATTATAATTCTTATGATAAACCTCCATATGTTCCCAACAATCGTCCTTTTGTTCCATATCCTAATGCTAATGATAAATGGAAGCCTGTGTCATCTAGTAATAATAATTTTGAGACTAATAAAATTCTTTTGGAACAAGTTGCTAGTCATAATACCATGATACAAGAGTTGAATAAGTCTGTTGCATCTATTAGTTCTGATATTAAAAACTTACAACTCCAAGCTGCAGGACTAGACAAAGCCCTTTCAAAACTTGCTGATAATCAAGCCACTTTATTGAGTATGTCTGCTGGAAAACCACAAAGCACCACCTGTGGTTGGATTGAATTCTATTAATATTGCTGAAAATGTTTCTCTTACTTTGGAGGAAACTATGAATGAATTGCTAAAATATCCTGAATATCTGTTGCCTTTTATGTCTCATCTCATGGCTTTAAAAGAAGAAGCTAATGAAACTGAATGTGATGAATCTCCTATGTTAATTGAGTTAGAAAGAAAAGTTGAAGAAGTTAAGATGCTAAGTGAAGTTAAAGATCCCTTGCTTGATTTAGAGAAAAGTAGCTTGCATGAATTAATATCTACCTTACAAAAATTTGCAAGTGATCCTTCTATTGATGTTAACAAATCTGGTTTTGGTTCCTACATTGCTAATCATGTTTTGAAAGAGAAAGTTGCTAGATACAATCAAGAAGCTATGATACCACCTAAGCTTGGGGATGTGTGGATCCCCAAGGTGCTAGTAACTATTGGAAAAGAGACACACCATGCCATACTTGATCTAGGATCTAGTGTCTCAGTTTTATCTAAAGAACTATATGAATCACTTGAATTAAAGAATATTGAAAAATGCTCTATTGGACTTGCATTTGCTGATAATACCATTAAACATGCTCTAGGTAAAGTAAGTGATGTTATGGTAGAATTACATATGACTTTTGTACCTGTGGATTTTCTAATCATGGATATGGAGAATAAAACCTCTAGTCCTATTATTTTGGGAAGACCTTTTCTTCGTACCACAGGGGCTATCATTGATTCAAAGGAAGGGAATGTGAAGTTTCAGTTTTCACACAAGAAATGCATGGAACACTTCCCAAGGATGAAGGGCACAACTTTTAAGCTCCCTCATGAGCTTCATCTTCGGTAAAACAACAAGTAAGTAAGCCTAGCTATATGGCTATAAAGAAAGCGCTTTACGGGAGGCAACCCGGTTGTTTTTATTTGGATTTTCTTTGTGTCCTCTTGCTATAACAAGAGATTGTAGTTTTAGTTTAGTTTCTGGAATTTTTAATAAAGTGCCAAGTTTTACCCATTTTGGTTTGAAAAAGTTGCTATTTCTAATCGGAGATTTTATTCCTGCACAGAGTCTGTGCACTTTTTGATTTTTCATTCTTATTCTGTAATTCCAAATGAGCTGAGATTTTTACTGTAACTGCAACTTTTCATCCTCTGTATGCCTGAATTGTTTCAGATTTTTTTGACAAGTTTAAGTAGGACAGAAAAATACGTTTTTCTGCTGCTGCTTTTCTGGACAGATTCTGTCCCATATTGTTTTATGCATAGTTTGAACTTTTGAGTTGATCCAATTGTTTATGAGTAGGCATACAACATTATACATTCTCTGGTCATTCATATGAATTTTATTCCATGGATTATATGCAGCAAGAAACTTGTTTATTTATCTCTACTAATATCACACCACAGAAAAGAGATGGGAGAAATTGTGTTTTGAAGTTTTTTCACAGGGATTGGAGGAGATGCACCATGAGTTATCCAAGGATGGTGAAAACCATAAGCTTGGGGATGTGAACATCCCCACTGGACCTAAACACTCTCGGTTTGCACACGTCCAACTTCTGTTTTTCTATGGATGCACTTTATCGCATAAACTTGGAGCGTCTTTTGTATGTTTTGCTTTGATTTTTATTTTTTGTGAGACCACCACACTATCTTTTATATATGAGTATGCTACTGGAAATATGGGTTGAAATATCTTGCATGCTTTTATTGTATTGGGAAAAGGGATGTCCTTGTTGATTTTTAATGACACATATAGTTGCATGATTCATGAGCTCCTTTATGAGTAATAATTTGCAAATGCTTATCATGAGCTATCTTTTATTCATGTTTTGATGCTGTATGTTATTTCACTTTGTTGACATGAATTAGTTAGTTCTATGGACACTCATGCATGCATCTAAATGGTCATCTTTCTCCCTTTGCTAGCCCAAAAATTTCAACAAGTAAAAACTTGTTTCCAATACCTTCAACCCAAGTTTTTCCAGTGAGTCCACCATATCTACCTATTAGCTTTATGCTATCCAAGTATGTTTATCATGTTATTTGTGTTATCTATACCTCTAAATGAAAATGATGATTTTATTTATTGTAATGGGAAAAGTTGGTTAAAAAGCTCTCACGAACTTGATGCACACTTTACTTTTACTGCATACAAAAAGATGAACCATTGTGATTAATATTATGAAGATAGTGGCTTGATAAATGTTTAAGGTTGGGAGTTAGCCCATATGTGCTGTCACATGCAAATCTTTCAACATGTTCCATCATTTGTTTAGTTGATATCATGTACTTTTGTCTATGGATGCCTATCATGACGGAATAAATGTGGGAATAGAGTTAAGTTTAAATGAGTTTGTATAAATGATTAGAGAGAAACCTGGGCCGCTAATCTAAGCCATGCATCATTCATGGTGGAAATTTACTTACATGCTATTTTGGACTCTCTGTGATACAACTTACAATAAAAAGCTATATCAAGTGGTAAATAAAGAGGGTGTTGAGATTGTCCATTATGTTTGTTTGTCTTGTTGTTTTGATATGTGCTTGATCCATATCATGGGACAAGAGGTACCCCAGTTGAAACTCTTGATGATACCGTTTTTACTTACAATGATAGATAATTTAAACTTGCTTTGTTTCCCAAGTTGAGTAATCATGGTGTAGGTACTTGTATTCAAGGGGCATGAGACATCTAACCTTCACTTTATCAAGGCCACTACTCATATTTGCTTTCACATTCAACTTTAATCATTCAAGATGCTATGATAGGGGAATGAGAGCTTGACACCAAGTATTGCCATTGCATTCAATAACTTAAGTAGAATAGTTTGGTGGATAGATGAAACTCATACATGCTTTACCTCTACTTATTTATATATCTTTTCCAAAGTGTCCACCTTTTATATTCAGATTTTCTACACTCTATGGACCACAAGTTTGCAAAAGTAAGAATGTCCATAGTACTATCTTTTTATGTTGCACTTCGTGAACTATCATTGATCATCTTTGCATTGAATACTTGATATCACTTTATAAACTGTTTGCACATTGCTACTACTTTGAAATAATGAATCATTTGACTTTATGTAGTAGTAGCAATCATCTTTTATATCCATGTTTTTATTATATTGCAAAGTTCATGTTAGTTTTATCACTTTCATACTCGAGGACGAGCATGAGTTAAGCTTGGGGATGTTGATGCATCTAAAATGCATACATGAACTTTGCACTATAATTGTTATATTCCAATCATATTTGCATCATATAAGGGGTATATTACTGTTATTTAATGATTTTTGATAATTTATAATGATTTACCCTTTTTATGGAATTAATCCTGCGCAGGCAGAAAACCCTTTTTCTTTCTTTAATTGTTTCAGGACCTTAACGACGTCATAATGAGCTATAAATTTAGGGGGGTCATTATTTTGGAAGGACAAGATTTTGGAGTGAAAGAAGTCAACGAACGGAGGCAGACCAAAAAGGGGGGTCCCACGCGGCCACAGTACCAGGCCGCGTGGGCCCATCCCAATTGGCCCTCGTGGCCCCAATTTCATCGATCCTTCGCCCATAAGCATCCTCATGACCTAAAAACGCCTATATAAGAGGTCCCCCGATGTTTTTCCAGAGGAGAGCCGCGACACGAGAGAAACCAGAAAATAGAGATCAGGAGGCTGAAGATCGGAGGGGGAAAACTCCGGCGGAGACCTGTCGGAGAGGTCTCCACCTTCTCCATCGACATCTCCACCATCTCCATGATGAAGAGGGAGTAGTCCACCGCTGGACTATGGGTTTGTGGCAGTAGCATATGTATCTCTCTCTCTCTTGAGTCTCATTAGTTAGCACCGTATGAGCTGCTAAACATGATTATGGTCACCGTTGTATTACCATTGTGGTGGATCTTTTTATGAGTTAATATATGTTGAGATTGCAATGTTTGTTTCAGTTATGAAAGTAGATGCATATTATGTACCCCGTTCTTATATCCTTGTTATGATCAAGCATGTTTATGAGAGCGTGTGTGGGGGAACGTGTGCATTAGTTGGAGTAATGGGGGTGGTGAAGTGATAAGCTGACAACTTGATATATCATGATCCATTGGGTGTTTACCTTACTTTGTTGCCTCACTAGGGATAAACCAAAATACCATGTTGAAGGGTAGGAGGAGTGACATGCCTCTACCTAAGACTAGATCCATCATGTGTTTATTTTAACTTCATGTCATTGATCTTAAAGCTATACTCTGATGTTATCTTAATTACTAAGGTGCATGATTTATTTCACATCTTGGTGGAGTATAAGTGAGACTAATAATCTCTATGTTAGGATGTGATGCCCATATAATTAGTAACATGAATGAACTTGTTTGCAATCTCATATGTTAAGTTTATGTCTACTTGTTTGCCACACTATATTAAAGAGAGTGTGCATGTGTGAAACCATGAACCCCGGTCCATTTTTAATCATAAGAAACACTTTTCCAACCACTTTCAAGCATCTTTTACATTCAGCCATTTTAAAATCAGAAAAGACAAAAACACTTTTACTTCTTGCATTCACATATAATAACCTCAAAAATACCATCCATCATCATTACTATCATCCTTGCATTGTTACTCATCACCATTGCATTTTTATTTGCTATTTTGCATTCATTATTATCTTAATATCATTCTCACACCTTGTGCTTGACAACCACTTGGTGAGGTTGAGGGCACAAAGCAATTTACTTGTTTGCAGGAAATCTAGAGAAGGACAAGAAGATAAAACCCACACTACTGATTCCCCAAGAGTTCGATATTAAACCCTCGAGTCACCTTCTTGTGGAAAATCTTCCACTTCTACATACTCTGCACTTGGAGGCTCAACCTATCCCTTATATTTATTATTTTCCTTTCAGGGTACCAAGAGGCTTGTTGGCATAGTTGAGGGAGAAGAACACTCTCATCAATTATGTCATCAGCGCACCACTCAAAGGAATTATCCTGGTGAGTGGGATCGCAAGATCCCCAACAAGAAGGTATAAAGCCCGAGTGGAAGCCTAGCAAAGAGACGGTTGAGAAGAACCTTATGGAGAAACTGGGGGAAGCCGCAAAAGAATTTGAGAAAGCCTACAACCTCATGATGAGGATCGTTGGAGACCTTGAAGATCATTATTATGAAGGCAATAAGAAAGAAGAGAGGAAGTTTTAGCAAGATGTCAAGCTTGGGGGAGTTTCACCTAGTCTTTCTCTTTATTAGTCTCTTTTATCTATCTAGTTAAGGTGTGTTTTGCTTTTATCGTTTAGTTATCAATTTTGTTTAAGCTTTGTGTGAGCTCATAGAGCATTATCATGTATCCCTATCTTGTGGTTTATCAATTAATATTAAAGTATGGTGTCATCCATGGTTCTCTTGTTTTGGAGATTTATGGGTAACACTCATGCAAATGAGCGTGGCATATTTAGTGGTTTCAGTCATATCTTACCTTGGACTTAATTAACTTGAGTATGTTGGACAACTGCAGAATTATATCATCAAAATATCAAATAATGAACATGAATCATTGTGATTAATATTATGATGATAGTGGCTTGATAAATGTTTAAGGTTGGGAGTTAGCCCATATGTGCTGTCACATGCAAATCTTTCAACATGTTCCATCATTTGTTTAGTTGATATCATGTACTTTTGTCTATGGATGCCTATCATGACGAAATAAATGTGGGAATAGAGTTAAGTTTAAATGAGTTTGTATAAATGGTTAGAGAGAAACCTGGGCCGCTAATCTAAGCCATGCATCATTCATGGTGGAAATTTACTTACATGCTATTTTGGACTCTCTGTGATACACCTTAAAATAAAAAGCTATATCAAGTGGTAAATAAAGAGGGTGTTGAGATTGTCCATTATGTTTGTTTGTCTTGTTGTTTTGATATGGGCTTGATCCATATCATGGGACAAGAGGTACCCCAGTTGAAACTCTTGATGATACCGTTTTTACTTACAATGATAGATAATTTAAACTTGCTTTGTTTCCCAAGTTGAGTAATCATGGTGTAGGTACTTGTATTCAAGGGGCATGAGACATCTAACCTTCACTTTATCAAGGCCACTACTCATATTTGCTTTCACATTCAACTTTAATCATTCAAGATGCTATGATAGGGGAATGAGAGCTTGACACCAAGTATTGCCATTGCATTCAATAACTTAAGTAGAATAGTTTGGAGGATAGATGAAACTCATACATGCTTTACCTCTACTTATTTATATATCTTTTCCAAAGTGTCCACCTTTTATATTCAGATTTTCTACACTCTATGGACCACAAGTTTGCAAAAGTAAGAATGTCCATAGTACTATCTTTTTATGTTGCACTTCGTGAACTATCGTTGATCATCTTTGCATTGAATACTTGATATCACTTTATAAACTGTTTGCACATTGCTACTACTTTGAAATAATGAATCATTTGACTTTATGTAGTAGTAGCAATCATCTTTTATATCCATGTTTTTATTATATTGCAAAGTTCATGTTAGTTTTATCACTTTCATACTCGAGGACGAGCATGAGTTAAGCTTGGGGATGTTGATGCATCTAAAATGCATACATGAACTTTGCACTATAATTGTTATATTCCAATCATATTTGCATCATATAAGGGGTATATTACTGTTATTTAATGATTTTTGATAATTTATAATGATTTACCCTTTTTATGGAATTAATCCTGCGCAGGCAGAAAACCCCTTTTTCTTTCTTTAATTGTTTCAGGACCTTAACGACGTCATAATGAGCTATAAATTTAGGGGGGTCATTATTTTGGAAGGACAAGATTTTGGAGTGAAAGAAGTCAACGAACGGAGGCCGGGAGACCAAAAAGGGGGGTCCCACGCGGCCACAGTACCAGGCCGCGTGGGCCCATCCCAATTGGCCCTCGTGGCCCCAATTGCATCGATCCTTCGCCCATAAGCATCCTCATGACCTAAAAACGCCTATATAAGAGGTCCCCCGATGTTTTTCCAGAGGAGAGCCGCCACACGAGAGAAACCAGAAAATAGAGATCAGGAGGCTGAAGATCGGAGGGGGAAAACTCCGGTGGAGCCCTGCCGGAGAGGTCTCCACCTTCTCCATCGACATCTCCACCGTCTCCATGATGAAGAGGGAGTAGTCCACCGCTGGACTATGGGTTTGTGGCAGTAGCATATATATCTCTCTCTCTCTTGAGTCTCATTAGTTAGCACCGTCACTACCAGGAAAAGCATTATAGGGAGGTTGCCTGTCTGTGGCGCACCCTTAATCCATGCGCCACAAAAAATAATTCTGTGGCGCATGGCTGTCGATGCGCCACAGAAATTTGAACATTCTGTGGCGCATCATTAGCACATGCGCCACAGAATATCAACTTTCTGTGGCGCACGGCACGCCATGCGCCACAGAAAGGGAGAATTCTGTGGCGCACCACTCTTCATGCGCCACAGAATATGCGTGGGCCCCACCTTCAATCAGCGGGCCGTGGTCCATCTCGGCCTTTTCTGTGGCGCACCGTGGCTGGTGCGCCACAGAAATTCATCTTTCTGTGGTGCATGGATAAGGATGCGCCACAGAAAGTTGAATTTCTGTGGCGCACCAGCCACGGTGCGCCACAGAATAGCTACTTTCTGTGGCGCATCAGGGCCCGTGCGCCACAGAATGTGGACGCCCAGATCTACAAAAAGGTGGTAGACCACCTTTCTCCATGTGACCCCCTTCTTCTTCCTAGCTCCCATCTAACTAACCCGAGCTCCTTCTCTCTCCCATGCCATTTTGACCATCCTATTCTGCATTATTTGTTATTAAACCTACCACAATTTGATATATAATTGGTGAGGGCTTGGGGAGAGTCTCCATATATATTCTCCTCCTCTCTTTTTGTCCACTATTTTCTCTCCATCACCACACACTCTCTCTCATCGATCACGGTCACATCTCGGCAACGGATCTAGATCTACAAGGTGGGTATTGGTGTATGGATGTTTGTTGAAGGCATGAGAAACTTGTCGGCGGGCGATTTACACGTATATGCATGAAACTTGTGTGTGTGGTTTGATTGAATCTTTGCATGTTGTAGCTTGCGCCGGCGTGGTGCATGGATGTTTGCCGAAATGTTGATTCATTTCCATTTCGGTGAATTTTTGCACCACCCATATGTCCTACTTTTAGGGGAAGTCATGCCGAATTTTTCCGTCGAACATTTCCGACTTCCCGCATGAGAAGCTTGTATGTGTGTGAGCATGTTGCGATTACTTAATTCTAATTAATAACACATACTCTGTATGTATACCGCGTAGGCGACCATGGTCATCAAGATGAGCTCGGGTCGAATCGACAACTACAAGGAAGAAGCGAAGGCGGAAATGAGACGGTGCAACGGGCGCCAGATACGATGTCCGTGTCGAAGTTGCAAACTTGTGAGATGGATCGACCCTGATTCCGGACAATTGGAGGAACACCTGCTCAGGCGCGGTTTCATGGAAGGCTTCAACCAAGCGCCGACAGCAAATGCTGCGCCTGAAGACGAGGGCGGGCAAGATGATCGTGACGACGGAGATGCCGACATACATGGTCATGATTGTGGTGGAGAAGACGTTGACACGCCGCAGAGCTCGCTAATGTCGGCCTTGATGGATTCTCATGTTCAAGAACTCCTCCTGAAGAACGCGAACACCGATAGAGAGAAAGCCAAGCTGGCGCAAATGGAGATAGACGGGAATACTCCGTTGTATCCTGGGTGTCGGCCACAGGATACGCGCTTGCAAGTAACGCTTGATGCTCTGGAGATGAAGTCGGAGAACAAATGGACCGATGCGAGCTTCAACAAGAACATGCAATTCTTCCACGAGCGTCTTCCCGAGGGGAACACATTGCCAACTAGTATCGAGGAGGCCAAGAAAGTCGTTTGCCCTCTTGACCTACCGCACGTTAAATACCACGCCTGCGTCAATGATTGCGCAATTTATCGGGGCGAGTATGAGGACCGAACCACATGTCCGGTGTGCGGCCAAGGACGATACAAGAGCCGTGGGAAGAAAGTTCCTCAAAAAGTGGTATGGTATTTTTATATCACTCCCCGTCTGCAGCGGTACTTCGTGGACCCTAAGGAAGCAAAGCTCATGCAATGGCACGCGGAAAGGGAGAAGCCCGAAGAAGATCCGGAGAAGGGCAGGATCCTTACACACCCTTCAGACGCTAGCCAGTGGCAAGAGTTGGACGCCGTCGCCAATTTCGGAGGCGATGCAAGGAACGTCAGGCTCGGTATGAGCACCGATGGACTCAATCCGTTCGGTAACCAGAGTAGCACGCATAGCACCTGGCCCGTGTTTGTATGGCCTTACAACCTTCCCCCGTGGTTGTGCACGAAGCAAAGGTATATACACATGAGTATTCTCATTCAGGGGCCGAAACAAGCAGGTGTCCACATACATACGTATCTCGCGCTGTTGAAAGAGGAGTTAGCCACGTTGTGGGCGACGCCAGTCCGTACGTGGGATGCCTACACTGGAGATTATTTCCCCATGAGAGCCGCGTTGCTCACGACGGTGCAGGACTATCCTGGTTGCGCATATGTATCTGGCCAGGTAGGCCACGGATTCTGCGCATGTGTCAGGTGCATGGATAGGACCCCGCATCTCCAGCTACCAAGGAATCCCGGGTCTTCGAAAACTGTGTACCCAGGGGCTCGAAGGTGGCTTCGCATGGATCACCCGTGGAGAAAACGCGGTGACCTGTTCAATGGTAAGGAGGAGCTCGATGGAGCCCCGAGCCCAAGGAGCGGCACAGAAATCGACGAGCTGTTGAGAAATTGGGAGGAGTGCCCCGCGCCGGGAAAGAAACGACCGAAGGTAGATCTGCTGCTGGGTGTATGGAAAGCGAGGTCTGTTTTCCACGACTTGCCGTACTGGAAGGTCCTCAAGACGCCACATAGCCTCGATATGATGCACATTACGAAGAATGTCACCAAGAGTCTGCTTGGCACTCTTTCCAACATGCCGGAAAAGACCAAGGATGGGACGAAAGCAAGATACGATCTGAAATGCCTTGGTGTCAGGAAAGATCTTCAGGCCCCCGATAGTGATGACGACGATGGTGATGATGATCATACTGAAGGGACTCAAGGTCACCGCAAAAGGCTAAAGAGGAACACGGTGGTGCTTCCCGCTACATGCTTCACTATGAGTCTGGAGGACCTCGAGCAGTTTTACAGGTGTCTTGTAGGAGTCAAATTTCCTCATGGTTACGCGGGGAAGATAAGCAGATATATGGACGCAACGAAGAAGAGGTTTACCGGGATGAAGTCTCACGATTGTCACGTGCTGATGACGCAGATACTTCCCGTTGCGATTCGAGGGATAATGGACGAGCATGTCCGTGATACGCTGCTTGCTCTTTGCAACTTTTTTGACGTCATCAACAGGAAGACGATCGGCGTGAGGCAGCTCGACCGGCTACAGGAAGAGATCGTGCTGATACTATGCGAGCTCGAGATTTACTTTCCGCCCTCATTCTTCGATATCTGCATGCATCTCCTTCTGCATGTCGTTGATGACATCAGGCAGCTCGGGCCAACGTTCATGCACTATATGATGCCATTCGAAAGGATGAACGGTGTCATGAAAGGATACGTCCGCAACAGGTCCCATCCAGACGCAAGCATAGCCAAGGGCTTTCTAACCTACGAGTGCATCTCCTTCTGCCAGAATTATCTAAGCACCGAGAACCAGGATGTTGGTCTGCCCACGAGGAAACACTTCGGCAGGCTCAATGGATATGGTCACCGAGAGGGCAGCAGCACAACCTTTGTCAGCATGCAGGGTCAAAAGGACGACTTTGACAGGGCTCACCGGGTCGCGCTACAACACTTACAGTCCGCGACATCTTTTATGACTACATATGCCTTTGATGACTGCCATATCTCATGCATGCATGGTGCCCAACATGTGTTGACTCCCAGGACACGCCTTGCATACTCCTGCATAGGGTGGGGGCCGGCGGAGAGTTGAAGGAAGTCGCGTTGGCCAAGATAGTACAACCTCTGACCCGCGATATACACAACACTCGAATGATTGAGGCCGTGATGAAAGTCAATGTCACGGAGGTACTGCCTGAGTTCCGTGACATCGACCCCCCCACGCAACCTCCGGGAGCTGAGAAACACATGAAGCTTGGCGAATGCGGAAAGTGGATGATGGAATGGCCGAAGACCTAGATTCGTCTTGGGGATGTTATTCATGGGGTCGGTCGCACCGGCGGCGCCACCTCGAGGCCTCGGCTCCCGCTCGTTCGGCCCCCGTCGAGGCGGCCGCAAAAAACTATTGCGGAGGAACCGACGCCACAAGTAGCCGTCGCCACCACCCAGAAGGAACCGCCGGTCGCCGCCCCCACCGGCCGGAAGCTACCGCCGGTCGCCGCCACCACCGGCCGGAAGCTACCGCCAGTCGCAGCCACCACCGGCAGGAAGCTACCACCGGTCGTCGCCGCCACCAACCGCCACAAACAGTTGTTGGGAACGTCTTCACCGGTTAGTTCTGACTTTCCGAATTCCCCGACTTTCCGACTTTCCCGACTAACGGATGTGCTATCGTTTATGTTTAGGACAAAGCCGTTGCACCTGAACTTGGTGGCAACGAGGATGAGGACAATGATGTCAACCTCGATGACTACATCAACACTGGCGCCTGCAAGGATGATATGTACATGCCTCATGTGGATGAAGAACCCTTCCGCGACCACCGCGTTCAAGCTGCTCGTCCCACTTCATGCACACAACACCTGGCCTTCACGCCTCCGGATGCCGGCGATCATCAAGCTCCCCCGGGTAACGTTTTCAGCCCTAACACTCTGATGGAAACTGTTAAAGCGGGGTTCACTGCACCCCCACAATCCCCAGAGAAGAAGAACAAGATCAAGAAGCATAGGAAGAGAAAAGGAGCCTCCACCTCTGCGAGCCAGCCAGCTCCTAAGATCCGGGGTCTTGAAGACACGATTCCACCCCGTGCGGATGGCTTCCCCCGAGTTCATGTAGCTGGTGAACCTATCTTGTCTGGGGACTTGCTCCGCCTCGCAGAAGGACCCATGGTTGCTTTGCAGCAAAGTATCTTGTATCTGGAGGAGCAGCTTCTTAAAGAAAAGCATCCGAGTTACCCGGCGTTCGCGGTCCACGTGCCAAAGGAGCTGGTGGACTTCATCCAGGAAGACCCTGCGGATGTGTTCTTCATCGCGTACGAGGACATCTTCAAACTCTTTCACACTCAACGGCTGGACTATAACATGGTCCGTCTATATGCGCTCGATATGGCGATGAAGATCAGGAGAGATGCGACCCCGTATGTCGCGATAGTAGATCCTTACTACATGCGCGACAGCCATCTGGAGGAAGGGTCAAAGACAAGGGAAACGGCCAAGGAGTACCTCGTAAGGGTCATGCTGGCCAACAAGAGGAAGAGCACCCTTCTTCTGCCTTTCTTTTTCGAGTAAGTACACATCCGCTCGCCACCGTCGTATCTTATGCCTTCTTGTACATTTCTTCCATCGCTGATCCTTTGTCCAACATTCCGTTTCAATTGTGTTGAGCAGGGACAAGTACTGCGCACTCATCTCCGTAGCCCCGAGGTGGTCCATTGCCACTTATTTGGACTCGGGGAATAAATCCACGCCGAGACGATACACCAGATGGATGACGCTCTCGAGGCCTATGCCCAAAAGGGCGGCCCATTCCATAACAAGTCGGAATTTTTCACGGATGAAAACACACACAAGTTTCAGCATGGGAGCGGATTCCATTGCATCAAGCAACTGGATGGCAGCGTGAAGGAGGCATACTACGCCCTCCATCACCTTAAAGGAATTGTCCGGGATTGCGAGAAAACGAAGTTTCCATCGGGTCTCGCAGAATACACCAAATCAGAGGATGCTCTCACCGATGCTGATTACAGAGCAGACTTCCATCGCATCCAGCTGCAGTTGACAACGATCATCCTCGAAGATGTCCTTCACAGATCAGGGGCCTACCACCACCACAGAGGTATTATATATAGAAGTGCATGCGTAGGGTTATCTATTATATATATGCTATGCTATGAAACCCAAATAGGATAGCCATATGATTGTCTTGCCTCTCTACTTAGATGAATAAATTATACTCTATTTTATATCACTAACCTATATATATATCCCAATTTATCTTCAGTGTTGTCTCAGAGGAGTATCGAAGAATGACTAGAGGCACAGTATGACACCAGGGAGTGGAGGACGAAACAAGGCTTTCTACCGTTGCCGGAGCCACGAAAGTAGAGGACTCCATGATTATGCATGCTCCCGGATCATAGTTAGGCGGCGAACACTTGATTTGTAATGTGTAGTGTGAAATGTTGAACTTTTGGTTGTATATACATGACTAGCTAATTGTGTTTACATTCGGCACTTTTGTGACTATGTGTATATATATATGTATCTCGATCGGGGCACTAATTAAGTAATATATATGTGTGATGACATATTGATTAATATCATTGTCTGTTTATATACCTGTCAAATATACCTGTATTTTCTGTATAAACCTGTATAAATACTGTATATACGTGTATTTATACAGCAAAATAAAAAAATATAGTTTTTCTGGTTAACACTTCTGTGGCGCACCTTTTTTAGTTTTTGTGGCGCACCACTTTCTGTGGCGCACCAAGGGCAGTGCGCCACAGAAAGCCTCTCCATAGGGTCCTGGCGACCTATTTCTGTGGCGCACAGACAGGGGTGCGCCACAGAAAGTTGATATTTCTGTGGCGCATATCCCTGGTGCGCCACAGAAAATATTTTTGTGGCGAGAATTCTGTGGCGCACCAGGCTAGCCCACAGATGCGCCACAGATAACCAAAATGGTGCGCCACAGATAGCCTATTCTGTGGTAGTGCGTATGAGATGCTGAACATGATTACGGTCACCGTTGTATTACCATTGTGGTGGATCTTTCTATGAGTTAATATATGTTGAGATTGCAATGTTTGTTTCAGTTATGAAAGTAGATGCATATTATCTACCCCGTTCTTATATCCTTGTTATGATCAAGCATGTTTATGAGAGCGTGTGTGGGGGAACGTGTGCATTAGTTGGAGTAATGGGGGTGGTGAAGTGATAAGCTGACAACTTGATATATCATGATCCATTGGGTGTTTACCTTACTTTGTTGCCTCACTAGGGATAAACCAAAATACCATGTTGAAGGGTAGGAGGAGTGACATGCCTCTACCTAAGACTAGATCCATCATGTGTTTATTTTAACTTCATGTCATTGATCTTAAAGCTATACTCTGATGTTATCTTAATCACTAAGGTGCATGATTTATTTCACATCTTGGTGGAGTATAAGTGAGACTAATAATCTCTATGTTAGGACGTGATGCCCATATAATTAGCAACATGAATGAACTTGTTTGCAATCTCATATGTTAAGTTTATGTCTACTTGTTTGCCACACTATATTAAAGAGAGTGTGCATGTGTGAAACCATGAACCCCGGTCCATTTTTAATCACAAGAAACACTTTTCCAACTACTTTCAAGCATCTTTTACATTCAGCCATTTTAAAATCAGAAAAGACAAAAACACTTTTACTTCTTGCATTCACATATAATAACCTCAAAAATACCATCCATCATCATTACTATCATCCTTGCATTGTTACTCATCACCATTGCATTTTTATTTGCTGTTTTGCATTCATTATTATCTTAATATCATTCTCACACCTTGTGCTTGACAACCACTTGGTGAGGTTGAGGGCACAAAGCAATTTACTTGTTTGCAGGAAATCTAGAGAAGGACAAGAAGATAAAACCCACACTACTGATTCCCCGAGAGTTCGATATTAAACCCTCGAGTCACCTTCTTGGGGAAAATCTTCCACTTCTACATACTCTGCACTTGGAGGCTCAACCTATCCCTTATATTTATTATTTTCCTTTCAGGCTACCAAGAGGCTTATTGGCATAGTTGAGGGAGAAGAACACTCTCATCAATTCTGTCATCAGCGCACCACTCAAAGGAATTATCCTGGTGAGTGGGATCGCAAGATCCCCAACAAGAAGGTATAAAGCCCGAGTGGAAGCCTAGCAAAGAGACGGTTGAGAAGAACCTTATGGAGAAACTGGGGGAAGCCGCAAAAGAATTTGAGAAAGCCTACAACCTCATGATGAGGATCGTTGGAGACCTTGAAGATCATTATTATGAAGGCAATAAGAAAGAAGAGAGGAAGTTCTAGCAAGATGTCAAGCTTGGGGGAGTTTCACCTAGTCTTTCTCTTTATTAGTCTCTTTTATCTATCTAGTTAAGGTGTGTTTTGCTTTTATCGTTTAGTTATCAATTTTGTTTAAGCTTTGTGTGAGCTCATAGAGCATTATCATGTATCCCTATCTTGTGGTTTATCAATGAATATTAAAGTATGGTGTCATCCATGGTTCTCTTGTTTTGGAGATTTATGGGTAACACTCATGCAAATGAGCGTGGCATATTTAGAGGTTTCAGTCATATCTTACCTTGGACTTAATTAACTTGAGTATGTTGGACAACTGCAGAATTATATCATCAAAATATCAAATAATGAACATGAATCATTGTGATTAATATTATGATGATAGTGGCTTGATAAATGTTTAAGGTTGGGAGTTAGCCCATATATGCTGTCACATGCAAAGCTTTCAACATGCTCCATCATTTATTTAGTTGATATCATGTACTTTTGCTTATGGATGCCTATCATGGTGAAATAATGTGGAAATAGAGTAAGTTTAAATGAGTTTGTATAAGTGGTTAGAGAGAAACCTGGGCCGCTAATCTAAGCCATGCATCATTCATGGTGGAAATTTACTTACATGCTATCTTGAACTTTCTGTGATACACCCTACAATAAAAAGCTATATCAAGTGGTAAATAAAAAGGGTGTTGAGGTTGTTCATTATGTTTGTTTGTCTTGTTGTTTTGATGTGGGCTTGATCCATATCATGGGACAAGAGGTACCCCAGTTGAGGCTCTTGATAATACCATTATTACTTACAATGATGGATAACTTAAACTTGCTTTGTTTCCCAAGGTGAGTAATCATGGTGTAGGTACTTGTATTCAAGGGGCATGAGACATCTAACCTTTACTTTACCAAGGCCACTACTCATATTTGCTTTCACATTTAACTCTAATCATTCAAATGCTTGCCATAAAAAGAAAAAGCATGGGAAAAGGAGTATGATTCAGTTGTCCAACATACAATGGTTATTTGCTTTCAAAAGTAAGGGGTGATTGCTAGAGCTTCTACTTATGTTGCCCTCATGTGTATGAGTTTTAGTTCATTAATCTTACATTGCAACTGAATATGATGATGATACAATGGCCGTATTTATTTATCAACTATAAGTCCATCGATGCATGCAATGATCTATGTCCTTATTTACTCGAGGATGAGTAAAGGTTTAAGCTTGGGGGAGTTGATACGTGCATTTTATATCATCATTTTTATACCTTATATTATCATATGGGAATGTTATTTGCACTGTTATATCAATGTTTTGCATGTTTTAGATGATTTATGGGACTTTCATACAAAGTCTCTATTTTTGGCATTTAATATCTGGGAGGCAGAATACCCCCCTTTTCTTGTTTTTATTGTTTTAGGAGTTTCGCGAACCCAAATAATTAAAGGAAAAATACCACGACAGTTTTTCATCAGGAGAAGGGTAGTGGGAAGAAGACCGAAGACAGGAGGGCCACGAGGGCCAAGTTAGGTGGGCCCATGCGGCCCATGTACCTGGCCGTGTGGGACCCATCAAACGGCGCCTCGAGCACCTCCTCGCGGGGGGCTTTTTACCAACACCTTCGTCTTCGCCGAAAAGGGACGCCCTAATTTTTCCCTAATTATCTGAGGCCGTGGCGGCGGAGCTCCTGATCCTCTCCGAAGGGGGTCAGATCCTGCTGCTCCGGAGCTCCGGAGAGGGGGGAAATCGCCGCCATCATCATCACCTCTCCTCCTTGGCATGGGAGGAGGCCTCTACATCATCACCATCACCATCACCTGCACCATCTCCATCACCATCTCCGTGATCCACTCCATTCCCCTCATAGTTTGAGAGTTGCTATACCCTAGATCATTGTCTTGTGCTCCTATTCATGTTTGTGATTGGGTACTTGTCATTATTTGGTGGTGAAGTATTTATTTCAGATTGTGTTGTACCCTTTATGCCACTGATTATGATCATGTTTGCACGCTGTGAGTAGTTCCTATATGTTCCTGAGGGCATAGGATGAATTGGCAATGATTTATATATAACATGTGTTGGTATTTTGTCAAGAGTTTATCTTCTATGTGATTCTATGATGGTGTTGTGCGAACGTCGACTGCATAACACTTCACCTTTAAGGGCTCATAGGAGAACAACGTAGTGTAATGAATTGAGGAAGACTTGGGAGGACAACTAAGCCTAAGACAGAGTCATGTAGTTATATTATGTGGGTAGTAGTGTCGGGGACCTTAGAGTGTAATGCTATGGTGGGACTTTATGTCTTAATAATTCTTGTGCAAAGTCATTAAATTGGCCACATGATCCATCATAAGGGGTTGTAGTTTAATTATTTAGCTATGCCTAGTTATGGCTCCACCCCAAGAAGATTAAAACTTGACAAGATATGCAACGTGTTGTGTAATAAATCTCTATGCCTAGTGATATCCATGCCGCCCTCGGGAACGTTTTCCACTTATATGTTACATACCACTTAAGCTTGTCCTCTTGCCACAAAGAGGGTCGGGCTTTCTCTCTCTTTGAGACCTTCTATTTGCTACCATCTATCTTAAGCATTTTTATTCTTTTGCAATTATACAACCAAAAATCCCAAAAACACTTGCATCTTTTATTGTTTTATATATCATTCTTTCTAACCAATACCTTCAGCTCCTCGTGGGTTCGACAACCTTTTCTAATTGATCTCCTGCATTTGGGAGTCATCAACGCTCGACCTGGTCCAGAAGGATATATAGTGGGCGTGGTGGATCCATCTCGTGGATACGATGCCTTCGTGGCTTAGGGTTTACATATAGAGCAGCGCTGAGGTAGGACACGTGTGACCAAGGCAGCGCTGGGGTTTGACATGTGTCCAGGGCAGCGCTCCTGGTTGGTAACAGCAACCGGGACTAAACAATCACACTGATCGTGTGTTTCTTTCAATCACTTGTGAGCCGTTGGATCAGGGGTGTGTTTCTTTTGAGGGCTTGTGAGCTATTGGATCAGCACTATCAGGACCACTTCGTGAGCCACCAAACCCTATATATAGCCCCCTCCCGGACATGTTCGGCACTCACCGTCTACTCACATTGTAGTTCATTTTGATATACAAAGTATTCGGATTCCCTGCATACGTCCAACAGTGCATTTGATATGCGGGCACACACGAGTGACTGTTGGGCTGTATGCAGGGGAAACCGTGTGTTTTGTTCTATCTATAAAATACTTCAGTTCATCGACCGAATACAAATCATTTGAATTCCCGTCATACAGCCCAACGGTGCATTTGATATGCAGACACTCACGAGCCACCATTGGGCTGTATGACGGGGAAACCGTGTGTTTGTTTCAACTTTCTCGAGCGCTTGTAAGTTGTTGGATTTTTTGAACCAAATATCAATGTTTAGAGTTCTCTTCTGAGTTTTCAGAACACAATTATACATAAAAGTTTAATACATTATTACACATCACTTTTTCTTCGTGTGAGTCCCTTTCTTTTGATTGTACCGTAACCATGGACAAGGTTCATCCATTAACTTCAGGCTTGGGTCAATGTTCACTTTGAAGGGCGGAATTTCATGAAACTTATCGTAATCTTCTGACATGTCTTTCTTGTCCTCCACTCCGACGATGGTTCTTTTCCCTGAAAGAACTATGTGGCGCTTTGGCTCGTCGGCTGATGTATCTGCTTGCTTATCTTTTCTTTTTTTAGGTTTGGTAGACATGTCCTTCACATAGAAAACCTGAGCCACATCTTTGGCTAGAACGAATGGTTTGGTGTCATACGCAAGATTCTTGACATCCACTATAGTCATTCCATACAGTTGGTCTACATTTAGCCCATTGCCTTTCAGGTTGAACCATTTGCACCAGAACAAAGGGATCTTCAAAGAAGGTCCATAGTCAAGTTCCCATATCTGCTCCATGTAACCATAATATGTGACCGTGACCTTTCGCCCATTGACGTTTGCTGAATCATCAAAGCGGACACCACTATTTTGGTTGGTGCTCTTTTTATCTTGGTCGTTCGTGTAAAATGTATTCCCATTTATCTTGTACCTTTGGAAAGTCCAAATAGTCGAAGATGGACCCTTAGACAACAAGTACAGCTCATCTGAGACTGTGTTGTTATTGTTCAGATGCATTTCCAACCAACCGCTAAAATTCTCCACGTGTTCCTTTGTAATCATGGACAGATCCATCCCCGGGTTGTTGGAGCGTACAATATCCTTGTGTATCTGGATATACGGAACCACCAAAGTGGAATTATGCAGAATTGTGTAGTGTGCTTTTGTGAAAGAATGCCCGTCCCTACAAATGTATGATTTCCTTCCTAGAGTGCATTGTCCACTCAGTCTCCCCTCATGTCGCGATTCAGGAAGACAATCGACTTAATGCCGGGAATAAAGTCAACACAAAACTCAATGACCTCCTCTGTTCCATAGCCTCTGGAGATGCTTCCTTCTGGTCTAGCACGGTTATGAACATACTTCTTCAAGACTCCCATGAACCTCTCAAAGGGGAACATATTGTGTAGAAATACAAGACCCAAAATGAGAATCTCATCGACCAGGTGTACTAGAAGATGTGTCATAATAGTGAAGAAGGATGGTGGGAACACCAGCTCAAAACTAACGAGACATTGAGCCACATCCTTCCAAGCGTGGCAGGACTGATTGCCTTCTGCAAAATTGCATTGAGGAACGCACATAGCTGAATAAAGGGTAGTCAAACATTTTCCGGTAGAAGCCCCCGCAATGCAACCGGAAGCAATTGGGTCATAAGCACGTGGCAGTCATGAGACTTAAGGTTCTGGAACTTTTTCTCTGCCACATTTATTATTCTCTTTATATTTGACGAGAAGCCAGACAGGACCTTCATACTTCTCAGGACGTCAAAAAATATCTTCTTCTCTTCTTTGGTAAGAGCGTAGCTAGAAGGAATTAAACGTCCTTTATCCGTTTTCATTGGATGCAGGTTGCTGGGGTCTTTCATAAGTTGTTGGTCCTGTCGTGCTTCCAGAGTATCTTTTTCCTTCCCATACACGCCCAAGAAGCCTAGCAGGTTCACGCAAACATTCTTCGTCACGTGCATCACGTCGATTGCAGAGCGGACCTTTAGGATTTTCCAATAGGGTAGTTCCCAAAATATAGACTTCTTCTTCCACATGGGTACGTGGTTGGTAGCGTCCTTCCGAACAGACTGTCCGCCAGGACCCTTTCCAAAGATTACATCTAAATCCTTGACCATATCATATATATCTTCACCACTATGGAGGGGTGGCTTCACCCAGTGATCTGCATCACCTTTGAAATGCAGCATGCCTCTCTTTCTTAGGGGATGCTGCTTTGTAAGAAATCGAAGATGCCCCGGTACACATTCTTGTTACCTACATATATACTTTCAGTCTTATCTAAACAGTGCGTGCATGCATTGTATCCCTTGTTTGACTGTCTTGAAATGTTACTAAGAGCAGGCCAATCATTGATGGTTACAAACAACAACGCTCGTAGGTTAAATTCCTGTTGTTTGTACTGATCCCACACACGGACCCCTTCATCACGCCACAACTGTAAAAGTTCATCAACTAATGGCCTCAAGTACACATCAATGTCGTTGCCGGGTTGCTTCGGGCCTTGGATGAGCACTGGCATCATAATGAATTTCCGCTTCATGCACAACCAAGGAGGAAGGTTATAGATACATAGAGTCACAGGCCAGGTGCTATGACTGCTGCTCTGCTCCCCAAAAGGATTAAAGCCATCTGTACTTAGACCAAACCTTAAGTTCCTTGCATCACGTGCAAATTCCTCGTACTCTGTATCGATTTTTCTCCACTGCGAATCATCAGCTGGGTGTCTGTACATCTCATCGCTCTTGCGGTCTTCTTTGTGCCATCGCAACAACTTGGCATGCTCTTTGTTTCTGAACAAACGTTTCAACCGTGGTATTATAGGAGCGTACCACATCACCTTGGCAGGAACCCTCTTTCTGGGGGGCTGGCCCTCAACACCACCAGGGTCATCTGCTCTGATCTTATACCGCAATGCACCGCATACCGGACATTCATTCATATTCTCGTACTACTCACCGCGGTAGAGGATGCAGTCATTAATGCATGCATGTATCTTCTGCACATCTAATCCTAGAGGGCAGATAATCTTCTTTGCTTCATACGTACTGTCAGGCAATTCATTATCCTTTGGAAGCTTTTGCTTCATTATATTTAGTAAATTCCCAAATCCCTTGCCAGATAAGCCATTCTCTGCCTTCCATTGCAGCAATTCCAGTGTGGTACCGAGCTTTGTGTTGCCATCGTCGCAATTTGGGTATAACTTTTTTTTGTGATCCTCTAACATGCGCTCCAACTTCAACTTCTCAAATTCACTTTCTACTTGATGACCCCACATAAATCATCATGTATGATGGGATCATTTGGTACCTCTTCATCATCAGCTTCCCCCGTTGCGTCACCATCATATTAGGGGTACATGTAGTTGTCATCGTTCTCTTCTTCTTCGTTGTCTTCCATCATAACCCCTCTTTCTCCGTGCTTGGTCCAACAATTATAGCCAGGCATGAAACCAGACTGAATCAGGTGTATGTGAAGGGTGTCTGAGTTAGAGTGATCCTTCTCATTCCGACATTTACTGCATGGACAACACATAAAACCATTCGGCCCCTTGTTATCCCTAGCCACTTCGAGAAAAGATTGCATTCCTTCCATGTACTCTTTAGAGCGTCGGTCATTGTACATCCATGGATGACTCATCTGCAAATCACCGCTAAAACCCATTACAGTAAACGAACATAATAGGGAACGGACCATATTCATTAATACATGTTCATCACATTTAAACCAAAGTAGAGTAGTGACCAAATGAAATAATTATGCATTTAAATCATACAAATAATTTTTTTAAATAAAAGATAAAAAAGAGGCTAACCGAGGTGGTGCCGGTAACGGGACGGCGGGGGCTATCGACGGCGGTGAGGACCGGGACGACACTAAAATCCACAAATCATAAATTAATTTGAGCTCAAAATACATATAAAACAATACAAATAATAATTATGCATCTAAATCACAACTAAGATTTTTTAAAATAAAAGTTTCAAAAAATATGCTTACCGAGGTGGTGCCGGTGACGGGACAACCAGGGCGATCAACGGCGGTCAGCACGGCACTAGAACACACAAATAATATTTTAATTTAGCTTAACTTGCATACAAAACAAATGAATTTCCTAACTTAGGCATTTCATCAAACACCTACCAAGCACTACAAAAATCAAATGAGCTAAGATAGTAAGGAAATGAGCTAAAGTGAGCAATGCCGGATGAAAGGATCAAGTTGCTAACCCTCGGATAGATGGCTGCCGCTAATGTTAACAATAGTGAGAAAAAAATGGGGATAAACTTGGGATAGAGAGTGGAAACAATGGAGAAAATGAAGATGAACTCGAGCTGAAAAATGGAGGGCTCGGGGTGGAAGATGATGTAGTCTCCACCTCTAGTCCTGGGTTGTAATACAACCCGGGACTAGAGGTCCTCGCGTGGCCGACGCCCTTTGGCAGCCCTGCCAACGCACCTTTGGTCCCGGGTCGTAATACGACCCGGGACTAGAGCTCCCTCACGACCCGGGAGCAGTCGAAAACGTTTGACCCGGGACTAGTGCCCCCCTCTAGTCTCGGGTCGTAAGCCACCCGAGACTAGAGGCAAAATGGCCCTAGACTAAAGGTCTCGTTTCTAGTAGTGTTAGTACCTACTCCTTCTCCCCACCTTTTTTTTGACGTGCCTTCTCCCATCCTTTTCATTTGCTTTCTGTAGTTCATGTCTTATTCCTTGAGCTGATAGTTGCTGGTCCAGATTTAGGAACATGAGCACCGCCTCCTTGTTAGAATTCTTTGTGTTGCTTGGCATAGTGGTTGTATATGTGCTTTGTGCCGCTCCAGATCAAGAGGTCTTCGTGCTTCTCCAGATGTAGAGATGTCTGTGCTGCCTAGCTTAGTTCATCCCCGCCCTAATTTGTTGCTGGTACATACAATGGCTTGTGGAGTTGTGGTCTATACATATTGGATGCTTTATGTATTGTTTGGAGTCACTTTTTGTGTAGTGAGCATTAGATTGTGTGGACTAAGTTGCTGGTTATGACTTGTTTGTGCAGAGACTCGATTAGGTTGTCAGTATTTGTGTCATGAGGTTCCTTGAGATTTGTAGCTTTGTTGTTTCTTCCCAACTGATGACATTTCTTCTGTATTGGTGTTTGGCCGTGTTAGGCACTCTGATCGCTCTGCATGTTTTGGCACGTTTATTTGTTTGGCTTTGTTAGGCGTCCACCTCTCGTTCTGGGGATCCGCTCTTGTTATTGCTTCTTCTGTTGCCATTGCTTGTACCACCGGTTTTCTGTGCGCTCCACTGTATCGACATCGTTTTTGTGTTTTTGTAGTGCGTCTTGGTTTCTTGGTCCTTCTCACTAGCTTCCTCGCCATGGACACCGTCGCGGGCTGCGCTTCTTGCAGCCTCTGTTCGTCCTTCTGATCTTTGCTTCATGCGACCTCCGGGTGTTTCGCGCCCTCGTGATGGTTCGTCTGCTGCTCAGTTGCGCGTGATGAACTCTCCGGTGGCTCCTTTAGCTGATTGTTCTTCTGCGCGCTTGCCGCCATCGTCGTCGATGTGTCCTGAAGATCTTAGTTGTTGGATATTTTGCTTATGGCATTCTTTTTACGCACGTCCCATTATCTTCTTTGTTGAGCTCTGTGCTATATCTAGCTATGTGCTATATCGATGATGTTTGGGACTTCAGTTTTTTACGTTGATTTCTGATGGATTTTTGTTTTGGTGCAGCCGTTAGATGGTTCCGAGAGGTCTTTGTGGTTAACCCTCGGCAGTCGAATGCTATCCCCTACCTCCTCCCTGGAAGTGGTTGTATCATTGGTACGTGTTGTCGATGTGTGTGTTGTTCGCGAATTCCGTGCAATATATTTTTGTACGGGGTTGTGATGATGCTGATGACTGTGTTTGTGAGCGTTGCTGTGTGCAGCGATTTGTTCTGTTGCTTTTTGTTTCCTTGAGACGTGTCGTCTTTATCTACTCTTGAGCTACTTCATTTATTTACTATACTTGTCTTCTATAATTGTCGGCGTCGTTTGCCGTGTTTTTTCTTCCATTTGCTCCATTGTCAAGTGTGAATAAGACTGTGACACTCATCGAGTGGAGCGGTAAACCTTTTCCTCTCGCCCCCTCTCGCCCCCCCGAGGGCGACGGGGCTCTCTGCTCCCACCGGCCGCTGCTCCCTCCTCTACACCCCCTCCCCCGTCGCCGCCGCCGGCATGGGTCGCCGGGCGAGGCCCGGGCGACGCTAGCGGCGGCGGATCTCTTCTCCCCGCGCCATGGTAGGCGGGGCGGTGCCCTTCCCTGCCATGGCGGCGGTGCTCCTAGGGATGCCCTGGTCCGGCGTGGCCGGGTGAAGCTGATGGCGGTGCTCTCCGCGGCGGAGCTCCTTGGTCGCGACGGTCGCCGGTTGTTGCTTGGCCTTGGCCCAGATGGGCTCGGGCGGGCCCAGATGGCCTTCAGCGGGCCGGGACGTGGGAGCTGCGGAGCTCCCTGGAGGTGGAGGCGGTGACTACTTGGGGTCACGGGACGGCGGCTCTGCGGCCTGCTTATTGCACCAGGGTGGCCGGAGCTTTACGGGCCCATTCGGGCTCGGCCAGGCCAGTGCGGGCCTGGTGTGCTCCCGCTGCTCTGTCCGGTCTATGACTGCCTCGTGGCGGTGGAGGTGGGTTCCTCCCGCGTGGCTGCGAGGCTGCTGTCCCTCGCCCCGAAGATGTCGTGAGGTTCTGGTAGGGCCCCGGCCGGGCATGAGAGGGGCAGCCAGTCAGCTGGGCGGGTCAGCCAGTTTGTACTTGGTGTAGTAATTCTTGGCGTTTCTGCCGATTAAAAGCGAATTTTACTGGGTCCTGTTCGTATTTAATTTTTGGAAAATGATGTGGATCATCCGGACGATGCCCCTCTTACATCATCCGGACCCTTCCACGTACTACCCGTCTACCTCATCCTCATCCTCCCGTCGCACGATGCAGCGCTGTCGCCCCGCTCCCGTCTCCAGCCAGCGCCGCCACACGCAGCTCCGCCCACTGCTGTGCCGCCACCTGTAGCCATGGCCGCGCGACCGTGACCTGCTCGCCGGCAGCCTCGCCCTCTCCTCCTCAGCCATGGCCGGAGCTCGGCATCGGGACCTCACCGTGGAGCTCCTTCTTTCGCCGCGGCCGCCTCTCCCGCCCTGTCACTCGCCCAGGGCACCACGATCCCGACCTCCTTCTCCTGCAGCGACGCGTCCTCGACCTCCACCGCCGCTGCGCCGCACCGCCTCCGCCCGTCCGGGCCGGGTCCTCGCCGCCGCCGGACCAGGAGGCCGATGCCCCGCAGCGGGATTCCGACGTAGCTTTGACCTCGGGCCACCGCCTCTTCGCATCCTCGCTTGTATGTACAGCTTCGAACTCGGGCGAATCGAGGTCGTCTTCCCTGACGCCGGCGAAGCTTTCCTGTTGAGGTGGAGCTCGCCTGCGACCTCCTCCTCCCCTCCAACAACCGGGCGGCGCTGCTACACGGCATCTCGCGACACTGCTACAACAGCAAGGCAACGTTTGTTGGGATTTTGCAACACGTGGCCGGCGGCGCTGCAGCCGCTGCTACATCCGGCGTCGAGGTTTGCTACATGCGGTCGGCAGCGGCTCTACGAGACCTTCGGCCGTGCTACGTGCAACATCAGATTTTTGCTATAATTTTTTGCTACAAACTTTCTGTTGTTTTGCTAAAATAGTATATAGGTTTTGCTACGAGAATTTCCGGCGATGTCTCCGACGAGGTCTCCATCGAATTTTGTCAGTCGCTACAACCTGTTTCGAGGTTATTCAACAATGTTACAATAGTGTAATTTTTTTGCTACAATAGTGTAATTTTTTTGCTATGGGGTCTCCAACAATGTTATATGCTGAAACTCTCTGACGAGGTCTTATTTTTTGCTATGTTAGCATATTTTTTCTGCTACTATCGTTTACAGGTTTTGCTACAATAGGATATATTTTCTTGCTACATGGTCTCAAGTGAGGTTTTTGCTACATTAGGACATTTTTTTTGCTACAAGACTACGGCGAGGTCTCTAGTGAACTCTCCGGCGAGGTTTTTCCCGGCGAGACTCTGGCTAGGTTTTTCAGGTGAAGTCGTTTGTGCTATATTAGGACGTTTTTTTTGCTACATGTCTCCGGTGAGGTCTCCAACGAATTCTCCGGCGAGGTCCAGTGAGTTTTCTATTTTCTAGACTGAACCTTTTTTGCTACTGTAGCAAAAACGTACCCGTATTTTTGCTACCATAGCAAAAGCGGGATCTGAGGGGCTTTTTTCTGGAGCGAACAGTTTTTGCTACATGTAGCCAAAATCGAGACATTTTTTGCTACCGTAGCAAAAGCGGGATTTGGGAACTTTTTGGGGACACGTGGTTAGCTGCGGAGGAGGATGATGGGAAGGCCCCCATCGTCTGGGGGACGCTTAGCATTTTCCTTAATTTTTATGGTTGCAGGTTGCAGCTAGTACGCACCCTGGCTTGCTCCGCTTGGCCGTCCTTTCCACGCGCGCTTCTTTCGGCCAAGGTCCAAGCACCTTCACGACAAGCTGGCCTTCTCTCTTTGAAACTAGATGTCATTCGTGTTTCAGGCCCACACTAGTAGAAAAAGAGGCTTTTGTCCGAAGCTTTTGTCCCGGTCACAATTTGAACCGGGACGAATGTGACCTCTAGTCCCGGTTCAAATTGCCAGGACGACACCGCGGCTTTCGTCCCGGTTCGTCTGGGACCTTTAGTCTCGGTTCCAGCCACGAACCGGGACTAAAGGTCTGCGCCCGACAGCAGCCGAGGTGCGAAACCTTTAGTCCCGGTTCATATTACGAACCGGGACTAAAGATGGACCTTTAGTCCCGGTTCGTAATACGAATCGGGACTAAAGGTTTCGACCACCTTTATCTTCTTCTTCCACCCCGAGCCATCCTCACTCTTCTCCATTTTTCTTTTGGTTTACTCTCTCCCAAGCTCAAGTTCAACATATTTTTCTCCACCATTTGACAAGTTTGGCAGCACCCATCTAATCAAGGGTTAGCAACTTCATCCTTTCTTCCGGCATTGCGGATTTAGCTCATTTCATTATTAGTTTAGCTCTTTTCAATTTTCTAGTGCAAGCAAGGTGTTTGATAAAATGTCTAAGTTAGAGAATTTATTTGTTTTATATGCAATTTGAGCACAACTTATAGTATGATTTGTTGGTTTAGTGCCATCGCAAAAACGCCGTCGATCGCCCCCGCCGCCCCGTTGCCGGTACCACCTTGGTGAGCCTCTTGTTCTTATTAAAAAATAATAAAATTGTTATTTATATGATTTATATAGTTACTTGTATAATTTTCTTACTTCTATGATTGTTTGATAAATGTATAGTGCCATGGTTTTGATATCCGTCCCCGTCGGCCCTCGTCCGGTTTATGATTCGGATGTGGTATATTATCTTTTATAACTATTTTTTAATTTCGTGTTTATAATAATTATGCCGACCAACATTTGACATAGATATTTTTATCTAGGACATATATGAACCGGAAATTCCAACCGACCCTCTTGTTGAGAAGTTAAATTTAGTTGAAAAAGAAAATGATGATTTGAAAGAAAAATTGAAACAAATTGAAGAAGAGAAGATGAAATTGGAGTTGTATCTTGCCGATGTTGTCGATGATCACAAGATCAAGATGGATGCAATGCGCTTGAAGATTAGAAACATTAGAAATTATGCCATTAATAAAGAGGCTTGGTATCATTATGCTGTTGGATCAATTGTTACCTTAGTTGCGATTTTGATAGCATTTGTTGTTGCATTTAAATGCATTACATAGTTTGTATGTTAGTTTCAATGTATGTTTTAATTATGAGAACTATGTATCACATTTGATCACTACTCTAATTTGGTTTTAATGTGATTAACTTGTATTAATTAATTCGGTCACTTCTCTATTCACGATGTTGTGCGTAATGGTTTTTGATAAACTTAATTATATAATGCAGATGGACCGACAATGGATGTACGGCAACCGACGGACTGACGATTTCATTACGGGCCTGCGTAGTTTTATCAGTGTGGCCGAGGCAAACAATCAGAATGGTTTTATGTGTTGTCCATGTGTTGCCTGTCAGAATAAGAAGGATTACTCTTCCTCGAAAATCCTTCACAGCCACCTTTTTCGGACCGGTTTCATGCCCAACTATAATTGTTGGACCAAGCATGGAGAAAGAGGGGTTATGATGGAAGAAAATGAAGAAGAAGAGGACGGTGACAACTATCCTATGTACCCTGAATACAGTGATACTGCAACGGGGGAAGCTGAAGATCAAGAGGCATCAGATGAGCCGGCTGATGATCTTGGTTGTGCCATTGCTGATGCACAGAGAGAGTGCGGATAATGAGAGGTCGAAATTCGCGCATATGTTAGAGGATCACAACAAACCGTTGTACCCAAATTGCAAAGATGGCCTGAAAAAACTGGGTAGCACACTGGAATTGCTGCAATGGAAGGCAGAGAATGGTGTGACCGACAAGGGATTTGAAAAGTTGCTGAAAATAATGAAGAAGGATCTTCCAAAGGGTAACGAATTGCCCGCCAGTACGTACGAAGCAAAAAAGGTTGTCTGCCCTCTAGGATTAGACGTGAATAAGATACATGCATGCCCTAATGACTGCATCCTCTACCGCGGTGAGGCGTACGAGAATTTGGAGGCATGCCCGGTATGCACTGCATTGCGGTATAAGATCAGACGAGATGACCCTGGTGATGTTGAGGGCGAGCGCCGCAGCAAAAGGGTTCCTGCCAAGGTGATGTGGTATGCTCCTATAATACCACGGTTGAAAGATTTGTTCGGAAACAAAGAGCATGCCAGGTTCTTGCGATGGCACAAAGAAGACCGTAAGAAAGACACGATGTTGAGACACCCCGCTGATGGCTCACAGTGGAGAAAAATCGAGAGAGAGTTCCTGAACTTGCAGATGATGCAAGAAATTTAAGGTTTGGTCTAAGTACAGATGGCATGAATCCTTTTGGAGAGCAGAGCTGCAGTCATAGCACGTGGCCTGTGACTCTATGTATCTATAACCTTCCACCTTGGTTATGCATGAAGCGGAAGTTCATTATGATGCCAGTGCTCATCCAAGGCCCGAAGCAACCCGGCAACGACATAGATGTGTACCTGAGGCCTTTAGTTGAAGAACTTTTACAGTTGTGGCGTGAAGAAGGTGTACGTATGTGGGATGAGCACAAACAGGTGGAATTTGACCCTACGAGCATTGCTATTCGTAACTATCAATGATTGGCCAGCTCTTAGTAACCTTTCAGGACAGACAAACAAGGGATACAATGCATGCACGCACTGTTTAGAGGAGACTGATAGTATATATTTGGAGAAATGTAAGAAGGTTGTGTACCTGGGGCATCGTCAATTTCTTCCGACTAAGCATCCCGTAAGAAAGAAAGGCAAGCATTTCAAAGGTATGCCCGATCATCAGAGGAAGCCTGACCACCATACTGGTGATGATATATTTGATATGGTCAAGGTTCTAGAAGTGATCTTGGAAAAGGTACTGGCGGTCAATCTGTTCCGAATGACGGTACCGGACACACGCCCATGTGGAAGAAGAAATCTATATTTTGGGAGCTACCCTATTGGAAAGGCCTAGAGGTCGCTCAATCGGATGCACGTGACGAAGAATCTTTGCGTGAACCTACTAGGCTTCCTGGACGTGTATGGGAAGACGAAAGATACAGCAGAAGCACGGGAGGACCAGCAACGTATGAAAGACCCAAACAACATGCATTCACACGACAAGACCCGGACCAGCTACGCTCTTACCAGAGCAGAGAAAAAAATCTTTTTTGAATGCCTGAGCAGTATCAAGGTCCCGTCTGGCTTCTCGTCGATATAAAGGGAATAATAAATATGGCAGAGAAAAAATTCCAAAACCTAAAGTCTCATGACTGCCACGTGATTATGACGCAGTTGCTTCCGATTGCATTGAGGGGGCTTCTACCGGAAAATGTTCGAGTACCCATTGTGAAGCTATGTGCATTTCTCAATGCAATATCTCAAAAGGTAATCAATCCAGATATTCTGTCAAGGTTACAGAATGATGTGGTCCAATGTCTTGTTAGTTTTGAGTTGGTGTTCCCACCATCGTTCTTCAATATTATGACGCATCTCCTGGTTCACCTGGTCGAAGAGATTGCCATTCTCGGTCCTGTATTTCTACACAATATGTTCCCCTTTGAGAGGTTCATGGGAGTTTTAAAGAAATATGTCCATAACCGTGCTAGGCTAGAAGGAAGCATCTCCAAGGGCTATGGAACAGAGGAGGTCATTGAGTTCTGTGTTGACTTTATTCCTGACCTTAAGCTGATTGGTGTTCCACAATCACGGCATGAGGGGAGACTGAGTGGAAAAGGAACGCTAGGAAAGAAAGCAAAAATATGTAGGGACGGGCATTCTTTAACTCAAGCACACTACACAGTTCTACAGAGTTCTACCTTGGTGGCTCCGTATATCGAGGAACACATGAATATAGTATGGTCTCAACACCCGGGACAGTCTGACACCTGGATTACATATGAAACATTGAGACATTTGGTAGTTGGTTGCGAACACATCTCATGAATAACAATATTATTGGAGATCTGCTCTACTTGTTGGCCAGGTCACCGTCTTCGACTGTATTGACTTTTGAAGGGTACGAGATAAATGGGAATATATTTTACACGATCGCCCAAGATAAAAAGAGCACCAACCAAAACAGTGGTGTCCGCTTTGATGCAACAAACAACAATGGGCAAAAGGACACATATTATGGTTACATAGAGGCGATATGGGAACTTGATTATGGACCTTCTTTTAAGGTCCCTTTGTTTCGGTGCAAATGGGTCAAGCTGAATGGAGTCGGGGTTCAGGTAAACAAGCCGTACGGAATGACAACAGTGGATCTCAACAATCTTTGTTACAGAGACGAACCATTCGTCCTAGCCAATGATGTGGCTCAGGTTTTCTATGTGAAGGACATGTCTACCAAACCGAGAAAAAGAAAAAATATGCAAACGAATACATCACCTGTCGAGCCAAAGCGTCACGTAGTTCTTTCAGGGAAAAGAAACATCGTGTGAGTGGAGGACAAGACAGACATGTCAGAAGATTATGATAAGTTTCATGAAATTCCGCCCTTCGCAGTGAAGGATGACCCAAGTCTCCTATTAATTAATGAAGATGCACCATGGTTACGGCAGAGAAAAAACCGAAACACTAGATAGGGATGTTGGTGATGTGTAATAATTTGTATTCGGTCGATGAACTGAAGGATTTCTAAATATAACAAAACACACGGTTTCCCCGTCATACAACCCAACGGTGGCTCGTGAGTGCCTGCATATCAAATGCACCGTTGGGCTGTATGACGGGAATCCGAATGATTTGGATTCGGTCGATGAACTAAAGTATTTTGTAGATAGAACAAAACACACGGTTTCCCCTGCATACAGCCCAACGGTGGCTCGTGAGTGCCTGTATATCAAATGCACCGTTGGTCGTATGCAGGAAATCCGAATGATTTGTATTCTCTTTCTGTTGTTGCCCCCTCTTGTTCTTCATCTCCTCCTCATGGTGGGTATTTATAGCTGAAAGATCAGGGCAACTCTTCACCTTAAGTCCCGGTTGGTGGCTGAAACCGGGACTAAAGGAGCATTGATATGTGTGCCTTATCTTCTTCTTGAGATCCAACGGTGCATATCGTGTGTTTCCTTCGAGCGCTTGTGAGCCGTTGGATCGGAAGCACACGGATCGTGTGTTTCTTAGAGCGCTTGTGAGCCGTTGGATCAGAAGCACACAGATCGTGTGTTTCTTTAGAGCGCTTGTGAGCCGTTGGATCAGAAGCACACGAATCAGAAGGTGAAGGATTGCCAGATATAAATATCCAACCAGAGGGAGTCACTCGAAGAGGCATGTCTATAAGAGAGGCTGGAGTTTCTAAATGAATTTATTATAAATATATAGATTACATTTTTATGAACAATTTGATATTATAATTGCATTTTTCTGATAAACAGATCAAAAGATATTGAATTTATAAGTTTAAAAGTTAATTGAGTTCAAATTCCAAATTTTGTAATTAAATAAATTCACCTCAAATTTCAAACAAAATGAATTTATTATAAATAGATAGATTACATTTTTATGAACAATTTGATATTTTAATTGCATTTTTATGACAAACAGATCAAAAGATATTGAATTTATAAGTTTAAAAGTTAATTAAGTTCAAATTCCAAATTTTGTAATTAAATAAATTCACCTCAAATTTCAAACAAAAATGAATTTATTATAAATAGATAGATTACATTTTTATGAACAATTTGATATTTTAATTGCATTTTTCTGATAAACAGATCGAAAGATATTGAATTTATAAGTTTAAAAGTTAATTAAGTTCAAATTCCAAATTTTGTAATTAAATAAATTCACCTCAAATTTCAAACAAAAATGAATTTATTATAAATAGATAGATTACATTTTTATGAACAATTTGATATTTCAATTGCATTTTTATGACAAACAGATCAAAAGATATGAATTATAAGTTTAAAAGTTAATTAAGTTCAAATTCCAAATTTTGTAATTAAATAAATTCACCTCAAATTTCAAAC
Organism: Puccinellia tenuiflora; assembly: GCA_012064385.1. NCBI lineage: Eukaryota > Viridiplantae > Streptophyta > Magnoliopsida > Poales > Poaceae > Puccinellia > Puccinellia tenuiflora. The sequence goes on from QRDG01000195.1 coordinate 798,177, forward strand.
AAAAATGAATTTATTATAAATAGATAGATTACATTTTATGAACAATTTGATATTTTAATTGCATTTTTCTGATAAACAGATCGAAAGATATTGAATTTATAAGTTTAAAAGTTAATTAAGTTCAAATTCCAAATTTTGTAATTAAATAAATTCACCTCAAATTTCAAACAAAAATGAATTTATTATAAATAGATAGATTACATTTTTATGAACAATTTGATATTTTAATTACATTTCTCTGATAAACAGATCAAAAGATATTGAATTTATAAATTTATTACTTTTTTCAAAAAAGAAACTAAACTGTGGCCTTGGCGCCCGAAAATTTAATTTTGGGAACACCTTTTGTCCCGGTTCGTGGATGGAACCGGGACAAAAGGTCCTTTTGGCGCGCGCCCTTTTGGTGCCGCCGAAAATGACCTTTTGTCCCGGTTCGTGCCTAGAACCGGGACAAAAGGGTCCCTTTCGTCCCGGTTGGAGCCACCAACCGGGACTAAAGGTCCTTTATGTTGCTCCCTTCTCCCCCAACTCCCTCACTCTTCTCGCGATCGAAGAACACAGGGAGCGGCGGAAAAAGAAGGACACCGTCAGGCTGCCCAAATCCACCGCGCCCTCGATGTCCGCGCCAGCCGCGGCCTCGACGCGCCGCCCAAGCCGGCCACCTCCCCTGTACGTGCCCCGGCGGCCATCCTCCCCTGCGCCTCCCCACCGGTCACGGTCCCTCCACGCGTCCGAGCCGGCCTCGACGCGCCGCCACCGCCCTGCGCCACCCGACCTCCTCCTCCCCCTTGCGCCGCCGCCGCCCTATGCCGCCCGACCTCCTCCTCCCCTACGCCGCCCGACCTCCTCACGTCGGTCGGTATGCCTCCTCCCTGGCCGCGCCCGACCCCTCCTCCCCTTCTTTTAGTTAGATTTTAAGTTAGATTTTTTAGGTAGAATTTTAGTTAAATTTTAGGTAGAATTTTAGTTCAATTTTAGGTAGAATTTTAGTTCAATTTTAGGTAGAATTTTAGTTCACTTTTTAGCTAGAATTTTAGTTCAAATTTAGGTAGAATTTTAGTTCAATTTTTAGTTAGATTTGTAGTTCAATTTTAGGTAGATTTTTAGTTAGAATTTTAAGTTAGAATTTTAGTTAGAATTTTAAGTTAGAATTTTTAGTTATAATTTTTAGTTAGATTTGTAGTTAGATTTTCAGTTAGAATTTTAAGTTAGAAATTTTAGTTAGAATTTTTAGTTAGATTTTTAATTTGAATTTTAGGAAGATTTAGTTAGAATTTTTAGTTATAATTTAGTTAGAATGATAAAATTTTTAGAAAAATTTAGAATGTTAGAACTTTTAGTTACAATTTTTAGTTAGAATTATTAATTAGAAAATTTAGAATGTTAGCAATTTTAGCTAGGTTAATTTTGTAGCAATTTTAGTTAGGTTATTTTTTTTAGCAATTTTATTTTGTTAGCAATTTTAGCTAGGTTAATTTTGTTAGCAATGTTAGCTAGGTTAATTTTGTTAGCAATTTTATTTTGTTAGCAATTTTAGCCAGGTTAATTTTGTTAGAAATTTTAGTTAGGTTAATTTTGTTAGCAATTTTAGCTAGGTTAATTTTGTTAGCAATTTTATTTAGCTAGGTTAATTTTGTTAGCAATATTTTGTTAGCAATTTATTAGCTAGGTTAATTTTGTTAGCAATTTTATTAGGTAGGTTAGCTAGGTTAAACACTAACTCTTTGCCATTTTAGCTAGGTTAATTTTGTTAGCAATTTTAATTAGGTTAATTTTGTTAGCAATTTTATTTTGTTAGCAATTTTAGCTAGGTTAATTTTGTTAGCAATTTTAGCTAGGTTAATTTTGTTAGCAATTTATTTTGTTAGCAATTTTCTTTAGCTAGGTTAATTTTGTTAGCAATATTTTGTTAGCAATTTATTAGCTAGGTTACTCATGTTTTCGCCATTTGTCTTTGCAGAAACTATGGATCACGACAGAGACGAAGATCAGGAAAACATATTGGAGGATATGATCCGTGGTGATGATGACGTCTCGAGCTTTTTGAACGACTCCGGTGAGGGGTTGGACATAGCAGATGACGGCTCCTGTTCTCGAACTGTAATTACTACAGGGTCCGGCGAGGTATATTAAGTAACCGTATGTTGACAAAATGCATTATTTGATTTGTATATACATATATTAATGCTCTTTCTTCTTTTAGCCCTCCGGATCGAGCAAATCTTCTGACACCAAACGAGGCCCAGCCAAAAGGTTGGGGAGTGAAGAAAGGTACAAGAACGAAGTCATCGCTGAAGATGGCAGACCGATTCTTCCCGTGTCGCATGCCACGGTATTTATAAGTCAATGCGGAGTTATTGTTAGGGACACCATCCCGATCACCGTTCAAGACTGGAATAAGCCAAAGACGGGTGGACGACGCTCAGCTGCTAGTTATGTCGATGATAGATCCAAAGACAATCTTTGGAAAATGCTCATGGCTAATTTCACGCTACCTCGTCAAAATGAAGAGGACGACACTCATCCGTTAGAGAGGGATGAAAATATTAAGGATCCCATAGAGAAAAAGTCAAGGAGTGGGCACTTAAGAAGATGTCCGAACAATTTATCAACTGGAAGAAAAGATTGAACAGGGATTATGTCCAGAAAGGATTGACTCCGGAATTCACCGGAGCGTATGAGAAGCTCAAAGATCAGTGGGACGAATTTGTCGAGTACAAGAAATCGGAGGAGGCTAAGAAAAGGTCAGCAATAAATAAGAAAAATGCTGCAAAGAAACAATATCACCATAGCATGGGGTCAGGTGGCTACAGGGCTATCAAGCCTAAGTTGGAGAAAGATGAGAACGACCTACTTCAGAAAGGGATAATTCCCGAGATGCTGAATTGGCTGAACGGGCAAAGATTTGGTTCTACGGGCATGGAGGTAAGTTGCACCCAGAAACAGGGAGCCTCTTGTCAGACCGGAGGAGGTCCGGAATCTTCCTACCAAAATGCGAAGATTCCATCAGTGGTACATGGAAGAAGCAAAGAAAGGGACAAACTATCTCATTTTGGGAATTAAAGATGTGCATTTCTTGCGTGGAAGAGACGAGATCCATATTGAATTTGAAGAATTATTTCAATTATTCAATCAAGACGCCATCGACAAATCTATCGTCAGTGCCTATTGTCAGTAAGTATTTCTCTGTAATTAAGTCTCTAGCTCTGCTCATTCATTCCATGTATAATTATCCTCACTCTATAATGAAGATTGAAGATTCTCGAATGCAAACGAGGACGAATATATGACATTGTGTTCGTTGACCCAGATGTCGTTCATGGATATAATCTAAAATATAAACCTAATGAAACGGAGGACGCATTGGTGCAGGCGTTAAAGAGACAGGAAACCAAAAGGGAAATACTATTTCCTTACAACTTCGGGTGAGTGTTACTTTTGTTATACACATTCTATTCGTTTACTCGATGTTAAGTGTAATTGACGAGTTATGCATGCGCAGGTTCCACTATATTCTGCTAATCATTATTCCTGACCAAGGAGTAGTACTAGTCATGGACCCGCTACGTAGTGAGACTGAGAAGTGGGAAGACATGGCTGAAATGCTGCAGAGGTAATTTTAACCATTATGGTACTATATCGACAACTTTCGTTCATTTCCTATCTAGTAATTAATAAGTCCTTGTTCATTTTCTTTGCCTGCCAGGGCTTGGAAACGGTTCACCAGTTGGGCTCGGGGTGAGTGGAAAGAGAAGCTTGAATTTAAAGAACTAAGTGTAAGTAGTACTACCTAGACCCGCGCATCTGTTTGATTCTAATTTGAATAACATTATCATTTCGATTGATTATTATTTTGATTGAACTATATTCTCGTAAAGTGCCCGAGGCAGGGATCCGGGAATAATTTATGTGGATTCTACGTCTGCGAGTTCATTCGCGAGACGACCTGTGAGAGGGGCAGAATCTTAGAACAACTTCGAGTACGTTCATAATATTATTTTATTATCATCAATTGTGTTGAGATTCATTCATATATAAATATTGACCCCTTTCTTTAAATTAGATCCAACGGATGCGGGACAGGCTCCTACCAAAGGAACGCCTGCGAGCAATTCAAGAGGAGTTGGCGGCATTCTTCTTAGATCATGTCATACTTATAGGCGCAGAATATTATCCCTACTAGTAGAGATCGTAAGAGATATTGTATATATATGGTACTATATATGTAATAGGTTCGACTGCAGAGGACGATGAAACAGGTCACACTTTGTCGTCGTGGTGAACAACAGATGCTAGGGGTAGGCTTAAGTTGTGGGGCCGATGGACGCTAGAGGATTCGGGGAGGGATTATGTGCTGAACAGCACACACAGAAGAACAGACGAACACAAGTATTTACCCTGCTTCGGGGCTCTCGTCAGGAGATAAAACCCCTACTGCAGCATCTATCCTATTTGGTGTATTCTCATATCTGTATATGTGATCTGTACAAGGCTCCTTGAGCTGCATGTGCGAGAGCGGAGCAACGCTAAGCTAAAAGAAGAGGTGAGACTACGCTCTCAGAGGAAGAAATGAGCCCAGAGGGCTGCCTGTGGGCGTTTCGCCCGTCCCCTGTCTCCTCCCCCTGGTGCTCTTTATAAAGGAAGAGCCCAGGGGACAAGCAAGAGACAAGGAGACAGGAAACACTACTCACTCATGTGACTACTGGGGTCTCGTCACACTATTGGCGCGTCATGCGCACACTGTAGCCATGCTGCCTACGTCTTTGGTCTTCGTCACGTTGTCCTTCGTTCTTATCCTCTGGGGCAGTGTCAGCAGATATTTATATATGCCGGCGTAGTAGGATTGACTTGGAGCGACCTGAGATGCTGGCTCGTCTTGATGACGCTGGAGATGATCCGGCCTGGCAGACGATCCGGCAGCGAGATCCTGCGTGCCGTCCTGCTGTTGACTCGGTCAGGGGAGTCCAGAGCGAGGGATCTATCAGTGCTGGCCTGCAGCACACTCGGCAGGGGAGCTAGCTATTGATTGATGCTGGCATGGAGATCACTCGGCAGGGCATCTAACAACCCATCGATGCCGACATGTTCTGGTCAAGGAGCGACCGATGCGATCGATCGAATCCGGTCTGGTGATCTCGGCCCTGCCGGATCGGAGAGATCTCGGCCCAGGCGCGTGCTGGAAGCCGGCCCAGCCGGGAGCTGGAAGTCAACTCGTGCCGGCCGGGTCCCAGAGCTCAACTCGGCCCACCCGGGAACCGTAGATGATTCGGTTTGGCCCACCCGGGATCCGGAGGATTCGGCCCATCCCGAGGTAAAATGACAAACCGGCCCACTTCGGGATGGCTGGGAGCCGGATTGTGGAGATCCGGCCCACTTCGGGATCCGGAGATCAACTCGGGCCGGCCCACCCGGGATCCGGAGATGATTCGGTTGGTGGAGATCCGGCTGGTGGAGATCCGACCCACTCGGGTCTGGAGGATTCGGCCCGTTCCGAATTTGCTTGGTGGCCTGCCGGGTGAGGGGAGACTCGGCCCAGGTTAGCCTCTCTTCCCTTTTTCTTTATTCTGTACCTATTTATTTCCCTTTTATCGCTTTATTAACTCAACCAACTCATGATTTTGGGGTACCGGGGAGTACATCCCCGACACTAGTCCCCGAGGCTGCGGGGGACTCGTAGAGTCGCGCGCAGACTTACAAAAATAAATATCCAACACCAAAATCTCCATGAAAGAATCATCTTGCCAGCATGGGCTTCAGTATAAGCCGGTCGTCTAGCCATGCCCTCCAAGCCAAACGTGACATCCGGTTGACCGAGCTCACCCGAATCAACAGCGAGATAGATAGTTTGCACGGGAAATGCGTTAAATGCATGGGCATGGCCACACACAGATATCTCTGCCGACATTGAGCAATTTGGCATACGGCCTGTACGAGCAAGTTTCATATGTCGGATGCCAGCATCCTTTTTCTGGATTGTCGTAGTGCCTGCATGGGCATATTTTCGTTGTCGGATTACCGATATCCGATGTCTCCAGCATAAGCTGGTTTGATATATTGGCCTCTTGGCCATATTTCTTATGCCGGTTTCTGCCACTTTGGGCTTTTACCGCATAGATATGTCGGCAGCATGAGCTGGACCGACATATAGCCTGCTTGGGCATTATTTTATACCGGTTTCTAGCCTTCTTGGACGTTTACCGAAATCATATGTCGGCAGCAAGTGCTGGACCGACATATAGCCTGCTTGGGCATATCTGAACATTCTGCCCTCATGGGCACTTGCCAGGTGACGAGTTGAGATACATCTCAACGCGTACCACTCAGTGAGATTAGATATTTTCGACTCTGAGCACCGAGATGATGATGCCATGATAGTCGATAAGGCCGATAAAGATAACAATTTGTGAGATGCCTGATGATGTGAGATAAATGCTGTGATATTTTGGCAAGCCGAAATAAACGGCGATTCGAGATATTGCAAGATCCCCAGATATTTAGGCGAACCGATATAGACAGCGATTTGAGATACGAGGTGATATTGAGATATAACTGCAAGCCGAAATAAACGGCGATCCGGAGAATACCGATGATGCTATGATAGTTTGGGTAATCAGAAACAACCGATAACACCGTAATCTGGGTGATGAATACTCACTCGGTAAAACCAATATTACCTTTCAATGTTAGTTCAAGCAGATATATAACGAATATTTAACAGGAGTAATAACTTTATTCAACAGATATATTTAAGTCTAGCAGCGTAATTATGTATATGAAAATGGCAGACTCGGTTTCAACCGAGTCCCCGAGTCACTTTTCTTTATCTAGGAGAAACTATAAAACAAACTGCACGGCCAGTCCCCGGGTTACGACACTTCGTTCCCGGGGAAAACGGCTAAGCAAAGCAGAAAAAGAGGGGAGAGTCCCCGAGCACAGCTTGAAACTATCTAAAAGAAGAGATGCAGACATATAAATGATACTTACGAGGCAAAGTTGTTGGAGAAGTCGAGGAAGACGTTGCTGCTGGTATAAATATCAATATGTCGGATTCCACAAGCTTAACTCGGATTTTCCCATCCTAACTCGAATTTCAAGCCTTGACTCGGATTTCCAAGCCTTGACTCGGATTTTCAACCTTCACTCGGATTTTCCAAATCTTGACTCGGATTTTCAACCTTGACTCGGATTTTCCAAGTCTTGACTCGGATTTCAACCCTTGACTCAGATTTTCCAAGCCTTGACTCGGATTTCAACTTTGACTCGGATTTTCCAAGTCTTGACTCGGATTTCAACCCTTGACTCGGATTTCCCAAGCCTTGACTCGGATTTTAACCCTTGACTCGGATTTTCCAAGCCTTGACTCGGATTTCAACCCTTGACTCGGATTTTCCAAGTCTTGACTCGGATTTCAACCCTTGACTTGGATTTTCCAAGCCTTGACTCGGATTTCAACCCTTGACTCGGATTTTCCAAGCCTTGACTCGGATTTCAACCTTGACTCGGATTTTCCAAGTCTTGACTCGGATTTTAACCCTTGACTCGGATTTTCCAAGCATTGACTCGGATTTCAACCCTTGACTTGGATTTTCCAAGTCTTGACTCGGATTTCAACCCTTGACTCGGATTTTAACCCTTGACTCGGATTTTCCAAGCCTTGACTCGGATTTCAACCCTTGACTTGGATTTTCCAAGTCTTGACTCGGATTTCAACCCTTGACTCGGATTTCCCAAGCCATGACTCGGATTTTAACCCTTGACTCGGATTTGAACTATAGTCAACTCGAGAATGAGTTAACACACGGGGACGATGCTGAAGTTGAGTCCCCGAGTCACTTTTCTCATCCGGGATCTGCCAATGATGCCCGTCGGTGGAGGCAGCGCTAGCCTCTGCTCACAGCGGCAAGCTAGAGCACGGCGGCAGTGTTGACGTAGAGCCGCCGGGCAAGCCAGAGGCACGGTAAGCCGACCGTAGCCTCGTTGACGACGTTGGTGTCGGTGACGAAGAGCTTGATGAAGCGGCCCGGCGAGCGGAAACCCCGCAACGCCACGCGAGGTGCTCGCCGGAGTCGATGAAGAAGGTCCCGTCCGAAATTAGCCCAGCCAGCGCCGCTACCAGCCCCACGGTGGGCGCCAACTGTCGTCGTGGTGAACAACAGATGCCTAGGGGTAGGCTTAAGTTGTGGGGCCGATGGACGCTAGAGGATTCGGGGAGGGATTATGTGCTGAACAGCACACACGGAAGAACAGACGAACACAAGTATTTACCCTGCTTCGGGGCTCTCGTGAGGAGATAAAACCCCTACTGCAGCATCTATCCTATTTGGTGTATTCTCATATCTGTATATGTGATCTGTACAAGGGCTCCTTGAGCTGCATGTGCGAGAGCGGAGCAACGCTAAGCTAAAAGAAGAGGTGAGACTACGCTCTCAGAGGAAGAAATGAGCCCAGAGGGCTGCCTGTGGGCGTTTCGCCCGTCCCCTGTCTCCTCCCCCTGGTGCTCTTTATAAAGGAAGAGCCCAGGGGACAAGCAAGAGACAAGGAGACAGGAAACACTACTTCACCGATGTGACTACTGGGGTCTCGTCACACTATTGGCGCGTCATGCGCACACTGTAGCCATGCTGCCTACGTCTTTGGTCTTCGTCACGTTGTCCTTCGTTCTTATCCTCTGGGGCAGTGTCAGCAGATATTTATATATGCCGGCGTAGTAGGATTGACTTGGAGCGACCTGAGATGCTGGCTCGTCTTGATGACGCTGGAGATGATCCGGCCTGGCAGACGATCCGGCAGCGAGATCCTGCGTGCCGTCCTGCTGTTGACTCGGTCAGGGGAGTCCAGAGCGAGGGATCTATCAGTGCTGGCCTGCAGCACACTCGGCAGGGGAGCTAGCTATTGATTGATGCTGGCATGGAGATCACTCGGCAGGGCATCTAACAACCCATCGATGCCGACATGTTCTGGTCAAGGAGCGACCGATGCGATCGATCGAATCCGGTCTGGTGATCTCGGCCCTGCCGGATCGGAGAGATCTCGGCCCAGGCGCGTGCTGGAAGCCGGCCCAGCCGGGAGCTGGAAGTCAACTCGTGCCGGCCGGGTCCCAGAGCTCAACTCGGCCCACCCGGGAACCGTAGATGATTCGGTTTGGCCCACCCGGGATCCGGAGGATTCGGCCCATCCCGAGGTAAAATGACAAACCGGCCCACTTCGGGATGGCTGGGAGCCGGATTGTGGAGATCCGGCCCACTTCGGGATCCGGAGATCAACTCGGGCCGGCCCACCCGGGATCCGGAGATGATTCGGTTGGTGGAGATCCGGCTGGTGGAGATCCGACCCACTCGGGTCTGGAGGATTCGGCCCGTTCCGAATTTGCTTGGTGGCCTGCCGGGTGAGGGGAGACTCGGCCCAGGTTAGCCTCTCTTCCCTTTTTCTTTATTCTGTACCTATTTATTTCCCTTTTATCGCTTTATTAACTCAACCAACTCATGATTTTGGGGTACCGGGGAGTACATCCCCGACACTAGTCCCCGAGGCTGCGGGGGACTCGTAGAGTCGCGCGCAGACTTACAAAAATAAATATCCAACACCAAAATCTCCATGAAAGAATCATCTTGCCAGCATGGGCTTCAGTATAAGCCGGTCGTCTAGCCATGCCCTCCAAGCCAAACGTGACATCCGGTTGACCGAGCTCACCCGAATCAACAGCGAGATAGACAGTTTGCACTGGAAATGCGTTAAATGCATGGACATGGCCACACACAGATATCTCTGCCGACATTGAGCAATTTGGCATACGGCCTGTACGAGCAAGTTTCATATGTCGGATGCCAGCATTCTTTTGCTGGATTGTCGTAGTGCCTGCATGGGCATATTTTCGTTGTCGGATTACCGATATCCGATGTCTCCAGCATAAGCTGGTTTGATATATTGGCCTCTTGGCCATATTTCTTATGCCGGTTTCTGCCACTTTGGGCTTTTACCGCATAGATATGTCGGCAGCATGAGCTGGACCGACATATAGCCTGCTTGGGCATTATTTTATACCGGTTTCTAGCCTTCTTGGGCGTTTACCGAAATCATATGTCGGCAGCAAGTGCTGGACCGACATATAGCCTGCTTGGGCATATCTGAACATTCTGCCCTCATGGGCACTTGCCAGGTGACGAGTTGAGATACATCTCAACGCGTACCACTCAATGAGATTAGATATTTTCGACTCTGAGCACCGAGATGATGATGCCATGATAGTCGATAAGGCCGATAAAGATAACAATTTGTGAGATGCCTGATGATGTGAGATAAATGCTGTGATATTTTGGCAAGCCGAAATAAACGGCGATTCGAGATATTGCAAGATCCCCAGATATTTAGGCGAACCGATATAGACAGCGATTTGAGATACGAGGTGATATTGAGATATAACTGCAAGCCGAAATAAACGGCGATCCGGAGAATACCGATGATGCTATGATAGTTTGGGTAATCAGAAACAACCGATAACACCGTAATCTGGGTGATGAATACTCACTCGGTAAAACCAATATTACCTTTCAATGTTAGTTCAAGCAGATATATAACGAATATTTAACAGGAGTAATAACTTTATTCAACAGATATATTTAAGTCTAGCAGCGTAATTATGTATATGAAAATACAGACTCGGTTTCAACCGAGTCCCCGAGTCACTTTTCTTTATCTAGGAGAAACTATAAAACAAACTGCACGGCCAGTCCCCGGGTTACGACACTTCGTTCCCGGGGAAAACGGCTAAGCAAAGCAGAAAAGAGGGGAGAGTCCCCGAGCACAGCTTGAAACTATCTAAAAGAAGAGATGCAGACATATAAATGATACTTACGAGGCAAAGTTGTTGGAGAAGTCGAGGAAGACGTTGCTGCTGGTATAAATATCAATATGTCGGATTCCACAAGCTTAACTCGGATTTTCCCATCCTAACTCGAATTTCAAGCCTTGACTCGGATTTTCCAAGCCTTGACTCGGATTTTCAACCTTCACTCGGATTTTCCAAATCTTGACTCGGATTTTCAACCTTGACTCGGATTTTCCAAGTCTTGACTCGGATTTCAACCCTTGACTCAGATTTTCCAAGCCTTGACTCGGATTTCAACTTTGACTCGGATTTTCCAAGTCTTGACTCGGATTTCAACCCTTGACTCGGATTTCCCAAGCCTTGACTCGGATTTTAACCCTTGACTCGGATTTTCCAAGCCTTGACTCGGATTTCAACCCTTGACTCGGATTTTCCAAGTCTTGACTCGGATTTCAACCCTTGACTTGGATTTTCCAAGCCTTGACTCGGATTTCAACCCTTGACTCGGATTTTCCAAGCCTTGACTCGGATTTCAACCTTGACTCGGATTTTCCAAGTCTGACTCGGATTTTAACCCTTGACTCGGATTTTCCAAGCATTGACTCGGATTTCAACCCTTGACTTAGATTTTCCAAGTCTTGACTCGGATTTCAACCCTTGACTCGGATTTCCCAAGCCTTGAGTCGGATTTTAACCCTTGACTCGGATTTTCCAAGCCTTGACTCGGATTTCAACCCTTGACTTGGATTTTCCAAGTCTTGACTCGGATTTCAACCCTTGACTCGGATTTCCCAAGCCATGACTCGGATTTTAACCCTTGACTCGGATTTGAACTATAGTCAACTCGAGAATGAGTTAACACACGGGACGATGCTGAAGTTGAGTCCCCGAGTCACTTTTCTCATCCGGGATCTGCCAATGATGCCCGTCGGTGGAGGCAGCGCTAGCCTCTGCTCACAGCGGCAAGCTAGAGCACGGCGGCAGTGTTGACGTAGAGCCGCCGGGCAAGCCAGAGGCATGGTAAGCCGACCGTAGCCTCGTTGACGACGTTGGTGTCGGTGACGAAGAGCTTGATGAAGCGGCCCGACGAGCGGAAACCCCGCAACGCCACGCGAGGTGCTCACCGGAGTCGATGAAGAAGGTCCCGTCCGAAATTAGCCCAGCCAGCGCCGCTACCAGCCCCACGGTGGGCGCCAACTGTCGTCGTGGTGAACAACAGATGCCTAGGGGTAGGCTTAAGTTGTGGGGCTGATGGACGCTAGAGGATTCGGGGAGGGATTATGTGCTGAACAGCACACACGGAAGAACAGACGAACACAAGTATTTACCCTGCTTCGGGGCTCTCGTGAGGAGATAAAACCCCTACTGCAGCATCTATCCTATTTGGTGTATTCTCATATCTGTATATATATGTGATCTGTACAAGGGCTCCTTGAGCTGCATGTGCGAGAGCGGAGCAACGCTAAGCTAAAAGAAGAGGTGAGACTACGCTCTCAGAGGAAGAAATGAGCCCAGAGGGCTGCCTGTGGGCGTTTCGCCCGTCCCCTGTCTCCTCCCCCTGGTGCTCTTTATAAAGGAAGAGCCCAGGGGACAAGCAAGAGACAAGGAGACAGGAAACACTACTCACTGATGTGACTACTGGGGTCTCGTCACACTATTGGCGCGTCATGCGCACACTGTAGCCATGCTGCCTACGTCTTTGGTCTTCGTCACGTTGTCCTTCGTTCTTATCCTCTGGGGCAGTGTCAGCAGATATTTATATATGCCGGCGTAGTAGGATTGACTTGGAGCGACCTGAGATGCTGGCTCGTCTTGATGACGCTGGAGATGATCCGGCCTGGCAGACGATCCGGCAGCGAGATCCTGCGTGCCGTCCTGCTGTTGACTCGGTCAGGGGAGTCCAGAGCGAGGGATCTATCAGTGCTGGCCTGCAGCACACTCGGCAGGGGAGCTAGCTAATGATTGATGCTGGCATGGAGATCACTCGGCAGGGCATCTAACAACCCATCGATGCCGACATGTTCTGGTCAAGGAGCGACCGATGCGATCGATCGAATCCGGTCTGGTGATCTCGGCCCTGCCGGATCGGAGAGATCTCGGCCCAGGCGCGTGCTGGAAGCCGGCCCAGCCGGGAGCTGGAAGTCAACTCGTGCCGGCCGGGTCCCAGAGCTCAACTCGGCCCACCCGGGAACCGTAGATGATTCGGTTTGGCCCACCCGGGATCCGGAGGATTCGGCCCATCCCGAGGTAAAATGACAAACCGGCCCACTTCGGGATGGCTGGGAGCCGGATTGTGGAGATCCGGCCCACTTCGGGATCCGGAGATCAACTCGGGCCGGCCCACCCGGGATCCGGAGATGATTCGGTTGGTGGAGATCCGGCTGGTGGAGATCCAACCCACTCGGGTCTGGAGGATTCGGCCCGTTCCGAATTTGCTTGGTGGCCTGCCGGGTGAGGGGAGACTCGGCCCAGGTTAGCCTCTCTTCCCTTTTTCTTTATTCTGTACCTATTTATTTCCCTTTTATCGCTTTATTAACTCAACCAACTCATGATTTTGGGGTACCGGGGAGTACATCCCCGACACACTTTGATCTTATATTTATGACGATGTTTTGTAATGGTTCCTTCTTTATTCTATATATATGTAGTACCGTCAAATTGAATGCAAAACCTTAACCCTAAAAAGGAAAACAATAAATGAAAAAAATTAAAACAAAAAACAGTAAAAGAAAACCTAAACCCTAAAACCCAGCGTGCAGACCTTTCGTCCCGGTTGGTGTTACCAACCGGGACTAAAGGGTCTCCGACCCCGGGCGCTCGGCAGCGGCCACGTGGGGACCCTTTCGTCCCGGTTTGTAACGCAACCGGGACTAAAGGGGTGGGCCTTTAGTCCCGATTGCGCAGTCCCGGTTGCGCAACCGGGACTAAAGGCCCTCTGGGCCCGGGACAAAATGCCCTTTTTCCACTAGTGCCAGCATCGCGAAATTCCTTCTTTTCTGCAGCATTTGTTCAGCATGGATGTAGAAGCATGCACGTCTAAGAAATAAAGAATAAGCATGCACACCCCGTCAACACAAATGAAATAATAACTAGCATGCACGCATAAACTGATAAAACCATTCGCTGCACAATGCAAAGTCGAGCTGAAATGGCTTGCACCTTGTAAGATGTACTGACCAAACATGACTTTACTCAACAAGTGGACCATGTAATCTTCATACTCCCTCCGTCCACAGATAAGTGTACAAATAAGTGTACGTTTAGCCTTTGTCTTAAGTCAAAGTTAATAAAAGTTGACCCACTTAATTGGAAAGTGTAGCAACATTTATGGCACTAAAGTAGTACTAGTTGATCCATTTTCAAATGTAGTTTCATAATATGCAGATTTGACTTAGACAAAGTGTAGCAATATTGCTAGATTTGTCTACAAGTTGGAAAAGTTAATAAAAATTTGACTTAGACCAAATGCTAGAAGTACACTTATTTGTGGACGGAGGGAGTATATTTCTAGGTACGTCCTGGAAAGATGCACCACTCACATAAAGACCGACGGCCGATACAACGCCAAAAAGCTACACTCAACACGATTCAACCCACACGATACAACGCCAATCGGCTTACAAAACACCCTCCACAACGACCCCGACGATAGAGACCTCGCCTTGCCAAGTCCCTACCAAGGTGAGGAGACGAGGCACTAAGCAACCGAACCGCATCACAATCAAGGCGAGACTCCACCGTAGCACAACCATGACTCCAAAGGCCGCACGGATCTCCTCCCGCTCATACGCCTAGAAGAGATCAGCAGGATCCAGCCAGACTTGAGGAAGACGTCGACCAAGAAGTGTCCACCATGACGTATATCGCGCCCCTCATGCTCGCGTCCTGAGCAGCACCCATCACCGGCAGCACCTCGCCACCACACACTCCAAAACATCGGGCCCTTCCTGGCAGCCTTGATGGCGTCTTCAAGAAGTCAGGACGCCGTAGGGCCACTACCGCCTGGTCCGTTGCCCCGGACCCAGGGTTTCCCGCGGCACCAGAGAAGAGGACAACACGATACACGCCATGACCGCGCCAGCCCAAGGAGGTAGCGGCACCAGGTGGCGTCGCCGCGGCCAGCATCGGCTGCTGCCGAGCAGGGTCTTCACCCCGGCCATAGATCGAGTCACCAAATCCTTCCCAAAGGGCCGTCTGGAGAAGGTGGGCGAGGATGCAAGACGCCAGCTTGAGGCATCACAGGAAGGAGAGACCCACAGCCGGCCTCAAAGTCAAAGGAGAGATGCACATCGGCCACCACCGGCTCCATGGCCAACCTGCACGGGCTCGGAGGAGCCCCCCATGCCGGCCAGCCACCAGCGCAGCTGCGCCATCCACGCTCCATAGACGAGCTCCATCCTACCGTGCGCGTCGGAGCCGTGGCCTGCACAGGCCCAGATTGGGCCAGAAAGGCGGACACGACCACCTCCACCGACGCCAACCACCGTGCGCTGCAGAACCATCACGGCATGCCCACCACACCTCATCCACGCGCCCTCCTTGTGCTCCTGACGCGAGAATACCACGCCGTCGCTGGCTCGGACGTCAGCTCTCATGACGAGGGCCTGCGAGCCGCGAGAGGCCCTGCCTCCGTCGTCGGCAGCAGAGGATTTGCAGGCTGCGTCTTTTGACGGAGGCGGGGAAGGAGGGAGGGGCTAGGAGGGGGGTGAACTAGGGTTTACCCCGTGTCGCCTTAGTGAGGGACGCGGGGGCATGGAGCGTCTGTACTAACGGTCTCTAGTAATCTTCATATAGCGCATTGATCTTTCTGCTTGCACGCATTACTTACTCATATGATACTATCCATATTAGTCAAAATATATCCTCCCCATAGGTTTTGTCACTGTCAACCATTGTCAAGTTTGACCACTCACATATTTCACATGTTCTATGCATCTCTATCAATAAGAGAGTTTACTTTCACCTTTTGTTTTGAAAAGACAACTATCTCAAACTTTAGTCGATCGAGTTTATACAAAAAAATAACAATATTTATGAAAATATTTTTCTCAAACACCATGCCCCCCATGCGAGGGTTTTTGTAACACATGATGCAAAATTGCAAAAACCTTCTGTTTACCCGTGTCAATATAAAGCTCTCTTTTCACAAAAAAAAAAAATTGGCTAATTTGGTGGCATAAATGCTGGTGCCTTTTTGTATAAACAGAGCCAAACTTAAAACAATTTGATTTCCAAGAATATGGGAAATACACTCTTTCATGGACGTAGGGAGTAGCTATTGTGGATGTTTTTTTCACATAGTAGTATATACTTTGTCGAATTTTACAAAGTTTGACTTTAATGAAACATGATATACAAAGTAATATGTAGAGGGAGGGAGGAAAATATATTGAAATATTTTTCTTTCTATATAGGATTGACATATATGGAATCTGTTACACTCTTGAGCGCCTGTGGGAGAGTGTACGCGTCCTGATCCTTGTACAGGAAGTCCAGCATGCGAGTCACATCCATCACCACCTCCAGGAGCGCCGCCGACTGTTGCGCGGAGGCCGGCATGAGCAGCTTCCTCGCTGATGTCCATCCACGAATTCTCCATGAGCTCCCTGAGCTTGCCGTAGCCGTCTTCCTTGTCCGTGTAGTTGTTCTCCTCCATGCATGCTTCCACCGTCGACATCCCCTGCTGCTGCCCCGAGTACTGATCCCGTTCTCGCTGATTCATTCGAGAGGGAGAGAACACAGTAATTAACAAGTAATCATGCATGCCGTTGATCTACTAATGTTCAGTGCAAATTAGAAAGAGCCGTGACATGTATGTTCAGCTGTAACTATGTTCACCTCGTGTGAAGCTATGTCGTTGATGACGCGGCCGACGACGCAGGAACCACGAACGATTTTCGGATAGGTCATGGCCCAGTCAATGGCGTCGCTGGTGGCGCCTATGGCGACGAAGGC
The DNA here is from genome assembly GCA_012064385.1 of Puccinellia tenuiflora. NCBI lineage: Eukaryota > Viridiplantae > Streptophyta > Magnoliopsida > Poales > Poaceae > Puccinellia > Puccinellia tenuiflora. The sequence goes on from QRDG01000195.1 coordinate 814,957, forward strand.
AAGGCCCGGTACATGCATGCAGCAGCAGCTAGGCACAGAGAACAGTAGGCCCGGTACGTGGATGCGAGATTATGAAAAATTAGGAAGCAAAATGAAGAGGAGAGCCACACCAGCGAATGTGCATTACGGAAAAACAGTAAATATGGAATCATGCATGCAATCGAAACATTTTAAGACTCAAATCGGATCCGATTCCAAGCGGTGGCCGTAATAACGCATTGATCATGTTTAAAATGGGAATTAAAACCAGCCGTTCAGGTAAGCATTGATGCCAAAAATCAATATCCCCTAAAAATAGCCAGGTTAATATCGACATGGTTGGACTATATAAGTACAGATCCCGTCAGGTAGAAGAACATCACAAATTACCTTTACCGATATATATATGGCATGGTACATGATGAGCGTTGGGAAAGGACTAGTGGGAACCAAGGCATTGATATGCTTGTGGCTGGTGATGATGCTTCTCTTGTCATCTGGTAAGAATATGATCAACCCACACATCTCCAGATCTCTGAGTGAACCAGGTTAATTTAGTTTTTTTCTCTTGTTTGTGATTGACGCAGAAGAGATTGGATCAGATGGATGCGACACAGAGAGGAGCAAGACATGGCAAGGTATATGTTATGTCCCACGTGGCATCTGTGCCAAGACATGCAGGAGCGAGGGCTTCGACAGCGGCAAGTGCAATAACCTCGCAGAATGCGATTGCTTTAGGAACTGTGTCCAAGGAAGCACCGACGGACGGCAACTGCAGGCAGGAGGGCTCCGCTAAGTGCTTATGCTGTAAGAATTTCACCGACGGATGGCAACTGTTGTAGCCATCTATATATCTTGTTCGTGTTACAAGCGATAGCAAAACAACTATGAAATTAAGCAAGATCAAACCAACGGGGACACGAGATTTTAACGTGGAAAACCCTTCCAACAAGGAAGAGAAAAAAACCACGGGCGCCAGCCAGCAATACTTCACTATTTCGAGTGAGGTTACAAACGCGCCGGGATTTACAATATGTGGCTTATCTCCGGCGGCGGCTTACAAGACGTATTTATAGTGGTACTGACCTAATCTAGGTCGGCAACTATTCGTGTCCAGGTCGGTTACAACTCGTACCGTACCGCGGGGGGCTGCCGCCCCCCGCACCCCCCTCCGTGCGTCCCCGTTTCGGGCCGGGCAGGTGTTGGGCCAACTTCAGACTCCGCGTTGCTAACGCTCTACTCGTCAGAAGCTGCGGGCTTATCTGTCTAATCGGATTTGGATCATCATAAAATAACAGATCGGTGCTTGTACTATTACTTCATGCATTACAACTGGAATAAATCAAGAAGCTCTATCCCTATGAATTATGAATTTTTACCGTATAGTACTAGTGCGATCCTCTTTAAAGGACGTCACTTACAGTGTAAAATCCCTCACCTCCTCGCAATACAGAGTCTGCAGAATACGGAAATCCAGCCTCGCTAGCTCCAAGATGGCTTCATTCCTTGTGCTCATTATCTCATAAACCGAAATGTAGTGCCTCGCTTCAACTCTTCGAGGCCTCCTGAAAAGAGGTGTTCCTAGCGTGTGGCGCACCTCATCGAGCAACCCTGATGGTGACGGAGATTGCTCCAGGACACACCGGAGATGGTCTTTCATGTAAACGATGGCGCGGTCGAGTATTTCTTCTCCATGCGTTCGAACATGGGCAGCGTTGTAGATGTCTAGTAGGCTTCTTGTGTCATTGCAACTAGGGTAATTGGATAAACGCCACTACAAAATCTGCCTATTTGAGAAACGCCACTACAACTTTTAACTTTCGAAAAACGCCACTGCAACTCTGTGTACTTCTCATATATGCCATTACACCTACTTACATAGCATATACCAGCAACTATATACAACATAGTTCCATCGCATATACTTACACATGGTGGGGTCCACCCGAATGGATTCGTACCTGGAGACTGAATCGTGCGTCGACTGCTATCTCGCTCTCCCATTCTTCCCTCCCCAAACCCTCTCTCTCCTTGGCGGCAGAAGGCGGAGAGCATGGAGGCGGTGGTGGAGCATGGCGGCGGCGAGCACCCGATTCCCGTATTCCCGCTCCTCCTCTCAGAGCGGACGGAGGCTCCTCTCAATCCCCTCTCCCCTTGGCGGATGAAGGCAGCTGGAATTTCGGAGAAGGATGCCGGAGATGCTGCCGGCGGCCAGGACCTGACAGCAACGACGAGTGCAGACCCGACTTCTCTATCTCCGTACGTACAAATTAAACCCTCAACTTCTGGTTCCTGTCCCAAATTCGATTCATTGTTCTAGTAAAGCAGCTCTTGTAGATTTTGGTTTTTCTAACCCTCCCAAACTGAATGTTGTTTCTGCCGATTTTTGGTAGGTGCAGCAAACAATTTTGAAAAAGAGTGAGGCGGTCATGAAGCCAACTCTTGGAACCAACCGAAGCCTTATGTACTGGCTTGGGGGCTAGATTGTGGTTTATGTATGCGTGTCTTATTTTGGAATTCTAAGCCCGATTTTAGTGGGCCCCACCATACAGATGTATATACGATGGAAATACGGTGTATAATTGCTGGTATATGCTCTGTAAGTAGGTGTAATGGCATACATGAGAATACATAGAGTTGCAGTGGCGTTTTTCAAAAGTTGAAAGTTGAAGTCGTGTTTCTCAAATAGCCAGATTTCGCAGTGGCATCTATCCAATTAACCCTTGCAACTAATGTTTCCTCTGGCATCTCTGAACTTCAGGAATACATCTGAAACGAGGTACCATTATAGTGCATGCCAGTTGTTTCCATACATACGCTTTTCAATTATAATCAAGTTTGTTACCTGGTGAAACATTGTACCCGTGCTTCCTGAGCAAATAAAACCGAAGATCCGTCATGTGAAGATCGTGCGCTTCATCACCGTCGTCATGAATCCCACACAGCAAATCATCAATCTCCTTCTTGTAGTGATAGTCCAAACCGAGCCGTTGCATTGCATCCACAAGCTCAAGCTTCAGAGACAGATCGGCAGAACCTGAATTTAGTATCTTCGTCCTCAGCTCTTCTTTCATGACTTCAGCTTTGTTCTTCATGGATCGGCACTGTCAGAGCATGCAGTCATTAGTACTACTACTCACTTCATGTTGCAAACTCGCTATACATGTTGGTATAGACATTACACTTGCACGTTTTTTCAGGTTACGCCACTAGTAGAAAAAGAGGCTTTTGTCCGAAGCTTTTGTCCCGGTCACAATTTGAACCGGGATGAATGTGACCTTTAGTCCCGGTTCAAATTGCCAGGACGACACAGCGGCTTTCGTCCTGGTTCGTCTGGGACCTTTAGTCCCGGTTCCAGCCACGAACCGGGACTAAAGGTCTGGGCCCGACAGCAGCCGAGGTGCGAAACCTTTTGTCCCGGTTCGTATTACGAACCGGGACTAAAGATGGACCTTTAGTCCCGGTTCGTAATACGAACCGGGACAAAAGGTTTCGACCACCTTTATCTTCTTCTTCCACCCCGAGCCATACTCACTCTTCTCCATTTTTCTTTCTGTTTACTCTCTCCCAAGCTCAAGATCAACATATTTTTCTCCACCATTTGACAAGTTTGGCAGCACCCATCTAATCAAGGGTTAGCAACTTCATCCTTTCTTCCGGCGTTGCGGATTTAGGTCATTTCATTATTAGTTTAGCTCTTTTCATTTTTCTAGTGCAAGCAAGGTGTTTGATAAAATGTCTAAGTTAGAGAATTTATTTGTTTTATATGCAATTTGAGCTCAACTTATAGTATGATTTGTTGGTTTAGTGCCATCGCAACAACGCCGTCGATCGCCCCCGCCGCCCCGTTGCCGGTACCACCTTGGTGAGCCTCTTGTTCTTATTAAAAAAATAAAAATGTTATTTATATGATTTATATAGTTACTTGTATAATTTTCTTACTTCTATGATTGTTTGATAAATGTATAGTGCCATGGTTTTGATATCCGTCCCCGTCGGCCCTCGTCCGGTTTATGATTTGGATGTGGTATATTATCTTTTATAACTATTTTTTAAATTTCGTGTTTATAATAATTATGCCGACCAACATTTGACATAGATATTTTTATCTAGGACATATATGAACCGGAAATTCCAACCGACCCTCTTGTTGAGAAGTTAAATTTAGTTGAAAAAGAAAATGATGATTTGAAAGAAAAATTGAAACAAATTGAAGAAGAGAAGATGGCCTGAAAAAGCTGGGTAGCACACTGGAATTGCTGCAATGGAAGGCAGAGAATGGTGTGACCGACAAAGGATTTGAAAAGTTGCTGAAAATAATGAAGAAGGACCTTCCAAAGGGTAACGAATTGCCCGCCCGTACATACGAAGCAAAAAAAGGTTGTCTGCCCTCTAGGATTAGACGTGCATAAGATACATGCATGCCCTAATGACTGCATCCTCTACCGCGGTGAGGAGTACGAGAATTTGGAGGCATGCCCGGTATGCACTGCATTGCGGTATAAGATCAGACGAGATGACCCTGGTGATGTTGAGGGCGAGCGCCCCAGCAAAAGGGTTCCTGCCAAGGTGATATGGTATGCTCCTATAATACCACGGTTGAAACGTTTGTTCAGAAACAAAGAGCATGCCAGGTTGTTGCGATGGCACAAAGAAGACCGTAAGAAAGACGCGATGTTGAGACACCCCGCTGATGGCTCGCAGTGGAGAAAAATCGAGAGAGAGTTCCCGAACTTTGCAGATGATGCAAGAAATTTAAGATTTGGTCTAAGTACAGATGGTATGAATCCTTTTGGAGAGCAGAGCTGCAGTCATAGCACGTGGCCTATGACTCTATGTATCTATAACCTTCCTCCTTGGGTATGCATGAAGCGGAAGTTCATTATGATGCCAGTGCTCATCCAAGGCCCGAAGCAACCCGGCAACGACATAGATGTGTACCTGAGGCCTTTAGTTGAAGAACTTTTACAGTTGTGGCGTGAAGAAGGTGTACGTATGTGGGATGAGCACAAACAGGTGGAATTTGACCTACGAGCGTTGCTATTCGTAACTATCAATGATTGGCCAGCTCTTAGTAACCTTTTAGGACAGACAAACAAGGGATACAATGCATGCACGCACTGTTTAGAGGAGACTGATAGTATATATTTGGAGAAATGTAAGAAGGTTGTGTATCTGGGGCATCGTCGATTTCTTCCGACTAAACATCCCGTAAGAAAGAAAGGCAAGCATTTCAAAGGTATGCCCGATCATCGGAGGAAGTCTGACCACCGTACTGGTGATGATATATTTGATATGGTCAAGGATCTAGAAGTGATCTTTGGAAAAGGTACTGGCGGTCAATCTGTTCCGAATGACGGTACCGGACACGCGCCCATGTGGAAGAAGAAATCTATATTTTGGGAGATACCCTATTGGAAAGTCCTAGAGGTCCGCTCTTCAATCGACGTGATGCACGTGACGAAGAATCTTTGCGTGAACCTACTAGACTTTCTGGGCGTGTATGGGAAGACAAAAGATACACCGGAAGCACGGGAGGACCAGCAACGTATGAAAGACCCAAACAACATGCATCCACACGACAAGACCCGGAGCAGCTACGCTCTTACCAAAGCAGAGAAGGAAATTTTTTTTGAATGCCTGAGCAGTATCAAGGTCCCGTCTGGTTTCTCATCGAATATAAAGGGAATAATAAATATGGCAGAGAAAAAATTCCAAAACCTAAAGTCTCATGACTGCCACGTGATTATGACGCAGTTGCTTCCGATTGCATTGAGCGGGCTTCTACCGGAAAATGTTCGAGTACCCATTGTGAAGCTATGTGCATTTCTCAACGCAATATCTCAGAAGGTAATCAATCCAGATATTCTGTCAAGGTTACAGAATGATGTGGTCCAATGTCTTGTTAGTTTTGAGTTGGTGTTCCCACCATCGTTCTTCAATATTATGGCGCATCTCCTGGTTCACCTAGTCGAAGAGATTGCCATTCTCGGCCCTGTATTTCTACACAATATGTTCCCCTTTGAGAGGTTCATGGGAGTTTTAAAAAAATATGTCCATAACCGTGCTAGGCCAGAAGGAAGCATCTCCAAGGGCTATGGAACAGAGGAGGTCATTGAGTTCTGTGTTGACTTTATTCCTGACCTTAAGCCGATTGGTGTTCCACAATCACGGCATGAGGGGAGACTGAGTGGAAAAGGCACGCTAGGAAAGAAAGCAAAAATATGTAGGGACGGGCATTCTTTAACTCAAGCACACTACACAGTTCTACAGAGTTCTACCTTGGTGGCTCCGTATATCGAGGAACACATGAATATAGTACGGTCCCAACACCCGGGACAGTCTGACACCTGGATTACACATGAACACATTGAGACTTTTGGTGGTTGGTTGCGAACACATCTCATGAATAACAACATTATTGGAGATCAGCTGTACTTGTTGGCCAGGTCACCATCTTCGACTGTATTGACTTTCGAAGGGTATGAGATAAATGGGAATACATTTTACATGATCGCCCAAGATAAAAAGAGCACCAACCAAAACAGTGGTGTCCGCTTTGATGCAACAAACAACAATGGGCAAAAGGACACATATTATGGTTACATAGAGGAGATATGGGAACTTGATTATGGACCTTCTTTTAAAGTCCCTTTGTTTCGGTGCAAATGGGTCACGCTGAATGGAGTCGGGGTTCAGGTAGACAAGCCGTACGGAGTGACAACAGTGGATCTCAACAATCTTGGTTACAAAGACGAACCATTCGTCCTAGCCAATGATGTGGCTCAGGTTTTCTATGTGAAGGACATGTCTACCAAACCGAGAAAAAGAAAAAATAATCAAATGAATACATCACCTGATGAGCCAAAGCGTCACATAGTTCTTTCAGGGAAAATAAACATCGTGGGAGTGGAGGACAAGACAGACATGTCACAAGATTATGATAAGTTTCATGAAATTCCGCCCTTCGCAGTGAAGGATGACCCAAGTCTCATGTTAATTAATGAAGATGCACCATGGTTACGGCAGAGAAAAAACCCAAACACTAGATAAGGATGTAATAATTTGTATTCGGTGGCTCGTGATTTGTATTCGGTCGATGAACTGAAGGATTTCTAAATGAATTTACTATAAATATGTAGATTACATTTTTATGAACAATTTGATATTTTAATTGCAATGTCGGCCAAGCCTACATATCGTGTGTTTCCCGTTGGATCGGAATCACACGGATCGTGTGTTTCTTTAGAGCGCTTGTGAGCCGTTGGATCAGAAGCACACGGATCGTGTGTTTCTTTAGAGCGCTTGTGAGCCGTTGGATCAGAAGCACACGGATCGTGTGTTTCCTTCGAGCGCTTGTGACCCGTTGGATCGGAAGCACACGGATCGTGTGTTTCTTTCAAGCGCTTGTGAGTTGTTGGATCAGGGCCTTTAGTACCGGTTCGTGTTACCAACCGGGACTAAAGAAGCACACGGATCGTGTGTTTCTTTCAAGCGCTTGCGAGCCGTTGGATCAGGGGTGTGTTTCTTTTGAGGGCTTTTGAGCTGTTGGATCTGCACTCCCACCTCATCCACAGGTACACCTTCTAATCACCTATAAATAGCAACGTCCCTGCAGCGAACGGCACACAACTAGCGTCTACCTTTGCCACTGAATCCAATGGTTGGATTTAGCCTACCTGCTGGCATGTTCCCTGGAAACACAAGCCCTCAGGTAGGTTGAATCCAACCACTGGATTAGGGTGACACAATGATGAATTGCCGAGGAGGTGGGAGTGGTGGTGGTGGAAGTGGTAGCCATGCCCCTCGGTCGGATCCAAGCAGCTGCAAGGCGCTCTGATGAACTACAACATTCCCAACACTTTTTGGGACGGTCGTTAGATCATCAGAGAAGTCTTGCAGCTGCTTGGATCGAAGGTCGATTTGCTGCTCACGACCGAATACAAATCAAACGGTTTCACCTGCATACGCCCTACGGTGCATTTGATATGCGGGCACTCTCTAGCCACACAGTAGGGTTGTATGCAGGTGATACCGTGTGTTTTGTTCTATCTAGGAATCCTTCAGTTCATCGACCGAATACGGTTTGTATGCAGGTGATACCGTGTGTTTTGTATACGAACTTATTATAGTCTGCTGACATGTCTGTCTTGTCCTCGACTCCCACGATGTTTCTTTTTCCTGAAAGAACTATGTGACGCTTTGGCTCATCGTGTGATGTATTTGTTTCCTTTTCTTTTTTTCGGTCTGGAGCTCTCGTCAGTTGCATCAAAGCGAACACCACTGTTTGATATTATAAATAGATAAATTATATTTTTATGAACAATTTGATATTTTAATTGCATTTTTCTGATAAACAGATCAAAAGATATTGAATTTATAAATTTAATAAGTTAATTGTGTTCAAATTCCAAATTTTGTAATTAATAAATTCAACTCATATCTCAAACAAAAATGAATTTATTATAAATAGATAAATTATATTTTTATGAACAATTTGATATTTTAATTGCATTTTTCTGATAAACAGATCAAAATATATTGAATTTATAAATTTATTACTTTTTTCAAACAAAAAACTAAACTGTGGCCATGGCGCCCGAAAATTTAATTTCGAGAAGACCTTTTGTCCCGGTTCGTGGATGGAACCGGGACAAAAGGTCGTTTTCGCGCGCGCCCTCTCGGTGCCCCCGAAAATGACCTTTCGTCCCGGTTGGTGCCTCGAACCGGGACAAAAGGGTCACCTTTCGTCCCGGTTGGAGCCACCAACCGGGACGAAAGGGTCTTTGGTCCCGGTTCGTGGATGGAACCGGGACCAAAGGTCATTCCTATAACTGCGCCTCTGCCTCCCCCACTCCCTCTCATACTCATCTCGCGAAAATTGCTAAGGACCAGGAGCGCGCAAACCACCCGACGCCGGCAGGCTGCCCGATTCCGGCGCGCCGTCCGAGCCCGCCGCCGGCCGCCGGCCTCCTCACCTTCATCGACCGCCGTCCTCCTCACCTCCACTGGCCATCGTCCGCCGTCCTCCTCACGTCCATCGGCCGCCGTCCTCCTCACCTCCGCCAGCCGCCGCTCGAGCTCCTCCGCCCGCCGTTGTTCTCCTCGTCCGGCCGCCACGAGCCTCCTCCTCCGGCCGCCGTCGTCCTCACCTCCCCGGCCGCTCGCCCTCCGCTCCTCGGCCCATCCGCTGCCGGCCGTTCTCCTCCCGCCCGCCGTCGGCCGTTCTCCACCTCCGGCCATAGCAAAAGGTAAGATTTCAATTTCATTCTCTTTTTTTAGAATGTTAGAATTTGATAATATTTGACATAAATTGACTAGTGTTTAAATATTGGTTTCAAAGTTTATAGAATTTGATAAATTTAGAACGTTAGAATTTGATAAATTAAATTTAGAATTTTAGAATGTTAGCTAAATAGTGGTTAATTAATATAGTATTTGTTAACTAAATATTAACTTAGCTAAATTAATATAAAATTTGATAAATTGACTAGTGGTTAAATATTAGTTTCAAAGTTTATAGAATTTGATAAATTTAGAATGTTAGAATTTGATAAATTAAATTTAGAATTTTAGAATGTTAGCTAAATAGTGGTTAATTAATATAGTATTTAGAATTTGATAAATTAATTTAGAATTTGGTTGTTAGATCGCCGAGCTCTATTAGTTGAAAAGTTCATTGGGACTTAATATATTATAAGCAAGATAATAATTTTCATGGTTGACTTTATTTGTTAGCTTGGTGAATTTATTTGTTAATCTGGCTCATGATTTGGAGTTAGCTAGGTTAGTTTTGTTAGCAATATTTGTTAGGAATTTACTAGTTAGGTTAATTAGGTAGGTTAATTTATTAGCTAGGACAATTTTGTTTGCTAGGTTAGTTTTGTTAGAATTTTTCTCAGTTAGGTTAATTTTGTTAGCTAGGTTAGTTTTGTTAGCAATTTACTAGTTAATTTTATTACCTAGGTTAATTTTGTTAAAAATTATATGTCTTATCTCTTTGTTAATTTTATTAGCTAGGTTACTCATGTTTTCGCCATTTGTCTTTGCAGAAACTATGGATCACGACAAAGACGAAGATCAGGAAAACATATTGGAGGATATGATCCGTGGTGATGATGACGTCTCGAGCTTTTTGAACGACTCCGGTGAGGGGTTGGACATAGAAGATGACGGCTCCGGTTCTCGAACCGTAATTACTACAGGGTCCGGCGAGGTATATTAAGTAACCGTATGTTGACAAAATGCATTATTTGATTTGTATATACATATATTAACGCTCTTTCTTGTTTCAGCCCTCCGGATCGAGCAAATCTTCTGACAGCAAACGAGGCCCTGCCAAAAGGTTGGGGAGTGAAGAAAGGTACAAGATCGAAGTCGTCGCTAAAGATGGCAAACCGGTTCTACCCGTGTCGCATGCCACGGTATTTATAAATCAATGCGGAGTTATTGTTAGGGACACCATCCCGATCACCGTTCAAGACTGGAATAAGCCAAAGACGGGTGGACGACGCTCAGCTGCTAGTTATGTCGATGATAGATCCAAAGACAATCTTTGGAAAACGCTCATGGCTAATTTCACGATACCTCGTCAAAATGAAGAGGACGATACTCATCCGTTAGATGGGGATGAAAATATTATGGATCCCATAGACAAAAAGGTCAAGGAGTGGGCACTTAAGAAGATGTCCGAACAATTTACCAACTGGAAGAAAAGATTGAACAGGGATTATGTCCAGAAAGGATTGACTCCGGAATTCACCGGAGCGTATGAGAAGCTCAAAGATCAGTGGGATGAATTTGTCGAGTACAAGAAATCGGAGGAGGCTAAGAAAAGGTCAGCAATAAATAAGAAAAATGCTGCAAAGAAACAATATCACCATAGCATGGGGTCAGGTGGCTACAGGGCTATCAAGCCTAAGTTGGAGAAAGATGAGAACGACCTGCTTCAGAAAGGGATAATTCCCGAGACGCTGAACTGGGCTGAACGGGCAAAGCTTTGGTTCTACGGGCATAGAGGTAAGTTGCACCCAGAAACAGGGAAGTGCATTTTTACAAAAGCACAACTTGCAACCCCCCTCGCTGAACTTAAAAAGATAATGGAGGAGGTAGAAGCCGGGCAGTTCCATCCAGAGAGAGAGAAGGACGAGCTGTCATGCGCGCTCGGGATTCCAGAACACAGTGGACGAACACGAGGCACAGAAGGCTCCGTTCCGTGGAAGTATGGGTTTCCCGACTGCAATGACACTTATAGAAGCCGGGGGAGGAAAAAGAAAGAGGAGGCAGACCGGCTGAAGCAGATCGAAGAAAAACTAACGAGGCAACAGGCGATACTAGATGCACTTACCAGCCAGCAAGCTACCGAACAATCTCAGCGGCACGAAGATCCTGCATTGGAAATTAGCGGCCCACCATCTCAACGGAAAAGCAGCGTGGCTTCCACGGAGCTCGTTCGGCCAGATATCTCGGCTCGTCGCTACCCCGTGGATGATATCACGGAGAGGGAAAATTGTGAGCTACATGCTCCATTGATGAACCTAACCGTGAAGGTGGCGGTCGGCGTAGTCTTACCTCCTACACCTAATGGAACTCACCATTCCTCTCCGATTCCAGGTGGCTATGCTGTTGTCGTAGTGGATGAAGTTATAAAGGGATTTGAGGACCTGAAACTTGACTACCCTACAGGTGAAGGGGAGACTGCATTGAGATATGGCAGAAAAACTAGTATTCTGTAGCGGAAGGAAAACATTGTGCTTCCAAATTGGAAGCCAAGGCCACCGTCTCCACCACCTCCGCCATCTCCGTCGCGCCAACCATCTCCGCCGCGTCAGCCGTCTCCGCCGCGCCAGCCACCGCCGCGCCAGCCATCTCCGCCGTGCCAACCATCTCCGCCGCGCCAGCCATCTCCGCCGCGTCAGCAAAAAGAGCCATCTCCGCCGCCTGTGCAAAAAGAGCCATCTCCGCCGCCTCAGCAGAAACAACCATCTCTGCCGCCTGTGCAGAAAGAGCCATCTCCGCCGCCTCAGCAGAAACAGCCATCTCCGCTGCCTCAACCACGGGTGCTAAAGCGGAAGAGCGCCGCTCCGGCGCCTAGTGCTACAGCTCAGAGTAAATCCTCAAAGAAGAAAGCGAAGGCTGCTCCTGCCAAGTTACCTTACGAGCTGACTCAAGAGGATCTTGACCTATCAGTAAAGGAAGACGTGGCACGCCAGTTAGCACCGAAATGGCCCCCGCCTGAGCCGAAATTGGATCCGGTAAAAGTGAGGAGAACATTGCAAAACCTGAGGCGACCAACGGCTGAGGAAACGCTACCAGACTACGACCGCTCTATTATTAAGTCACGTACATCTCAGAAGGAGCGGCCGCGTGCAAGTGGGAGAAAAGTTGCCCAGCTCGGAGAACAGAAAAACCAATCGTGCCCCCCGTTCAACGTGTTTTCCGATATCCCGGTTGATTCGGAATATACAAAACTAATGAGAGCAGCGGCCGATAATCTTGGGGTGTCTTTGGTTGAATACTTAGGCTCTATGAAAGAGTATCCCATGGCTGAGCCATGCAAATACAAATACAAGCACGGGGAGCCTCTTGTCAGACCGGAGGAGGTCCGGAATCTTCCTACCAAAATGCGAAGATTCCATCAGTGGTACATGGAAGAAGCAAAGAAAGGGACAAACTATCTCATTTTGGGAATTAAAGATGAGCATTTCTTGCGTGGAAGAGACGAGATCCATATTGAATTTGAAGAATTATTTCAGTTATTCAATCAAGACGCCATCGACAAATCTATCGTCAGTGCCTATTGTCTGTAAGTATTTCTTCTGTAATTAAGTCTCTAGCTCATCTCATTCATTGCATGTATAATTATCCTCACTCTATAATGCAGATTGAAGATTCTCGAATGCAAACGAGGACAAATATATGACATTGGGTTCGTTGACCCAGATGTCGTTCATGGATATAATCTAAAATATAAACCCAATGAAATGGAGGACGCATTGGTGCAGGCGTTAAAGAGACAGGAAACCAAAAGGGAAATACTATTTCCTTACAACTTCGGGTGAGTGTTACTTTTGTTATACACATTCTATTCGTTTACTCGATGTTAAGTGTAATTGACGAGTTATGCATGCGCAGGTTCCACTATATTCTGCTAATCATTATTCCTGACCAAGGAGTAGTACTAGTCATGGACCCGCTACGTAGTGAGACTGAGAAGTGGGAAGACATGGCTGAAATGCTGCAGAGGTAATTTTAACCATTATGGCACTATATCGACATCTTTCGTTCATTTCCTAGTATCTAGTAATTAATAAGTCCTTTGTTCATTTTCTTTGCCTGCCAGGGCTTGGAAACGGTTCACCAGTTGGGCTCGGGGTCGGGGTGAGTGGAAAGAGGAGCTTGAATTTAAAGAACTAAGTGTAAGTAGTACTAGCTAGACCCGCGCATCTGTTTGATTCTACTTTGAATAACATTATCATTTCGACTGATTATTATTTTGATTGAACTATATTCTCGTAAAGTGCCCGAGGCAGGGATCCGGGAATAATTTATGTGGATTCTACGTCTGCGAGTTCATTCGCGAGACGACCTGTGAGAGGGGCAGAATCTTAGAACAACTTCGAGTACGTTCACAATATTATTTTATTATCATCAATTGTGTTGGGATTCATTCATATATAAATATTGACCCCTTTCTTTAAATTAGATCCAACGGATGCGGGACGGGCTCCTACCAAAGGAACGCCTGCGAGCAATTCAAGAGGAGTTGGCGGCATTCTTCTTAGATCATGTCATACCTAAAGGCGCAGAATATTATCCCTACTAGTAGAGATCGTAAGAGATATTGTATATATATGGTACTATATATGTAATAGGTTCGACTGCAGGAGGAGACGATGAAGTAGGTCACACTTTGATCTTATATTTATGACGATGGCGTGCAATGGTTCCTTCTTTATTGTATATATATGTAGTACCGTCGAATTGAATTCAAAACCTTAACCCTAAAAAGGAAAACAATAAATGAAAAAAAATTGAAACAAAAAAAGTAAAAGAAAACCTAAACCCTAAAACACAGCGTGCAGACCTTTCGTCCCGGTTGGTGTTACCAACCGGGACTAAAGGGTCTCCGACCCCGCGCGCTCGGCAGCGGCCACGTGGGGACCCTTTCGTCCCGGTTTGTAACGCAACCGGGACTAAAGGGGTGGGCCTTTAGTCCTGATTGCGCAGTCCCGGTTGCACAACCGGGACTATAGGCCCTCTGGGCCCGGGACAAAAACCCTTTTTTCCACTAGTGCGCTTTCACAATCCATTTCGTATGGAAAAAAGGGAGGGACCAAGAATTAGCTTTATTGTCGGTCAGTTGTGCCATAGTTGCCCGAATACTTTTTACTGCAAGAAAAAATGTACCGCGTGTCACTACAAAAAAAAGTCTATTGTGACGGACGGATTTCGTGGTAGAAGGCCGTTTTTTCGTGGTAAAAGAGGTTTCTACCACGGATTTCGTTCGCCGTAATAAGCCCGTCACTAAAGTTACTACCACGGTTTTTGCCCAGACCGTCACGGATGGCACCCTTCAACCATGGAATTTCGACCAGTCGTAGATGGGTTTCGCCAGCCTGTTGACTACTGACGTCATGCAAACTGCCACCTGGCGTACGCTGTTAACGGGAACTTGACGGCGTTAACGGTCAGAAAACCGTGGTAAAAGGTTGGCCCAGCCAAGGCCTGCTCATTATTAGGTGGGCCAGCCCATTTGTGAAGCCCAATAAGCAGAAGGCCCATTACTGTTCTGCCCTGTTGAGGCCCTGCGCGAATTACTGGAGGCCCATCACTATTTGTCCCAACAAGGGCCTGCAGCGCTTCCGGCCCCTTACTGTTTTGGCCTGACAAATGCCCATGAATTTCGCGGGCTTCCACGTGGCGGCCTGCCAAGGCAAGCAGGCCTGCCACGTGGAGGCCTGCGGACGGCCTATGAGAGGAACAGTGTAAGCCCCACTTAGCGAAAACCACGTTCGCCAAGTAGAACCACAATTTGCATTACCGTTCATGCACAAGTCCGACACAAAAAATATATAAACATAGTTCGAAATACTTTTATTACATCACAGGGGATCATACATCCCGAATACAGCGGAAGCAATCACTCGACTGAGTACAGTCTACATCAAAGGCCAAAGGCCGGAAAATGAAAAGGGGATTACTTTTGGGATGTTACAATTCGCCACCCCTCGAAGGAATCGCGCCCCAAGATTCCAAAAAGAAAAGAAGGAAAAGGTCGGAATACCCGGATCGAAGATGATCTTTGGAGGTAGGAGATGTGCCTGGATCAAGATCGATGAAAAATTCAAAGCTCTGTCAGGTGGCATACCTGGGAGCTCCTCCGGGAAAACATCAGGAAAGTTGCCGACCACTGGAATACTTGAATGGCTTGGAGAGGGTCGACATTTAGAGTAAAGAGGTGGACAGAAGGGAGAAAAATTTGACTATGCACCGGTTCAAAAGGAGCACTAATTAGCATAAAACTAATAAGTGTGTGAAGGGTAGTGGAATTGCATATGCAATAAGGGTTCAACAGAAAGGCGAAGTGACCGAAGCAACATTTCTTTTCACCATAGCATAGCTCCAACCTAAGGTACTACGGAAAACCCCGAACACGTGAAAACCTATTTTGAAAATTTAGGAAAGGAGGGAAAAACTCGTTTCACTTCCTTACCGGAAAAGAGGGTAGTGGGTGGGGAAAGAAGTAAAGAGAACAGAGTTCCTACTCTCGCGTATATTTTTTCCTGAATAGCTACTAAATTAATTTCTAGACTCAACCACGACCAGTAGAAAAAGGCTCCTAAAGGCGGTCCATGCTCTGATACCAATTTGTAAGCCCCACTTAGCGAAAACCACGTTCGCCAAGTAGAACCACAATTTGGATTACAGTTCATGCACAAGCACGACACAAAAAGATAAATAAACATTGTTCGAAATACTTTTATTACATCACAGGGGATCATACGTCCCAAATACAGCGAAAGCAATCACTCGACTGAGTACAGTCTACATCAAAGGCCAAAGGCCGGAAATGAAAAGGGGATTACTTTTGGGGTGTTACAAACAGGCCGGCCACGTGGCGGCCCTGTAGGAGCCCTTGGAGCTAGCAGGCCAGACACGTGGCGGCCCACCTGAGGGCCATTATTCTAGCAGGCTGGACTAGATGCGGCCCATGTAATGGCCCACAAATTGCTAGCAGGCCGCCACGTGGCACGTCATTGTTGCGGTCCGACTAATATTCCGGCCCATTACTGTTTAGGCCTGTTAAAACTGAGGCCTTTACTGTTCAGGCCTGTTTGAGGATTCTATGTGTTCATGAAGTGTTAATGCACTGTTCCGGTCTATTCGGAAGGGTAGACCTTAATTACCTATAGTTCCAAGTTGGCCTCGGTGAAATGGGCAGGTAGGACAATAGATGTTGTGCAAATTCTCTTGGTTAGTACGCACAACTAATTATGGAACACATACCTACATATATCAGAGTTAGAGATACGTCCCATTGCTAGTATATCTTATTATATGATCAATCTTATTCATGCAACACCCCGCTATTACCTCATGCCTACGTTTTAAATCTCTGAGTTACACTTTCACTTTTCCGGTGAAAACTGGGAAACACTTGTTTACTGCTGTTGTTCTATTTGCTACTTGAATCATACTACGGCCATCACTATTACTGCTGCAAGTTTATTGATATACAGGTGTGGTTGAGAGTGACGTCTCAATTGCTAAAGTCTTATTGGTATTCTTGTGTTCCCATCGTGTCGAACTATAAATTTGGGTAATACTTCCCAACGAAGATTTCAGCGATCCCCTATACTTGTGGGCATCAGTTACCCAAGGAACTTCAACGAGAAATAGAACAAACCCAAATTGAATGGTGGAACAGAGAACCAGTTGGAAGCCTAGCAGCATTAGAGGAAATGGGAGAGATGAACCTAAACCTCAAAACTGAAATAATACAAGCACAACCCCGAGATGTTTTCCTATCAAGGCAAATCGAAAGGATACACTCCGGAGAAAGTTCAACATTTAAGCTGGGAGAAGAGGGATCGTTATGGTTCCAAGGACGAATATGTGTACCAAACATACCAGAAATAAAGGATATAATTCTTAAGGAAGCACACCATACTCCATGCTCAATACATCCTGGAAGTACGAAGACGTACATGGACTTAAAGAAAGTATTTTGGTGGAACAATATGAAAAGGGAAATAGCCCAATATGTGTTAGAGTGCCACACTTGTCAAAGGGTAAAAGCTGAACATCAAAGTCCCGCAGGTAAACTACAACCATTGCCAATACAAACTTGGAAGTGGGAAGAAATAGAAATGGATTTTGTCACCGGATTTCCCATGACTGGAAACAAAAAGGATATGATCTGGGTAATTATAGACCGACTGACAAAAAGCGCACATTTCCTAGCCGTTAACCAAACGGATAGTTGTGAGAAACTAGCTGACCTATAGGTCAAGGAGATCGTAAGTAGACATGGAGTACCAAAAAGAATAGTATCAGATCGCGGATCAGTGTTCACCGCAAAGTTTTGGAAAAGACTTCATAAAGCCCTAGGATCCCAACTAGATTTTAGTACCGCTTATCATCCTCAGACTGTAGCACCCTCACTTTGAAAAGCAAGAATACATCGTGAATATGCTAGGCCCTGGATCGAGTATGGCTAGCATTCACCAACAGGATGTAATATCATGCATAAATGTTAAACGTTATTACATCGCACGTACGAATGATCCAAAAATAAGGTACTTTATTACAACTTCGCATAGCCGAAGCTAGCTTAAAATAAAATATAGTTCCACAAATATTATTCAGAGTTCAAGCAGCATAATAAAGTAGCACTGAGCTCCATCATCTCCATGTGCCACTGGCGAACATGTTGGTTGTAAGCTCGAAATAGGCAAACGTCCTTACTCCTCATCTGAACAACCTGCAACATTAACGTTGCAGCCCAGAGAATTTGGGTCAATACCTTGTGACAGGCTGGCAAGTGTCATACTATGGTGGATATTAAATGGCAAAGACTATTCTATATGCATATTTGGCTGGTGGATCTCAAGGCTATTTGCAGAAAGCCAATTTTATCCTATACTTTCAAAAATCATTTCTTTCTTTCCAAAAACCTTAAGAGACATCCCTGGACGCACCAGTGCCTCAAATCCCCCCTGGTTCACCCATCAAGTTTTAATTGATGAAATTGGAATGAATGAGATTCTTCCGTCGACCACCTTGCTTAGTTACTCAAATTGTCCATAACCGTGGACACGGCTAAGATCTTAGTTTTATTTTACTCTCGAGAGTTTGTGGCACTTTCCCCACTAGACTCGATCAACCCATTCTATCCTTAACCCTCATTTAGTGAAAAGGAAAGGAGACGACCAAGACGAGACCTTTCTGAAGCACTTTCCCAACCACTACTGGCTTGACCCGTTCCAACCTACATCCCCTACATCTGCTTGTCAAACCGGGCTGGTTCCATGCTACTTACTTAGTCAGGACAGAGCCCATATGACTAGTGGCTGCACTAGAAGTAGCTAGACATGGAGTGACATGAAATCTCTAATACCCTGGGTGGCGAGCACAAGTGCACGTACTCAGGTACCCGCAGAACTGGGCCTGAGCAGCCACTCAACTATAACCCACCAATACAACTCCAAAATCCACCCAGGCGATTCATTAATTTAGTAGATTTTCCTTAACTCATATACAACAAACAAATCATTTTTGAAGCAAGCCAATCTACTAAATTAATATAGGTCACTAGTCATCTAAACATGTGGCTAGCCTAATAGGTTTGCATAGCATAATAACTTTATTAAAAACAGCCTATCATGCATGCTACTGGAAAATAGTCTACAGTGCAATATCAAAATAGTAATAGGTATTTCATGAATTGTGTATGCACTTGCCTTGATAGTTGTTCAGGTTGCAACACTCACAGCACTCCTGGCACTCTTCACAATCTAAACAAGCAATTTGCAACAATTCAATACACATGCAATAATGGCATTACAATAAAATATGAATGCATGATGAATATGCAAACAACACAAGTCAAAATTAAGAAATTAATAAAGTTATTCCTTTCTGTTATTTACTATATGCATGATGCTCATGATTCATATTTTAAGTGGTTTTAATAATTTAAAAACAAATACTATAGTCAAATTGCCATTATTAGTGTTTTACAAAATATTATCAATGCATGATGCAAAAGTGCAAACTAAAATATCTACTGGACAGAGGGCACTAAAAGACACACTTTTGCAGAAGAAATTAATTTAAAATAACTTATAGATTTAAAGTTATGCCAAAATTACTCAAATCTCTCATTTTTGAATAATTTTAAATTTGGAAAAACAGAAAACTAATGGTTCCAAAATAATCTACAGATCATGAGGTTTTCAAAAATATAAAGTTCATTAAATTTGACCGAGCCATTAAAAAGATATGAAGGTTTTAAGATTCAGGGTCTTTTCTGCAAAACAGCCAAATTAAAATAATTCGACCGAAATTCAGAAAATGCTGGGCTGACGTGGACGCTGGCTGTGTGCTGATTGGGCGCTGACGCGGCGCGATCTAATAGGACGGTACCGATTCGTTTTAGGTGATTAAAACGGAGCCGTTAGATCAAGATCTAACGGTCCAGATCTAAAGGGATACGGGCCGGCCGGAGCTAGGGTTCCGGTGACCGGCGGCGCGCGGCGGCGACGCGTCGGCATGCGACATTCTCGACGATCGGTGGTGCTCCAGGACGCGTGGATCTCACCTGCGTGATCAGCATGACGCGGCGATGTCGGTGGCGAGGGGTGGTGCTCCGAGGCGGTCTCCTTCTCCGGTGATTGCTCGCCGGAGTTGCGTACAGCGGCGGCCCGAGGCGTGCGTGGACGCTCTCGTCGATCTGGAGGCGGGAAAAATTGGAGAAGATGTCAGGGAGGTGCGCCACGATAAGGAGAAGCGAGAGGAGTGAAAGGGAGAGGCAGGGGTCGCCGGAGTTGGCCGGAGCCAGAGGATTTACCGGCGGCGGGCTGCGGACGGCTCGAGCTCCTGCGCAGCAGCCTGGCGGCGATTGGCTAGGGTTTTTGGGGCGAGGATGATGCGGAGGAGGTGGAGATTAAGTAGAGGGGCGCAGGGCTGCGGATAAGTCCGATTCGGTAGAGATTCTCGTGGGATTGGTTCGGTCGAGTTCGTGTTCGTCACGGCGTCGGGGAAAGAAAGGAGAAAGAAAAGGGGAGAGGGAGAGAGGCCGGTCGGGGTGCTGTTGGGCTGGACCTGGGCCGGCTCGGGTGGGCTGGCTCGGCTGGCTCGGCCGTTTTCTCCTTTTTTTTTTTTGACAAAGCTTTTTCCTTTTTCCTTTCCCTGGTTTTAAAAACTGAAAATGAAACCATAGCCAAACTTTTCATAAAAATTTGCAAAAATACTTTTTAGAGAGCTTTTCAAACATAGAATATTATGGCACTTGTCTTGCCAACAAAATAAAATCAAAATATTTGAAATATTGACTAGGGTTACTTTGCACCCTTTATGTCACTTAACAAAATATATTTTAAATTTTGAAATCTTTTACTAGTTCAAGCAATTCAAATGCAACAAACACATGATGCTGATGGATGCCATGCATGATTTTGAGTTTTAAAACAAAACAATAAAAAGTTTTTGATCCCTCCGAATTTTCAAAAATTTGAAAATCTTCGGATGTTACACAGACCGGAGGACAAACAGAAAGGACAAACCAGATTCTAGAAGATATGCTGAGAGCATGTGCACTAGATTTTGGAGGAACATGGAATAACCACCTACCTTTGGCAGAATTCTCCTACAACAATAGCTATCAAAGTAGTATAAAGATGGCACCATTCGAAGCACTTTATGGAAGAATGTGTAGATCGCCAATATGTTGGTACGAGTTAGGCGAAGATAAGCAATTTGAACCCGATTACATAAAGGAACAACAGCGCGTAATAGACATCATAAGGGAAAGACTAAAAGTAGCCCAGAGTCGAAAAAAGAGTTACGCCGACCAAAAGCGAAGAACGTGGGAACCACAAGTTGGAGACCTGGTATACTTAAAAGTTAGTCCAATGAAAGGAGTAAAGAGATTCGGAGTAAGAGGAAACTTCAGTCCTCGATACATTGGACCATTCCGTATCTTAAGTACCGCTGGACCCGTGGCTTTCATACTTGAACTACCAAAAGATTTATCGCAAGTACATGATGTATTCCACGTATCACAATTAAGGAAGTGTCTAAAAGAACCCGATGAGCCACTAAGATACACTAAGATAGAACTACAACCAGACTTAACTTACGAGGAAGAGCCTTCAAAGATCCTCGAGGAAAACTGGAAAAGAGTGAGAAACCGTGCAATCAAGTACTGCAAAGTGCAATGGAACCATCATCCAGGAAGAGAAGCCACTTGGGAGAAAGAAGAGGACCTACGTAGAAATTATCCTCAACTCTTTAGGTACTGAGTTCCGTAACTTCGGGATATGATCAAGTTTTTATTAAGGGGGAGGGATGTAATGACCCAGTATTAAGGAGTTATAGGAGGGGCTTGTTTGTAAATTAAGAACTTGCATTTCATATAAAGAAATTTATGGTCAGTTTGAAAAAATTCGATATATGTAGTTTGAACCAGTGAGGTTAGAAAGATAACCAATTGGTCACTGGAATTTGAAATAGATTTCATATTTAAATTTCATAGTTCAAAACAAAAATTTGAATCCTCAATGGAGATTTGACTTAGTCAAATTTGAATTCAAATTCAAACATATAATCACACCAGATTCTATAATACAACAAACACATTAATTCAAATATTTGAATTTCATTCAAAGTCCACATATAAACTAGATAACTTCATATACAATGAAGTATCTCAACACAAGATTCAATACAATGAATTTCATTCATTGAAACTAGAGTACATGACCAAAATTACAATGAATTCATCTCATAATTCATGCTCACAAGGGCATATTAAACCAGAAGTTCAAAACAGTGAACTCTACACATAAACAACACTAGGACATGATACACTTACATAATTCCTGTTAAGGAATTCACTTAACTGAGAATAAAACATTGTAGTAGAATCTACACTACCCAAAATTGATCTTGTACTTATCTACACTGCTTCACAGCAACACATCTTGCACCTGAGATCAAAAACATCACAGGAAAACACTAGTCAGTGTTAAAATGTTGGTTTTGCCAAAGGCAAAACCTGTTAATATAGAATCCAATTTACTAAGTCCGGGAACTAGTCCTAAACCTAGTGCCTGAGGAAAAGCAAATGCAAGAAGACAATAATCAAGTTGTAGAATCCATCTCATGAACCAACATCAAAGCCTAAACAAACAGAGGCGATCTTTGATCACTAAACTTCAACATGAGCTCAGGAAAAGCCCGAAATAATTATATAGCCATGATTCCTGTAACTAGCCAAAATCTCAAACATGAAGCCTGCGAAAACTGAAACCATGATTGATCAAACCAGTCAATATTAGAACAACTGACCAAAGGAAAAGCCCAGGCTTGGATTCATGAAAATTTCACAAAATTAAATAAGAGAAGCCTTGTAATTTGGATCCAATACAAATGATCAGTGACCAGTAGCCCACACTTTTATCCAAACATAATTCACTACAATCATGTTCTACAATTCCGTCAAGAACACAAAAGGTTGAAACTCAAAGCCTTAAAATTCGGAACCCATCAAAGTGGTGGAAATCCACTACTGAGTAAAACTATTCAAATAGTTTTTCAAGTGGCCATCATAAGAAATCCACCAAGAACAGTAAATAAAAATCAATTTAACCATTGTCACTGTCCAAGGCACTGGACAGGACAAAACCAGCCGCAATATGCCTAAATAGGCATACTATGATCTTTATCCACTGCACTAGAAAACAGATTAGTCATATGTCTAAAATAGCAAACACACAAGAGTTAAAATAGTATGGGCTTAACCACCGAAAAACCCATGCCACCTCCACATAAGTTAGGAATTTACACACACCCAAGTAGGTTATTCACCAGTTGCATGTTGATAGGTGTCAACACCACAGTGATTCCCAAACACTATAAATAGCTGGGCATCCCAGACCCCAGAGCTCACAATTCACCAATCGAGCTTGGACCAAAAACTCACATAGAGAATTTAGATAGAGATCTGAGAGGGTAGTAGAAGGAGAAATAGAGGAAGAACATCAAGAACAGGAGGAGGAGGCCAGCAGAAGCATCTGCAGATCTTCCTCAAGCCTACTTAGGAAATCTTCAAAGGTTTATAGCTAAATCTTAGACTGGGAAAATAGAATAGGATCCTTTGTGATGAAATTAGGCTAAAGGGGAGGGAAGAGTGTAGCACCACACTAATTACTGGCAATTGTGCATCTTCACTGGGGAAGAACACCACAGTCACCTAATAATTAGGGCACATCACTTTATGTGATAATGAAATCAACAAACTTACATTAAAACATGAGTCCATGACTCAGAACAGACAAGATAAACTAAGTAATGCACCTTGTAATTATTATTTTGATTGAGTAAGTGTTCAGTGTTAAGTAACTAATTAATCCACTAATGAACTGAGCCAATAGTAACAGGACACATGTGATATATATTGATCATGTGCTTGACATGATCAGTACAATTCAACTAGCCACTAGCAGAGTTGTACCATGAATTAGCACACTGGTAGAAACCCTAATTAATTAATCCTAGCAGTACAATGAACTGTCAACATATAATTGACCATGGACTAATTACAGTAACCATATCCTACTCTAGAAGCCTAAACACAGTGTGAGAATTATCTAGAACCACCTAGAATACTCTAGAAGCCCTAACACTACGCAGACACTGATAAAAACCCCACTGTAAAGACTAGAAATTTAACTAGCACATGATCTAGAGCCTATGCTCAGTATCTAGCAATAAATACACAGCCTAGGAGTTGCATTGCTATACTCTGAGTTATCTTAATTACTGAGGTGTTATGATTTGGTTCGCATCTTGGTGGAGTATAAGAGAGACTAATAACAAAAAGGTCTCTATGTTAGGACGTGATGCCCATATAATTATAACTTGTCATTAAACTGTTGTGTTGCAATCTCATATGTCAACTCTAGTGTTTCATTGTCTATCACTTTATTAAAGAGAGAATGCATTTGTGAAACCATGAACCCCGGTCCATTTTTAATCATAAGAAACACCTTTCCAACCACTTTTACCACTTTTCCATTTTCTGCCATTTAAAAATCCGAAAATACAAAAACACTTTTACATCTTGCATTCATTATATAAAACCCAAAAATATCCTTTATCATTGCTACCACCATCCTTGCATATTTATTTACCACCATTGCGTGTTTATTTCTTGTTTGCATTGCATATTATCTTGATATCATTCTAACACCTTGTGCTTGACAACCACTAGGTGAGGTTGAGGACCAAAACATTTACTTTGTTTTGTAGGTAACCAAAAGAAGGATAGGAAGATAAATCTACACTAATGATTCCTCGAGAGTTCGATATTAAACCCTCGAGTCACCCTCGTGGGGAAAACATGTCTTCCACTTACTACACACTCTGCACTTGGAGTCTCAACCTAACCCATTCACTTTTCACGCAGGTAACTACGCGAAGTGCTCAGCAACTGTTTTCTGGCGTCCGTCATAGTAGCATCATTGGGTATCAGTACCACACTGGAATTGCTGCAATGGAAGGCGGAAAATGGCTTATCTGACAAGGGATTTAGGAATTTACTGAATATAATGAAGCAAAATCTTCCAAAGGATAACGAATTGCCTGACAGTACGTATGAAGCAAAGAAGGTTATCTGCCCTCTAGGATTAGATGTGCAGAATATACATCCATGCATTAATGACTGCATCCTCTACCGCAGTGAGCAGTACGAGAATATGAATGAATGTCCGGTATGCGGTGCATTGCGGTATAAGATCAGAGCAGATGACCCTGGTGATGTTGAGGGCCAGCCCCACAGGAAGAGGGTTCCTGCCAAGGTGATGTGGTACGCTCCTATAATACCACGGTTGAAACGTTTGTTCAGAAACAAAGAGCATGCCAAGTTGTTGCGATGGCACAAAGAAGACCGCAAGAGCGACGAGATGTACAGACACCCAGCTGATGGTTCGCAGTGGATAAATTTATACAGAGTACGAGGAATTTGCATGTGATGCAAGGAACTTAAGGTTTGGTCTAAGTACCGATGGCTTTAATCCTTTCGGGGAGCAGAGCAGCAGTCATAGCACCTGGCCTGTGACTCTATGTATCTATAACCTTCCTCCTTGGTTGTGCATGAAGCGGAAGTTCATTATGATGCCAGTGCTTATCCGAGGCCCGAAGCAACCCGGCAACGACATTGATGTGTACTTGAGGCCATTAGTTGATGAACTTTTACAGTTGTGGCATGATGAAGGGGTCCGTGTGTGGGATGAGTACAAACAAAGGGAATTTAACCTACGAGCGTTGTTGTTTGTAACCATCAAAGATTGGCCTGCTCTTAGTAACATTTCAGGACAGACAAACAAGGGATACAATGCATGCACGCACTTTTTAGATAAGACTGAAAGTATATATGTAGGTAACAAGAATGTGTACCGGGGCATCATCGATTTCTTACAAAGCAGCATCCCCTAAGAAAGAGAGGCACGCAACATTTCAAAGGTGATGTAGATCATCGGGTGAAGCCACCCCTCCGTAGTGGTGAAGATATATATGATATGGTCAAGGATTTAGATGTAATCTTTGGAAAGGGTCCTGGCGGACAGTCTGTTCCGAAGGACGCTAACAACCACGTACCCATGTGGAAGAAGAAGTCTATATTTTGGGAACTACCCTATTGGAAAATCCTAAAGGTCCGCTCTGCAATCGGCGTGATGCACATGACGAAGAATGTTTGTGTGAACCTGCTAGGCTTCTTGGGTGTGTATGGGAAGGAAAAAGATACTCTGGAAGCACGACAGGACCAACAACTTATTGAAGACCCCAACAACCTGCATCCAATGAAAACGGATAAAGGACGTCTAATTCCTTCTAGCTACGCTCTTACCAAAGAAGAGAAGGAGATATTTTTTGAAGTCCTGAGCAGTATGAAGGTCCCGTCTGGCTTCTCATCAAATATAAAGGGAATAATAAATGTGGCAGAGAAAAAGTTCCAGAACCTAACTTCTCACGACTGCCACAATTGCGGGGGCTTCTAACGGAAAATGTTCGACTACCCATTGTTCAGCTATGTGCGTTCCTCGATGCAATTTCGTAGAAGGCAATCAGTCCAGCCACGCTTGGAAGGTTACAGAAGGATGTGGCTCAATGTCTCGTTAGTTTTGAGCTGGTGTTCCCACCATCCTTCTTCACTATTATGACACATCTCCTAGTACACCTAGTCGACGAGATTCTCATTCTGGGTCCTGTATTTCTACACAATATGTTCCCCTTTGAGAGGTTCATGGGAGTCTTGAAGAAGTATGTTCATAACCGTGCTAGGACAGAAGGAAGCATCTCCAGAGGCTATGGAACAAAGGAGGTCATTGAGTTTTGTGTTGACTTTATTACCGGCATTAAGTCGATTGGTCTTCCTGAATCGCGGCATGAGGGGAGACTGAGTGGACAAGGCACTCAAGGAAGGAAATCATACATATGTAGGGACGGGCATTCTTTCACAAAAGCACACTACACAGTTCTGCATAATTCCACTTTGGTGGCTCCATATATCCAGATACACAAGGATATTGTACGCTCCAACAACCCGGGGATGGATCAGTACATGATTACAAAGGAACGCGTGGATAATTTTGGCGGTTGGTTGGAAATGCATATGAACAACAACAACAACACAGTCTCAGATGAGCTGTACTTGCTGTCTAAGGGGCCATCTTCGACTATTTGGACTTTCCAAGGGTACAAGACAAATGGGAATACATTTTACATGAACGCCTAAGATAAAAAGAGCACCAACCAAAACAGTGGTGTCCGCTTTGATGATTCAACAAACGTCAATGGGAAAAAGGTCATGGTCACATATTATGGTTACATAGAGCAGATATGGGAACTTGACTATGGACCTTCTTTGAAGGTCCCTTTGTTCTAGTGCAAATGGTTCAACCTGAAAGGCAACGGGGTAAATGTAGACCAACTGTATGGAATGACTATAGTGGATCTCAAGAATCTTGCGTATGACACCGAAACATTCGTTCTAGCCAAAGATGTGGATCAGGTTTTCTATGTGAAGGACATGTCTACCAAACCTAAAAAAATAAAAGATAAGCAAGCTGATACATCAGCCGATGAGCCAAAGCACCACATAGTTCTTTCAGGGAAAAGAACCATCGTCGGAGTGGAGGACAAGACAGACATGTCAGAAGATTACGATAAGTTTCATGAAATTCCGCCCTTCAAAGTGAACATTGACCCAAGCCTGAAGTTAATGGATGAACCTTGTCCATGGTTACGGCGCAATCAGAAGAAAGGGACTCACACGAAGAAAAAGTGAAGACTAGATAGGGATGTTGTTGGTGATGTGTAATAATGTATTAAACTTTTATGTATAACTGTGTTCTGAAAACTCAGAAGAGAACTTTGTGGGTGACACCATGCTTAGGGGTGATGATGGCTTATGGTGTCTGAGCATGAAGATATGGCCAGAGCTTTGTGGGTGTCTTATAAAAATAGGATGGGACTCTCTGAGGGTATTAATATGCAATTTGATTTGGATAGGTTATTCACCAGAGTGGCTGGTTTGGATAGCATTACCCTTCCTTTTTCAAGAGAAGAGATGGATTTGGTGGTTAAGCACATGCCACCTGATAGGTCCCCTGGGCCAGATGGTTTCAATGGGATGTTTTTGAAAAAGTGTTGGCCTGTCATTAAGGAGGATTTTTATAAATTGGCTGAGGATTTTCACTCTGGGACCTTGAAGTTGCAGAATATTAATGGCTCTTATATAACTTTGGTTCCCAAATGCCACACCCCTTCAGAGGTTAATGATTTCAGACCAATTTCTTTGACAAATGTTTGCCTAAAGTTCCTTACTAAGTTGGTGGCTAATAGGCTCCAGGAGCATATTCTGAGATGCATTCATAAGAACCAGTATGGATTTCTCAAGGCTAGGTCTATACAGGATTGTGTGGCTTGGGCTTTTGAGTACCTGCATTTGTGTCATATGTCCAAAAGGCCAGTGATTGTTCTTAAGTTGGATTTTGCCAAGGCTTTTGACACTATTGAGCATGATGCTATCCTGCAAGTTATGAGGGTGATGGGTTTTTCGGACCTAATGCTGAAATGGGTTAAGGAGATTTTGTCTTCTGGGACCTCTGCAATTCTTTTGAATGGGATTCCTGGGAAGCAGTTTGAATGCAAGAGAGGGGTGAGGCAAGGGGATCCTTTGTCTCCTCTTTTGTATGTGCTGGGCTCTGAGCTGTTGCAAGTGGTGGTGAATGATTTACTGAGTGCTGGAAATATTTCCCTACCAGTATTGACCAATGATCCTGATTTCCCAATTCTGCAATATGCAGATGACACTTTGCTTGTATTACCTGCAGAGTTGGATCAGGTTATGGCTATCAAGAATATGCTGCAGAAGTTCTCATTGTCGACTGGTCTTAAAATTAATTACCATAAATCCACCATGATCCCTATTAATGTGGACCCTGCTCACATGGAAGTCTTGGCTTCAGGGTTTGGTTGTAAGGTGGAGTCTCCTCCATTTACATATCTTGGGTTGCCAATGGGGACTACTAAGCCTAGGATCATGGATCTTATGCCTGTGGTTACAAAATTGGAGAGAAGGCTCTGTTCTACTTCATGCTTTTTATCTCAGGGGGCCAGGTTACAGTTGATTTCTTCAGCC
The DNA here is from genome assembly GCA_012064385.1 of Puccinellia tenuiflora. Taxonomy (NCBI): domain Eukaryota; kingdom Viridiplantae; phylum Streptophyta; class Magnoliopsida; order Poales; family Poaceae; genus Puccinellia; species Puccinellia tenuiflora. The sequence goes on from QRDG01000195.1 coordinate 843,866, forward strand.
TTGACGTCGATGCCTGTGTACTATATGTGTTCTTTGCAACTACCAGCTGGGATTATTTCCCAACTTGACAGAATTCTTAGGCAGTGTTTGTGGAGGGATAATAAGGACACTCCCAAGCAGGCCCTGGCTGCATGGGATATGCTTTGCAAGCCAAAGATGTATGGCGGTGTGGGGATTGTGAACTTTAGAAAGAAAAATGAGGCTTTGTTATTAAAGATGCTGGATAAATTTTACAACAAGGTGAATGTTCCTTGGGTTCAGCTTATTTGGTACAGTCATTACCAGGGGAAAGTGCCTCACGCTGAGGAACCTTGTGGTTCTTTTTGGTGGAAGGATGTCATGAAGCTGGTGAATCAGTATAGGGAGGTATCTGTGGTAAGGCCAGGTAGGGGAGATTCCTTTCTGTTTTGGTCTGATAAGTGGGATTTGAATGGGGTGGTGCAGCCTCTGGCACAAAGATTTCCCAGGTTGTCCTCCTTTGTGTTGGATCCTGCCCTTTCAGCTGCTGAGGTTTATAGTGAGGAGGATTTGTTGTCTTTATTTTACCTGCCATTGTCGGATCAGGCTTTTCAGGAGTTAGAAGAGCTTAAGGAGCTTATGCTTTCTTCCCCTTTGTCCGGAGACCAAGACTCTTGGACTTATGAGTGGGGCCCTATATATAGTTCAGCTAAGTTTTATAAACAGTTACATGAGGGGCTGCCCTATCTAAAGGTTTCAAGGTGGATTTGGAAGTCTAGCTGTATTATGAGGACAAATTTTTTTGCATGGTTGCTGCTTAATGATAGATTGAACACAAAGGATCTTCTGAGGAGGAGGAACTGGCAGGTCACTGATGATTTTTCATGTGCACTTTGCCCTACCAATGCCTATGAGGATAGACTGCATCTGTTTTTTCAGTGCAATTTTAGTCAGAGAATATGGAATTATTTGCAAATTGATTGGCCGCAAGGGCAGGACCTGCAAGTGGTGATTGATCAAGCAAGGGCCTCTTTCAGCAAACCTTTCTTTATGGAGGTAGTCATCTTAGCTTGTTGGCATATTTGGAAGCAAAGAAATGGTTGGATTTTTGAGAATGTGAGACCTAGCTTTATCAGCTGGAAGAGACACTTTACTCATGATATCTCTATGCTTGAGCATAGGATTAAGACTAAATACGTGCAGCCGCTTAAAGCCTGGATAGGCAGCTTATTGTAAATGTTTTGTAAATGATGGTAGGAGGTAGGTTCTGTACATATGGTTTACTTTTTGTAAATATGCAATAAAGCTGCTGTGGGGCTTTTGCCTCACAGTCTTTTACTTTCAAAAAAACTCAGAAGAGAACTCTAAACATTGATATTTGGTTCTAAAAATCCAACGGCTTACAAGCGCTCGAGAAAGTTGAAACAAACACACGGTTTGCCCGTCATACAGCCCAACGGTGGCTCGTGAGTGCCTACATATCAAATGCACCGTTGGGCTGTATGACGGGAATCCGAATGATTTGTATTCGGTCGATGAACTGAAGTATTTTGTAGATAGAACAAACACACGGTTTTCCCCTGCATACACCCAATAGTGGCTCCGTGTATTGCACTGCTTGAAGAGTTTACAGTACAAGAAGAGCTTGTCGAGCTCTAGGTGACTAACAATGGCTACTTACTAGTCTTTAGATCTAGGGTTAGGGTTTGCTAGAGCGGCACCCACCGAAGATCGAACCTGTTGCTTGGGCGTGCTCCTCCTCCTTTTATAGGCGTCCTGGGCCTCTTCTGCCCAAACATTTGGGCGGGAAGGGCTACCACATGGCGACGAAGGAGGAGGCACGGTGCACCGTAAAGGTGAGGTCTACCATAAAGGTAAAGATCGTGGACGCGGTCCACGGCAGGGGAACGGCGTCACCAAAGCTGAAAAGGGGGCACCGACCAGCTGGACAACGGACTGGCGCTTGCCGAGGTGGGAGGCGGCCCATGGTGACGTCGTCCTTGGAGCGTAGCTGCAGACTGTTCCCTTGTCACCAAAGAGGCAATACTCGTTGTCCGCTTTGCTCGGCTCCGCTTTGTTGACTGCTTTATACATGGAAACGGCACTGAGTGCCCGCATATCAAATGCACTGTTGGACGTATGCAGGGAATCCGAATGCTTTGTATATCAAAATGAACTACAATGTGAGTAGACGGTGAGTGCCGAACATGTCCGGGAGGGGGCTATATATAGGGTTTGGTGGCTCACGAAGTGGTCCTGATAGTGCTGATCCAACAGCTCACAAGCCCTCAAAAGAAACACACCCCTGATCCAACGGCTCTCAAGCGGTTGAAAGAAACACACGATCCATGTGATTCTTTAGTCCCGGTTGCTGTTACCAATCGGGAGCGCTGCCCTAGACACGTGTCAAACCCCAGCGCTGCCTTGGTCACATGTGTCCTACCTCAGCGCTGCTCTATATGTAAACCCTAAGCCACGAAGGCATCATATCCACGAGATGGATCCACCACGCCCACTGCAGCGCCTTCTGGACCAGGTCGAGCGTGCTCGGCAGAGTGTGCTTGGGCGCTACCGCGGGATGTTGTTAAAGATGTTTATAAAATAAAGGGATGATTATTTCAACAAAATTAGAAAAATATGACTTTCAAATTTAAACAATATTAGTTAATGCATTTTAAATTGAAAATGGCAAAATGGTTAATAGTTTGAATAGTTAGAACAATTATTTTAGAAAACAGAAAATTGCTTTGGATTAGTTTTGCAAATTCAATAACTTTTCATGTTGAAATTGTTTTCAGATTCGAAAGTATGCAGAAGCTATTCAAATTCATATTCAAATGAATTTTCAAAAATTTGCGCGCTAAAGTTTGAAAATTTGGGCCCTTGAACGAAAAAAAGGACCTATGGTCCCAGGTCGTGGCACCACCCGAGACAAGAGGTCAATTTGCGGGCGCTGGGAGTGGTGTCTGCAAAAAGACCTCTGGTCCCGGGTTGTGGCACCACCCGGGACCAGAGGGCACCCTCTTGTCCCGGGCCGTGGCACCACCCGGGACCAGAGCTCCTCTGGTAGATAAGCCAGGGAGTTGACCCCGGGTCGAGCCACGACCTGGTAATAAAGTTCCTCCAGCGGCCCCGCGCCGCCGCCTCCGCCCCATACGCCGTCAGGCTGCCCGATTATCCGGCGAGCCCTCCGCCGCGCCGCCCGAGCCTTTCGCCGCGCTCCGCCTGCCCGCGCTCTCCCCGCCTGCCCGCGCGCGCCTCCACCGTGGGTTCCTCGCTGCCGCGCCCCCTGCCCCGTCGCCGCTCGCCCGCGCCGCCGGCCTCCACCTCACCGCCGCGCCGCCGGCCTCCAGCTCGCCCGATCTGCAGGGTAGTGTTGCTAGGTTAGTGTTGAAAGTGCATGGTTGATCCCATGCATGGTTTTGGTAATTAATGACAATCTCTATGGACTAATGTTTTGTATTAAGCTATATTTGTAGGTGTGTCCATATGCTTTGCTTGATCTCCATATGTTGGAATCAAGGCTAAGGAAAGAAGAAGATTATATGTTGATCAAGGCTATGTGCAAGTTGATCAACACACAAGGCTAGTAATGTACCATGAGGGATCATGTGATCTCATGGTATGGTAAGCACTCGTCAATATAGCCTTGTGAACTAACCCATGATCTATGTGCTTGGTATATCTATGTTGGGTTAGGTGTCTTGTCATGAGCTTGCATCAAAAGGAAGATCTCGTGTAGCTCATGAAGGACGGTGTCAAATGGTGTGGTTCAAGTTCAAGATGATCAACAAGAAGATGTCATATGATTGGATCTTGCCAACCATTTGAAGATAAAGGCCATGTGAAGATTTGCCTTTGTGATGCTTCTCCCATCTTGGTGTATGGGGGAGCCATGTGTGAATCTTCACCAAGCGAAGCGCAATGAAGAAAGGTGGTGCGTCTTGAGGAGTTGAAGATCGTCTTCATCGACCTCAAGTGGTTTAAGCGCAAGGCAAAGGTATAATCTTGATAGGGTTTCTATTTTACCGGTCTCATTATGTTTAGTGAGAGACCGAGTTATAGGATAGATAGCCGTACTATCAAGAGGGGCTCTCGACCGAGTATCGTGATCGTATCGTTCGTGGAGAGCTCAAACCTTTGCATCCATGCAATCACCTTTATTGGTTCTTATTTGGCTTTTATCCATGTGAGAATTTAGAGCTTGTGTTCATCTCCATACCAAGCTCTAGTTCATCAAAAACGGATCTCATGAATATCTTCTTACGTTTTTGATATCGGAGGTTTTACCGTTTTGACTCTTCTACGAGAGGTCAAACTCTCTCCTTATGTTTTCCTCCTCACATGATAGACTATGATGTGTATATGCATGATCTTGTAGGGCTTGTGATTATCTTCGAAACAAGCCCAAGATCATAGAAGACGGAGTCTTGATGAAAAACTTGTGCGTTCTCGGTGTTGGAGATTTTGCCGGTTCATCCATTTGGAAAGGTCTCACCATTCCATCCCTTTGCACAATCTCCCTGGCTTGTTCCATTTTTTGACTCTTTGTGGTGTAATATCTCTATCTTGTCTTATAGCATCTGACCTAGTCTACCAAAATTGCCTTCAGCGATAGTACCGTTGGCGCAGCGGTAGTACCGCTCCAACCTGGAGCGGTGCCGCAGCTGCCCAGCAGTACAACCTCCAGCAGTAGTACCGCTGGTGCTACCGCCAGAGGTACCGCTGGGCAAGTTTTGGCTACGGGTATGGGGTTCGGTACCTCAGCGGTTGCTGCCTCGTTCTACCGCTGGGATGGCTTAGCCCTTGCGGCTAAGTGTCCACCGGTAGTACCGCCACCTGGGGTCAGCGGTACCTCCCACAGGGTACCGCTGCCGCTGGAGTCGGTTTACACGCGGTACCGGTCCACATACATGTAGCGGTAGTACCGCTGCTCCAGCGGTAGTACCGCCGTGCAGTTTTTCTGCACATAACGGTCAGATTTCGGGGGACCTATTTAAGGGGCCTTCTTCCCCAATGGTTCCCCATCCAAGGCAGCATGTTTTCCCCTCTCTCTCCCACCATTGTTGACCTTGAAAAGCTTGCCCCCCTCTCACTCCCTCCAATGAATCTTGCATATTTCTGAGGGAAAAGTGAGAGGAGATCTAGATCTACATTTCCACCAATCAATCTCTCCTCTAAGTGAGGGGAACCTAGTGGATCTAGTTCTTGGAGTTCTTTTGTGGTTCTCCTCTTTTGTTCTTCCTCTCTCATTCCCCCCAAAGCATTTGTTGCTTAGTTGGAATTTGAGAGTGAAGGATTTGAGCACTTGTGCTCTTGCCTTTTGCATTTGGTGCATAGGTTTGAGTTCCCCTCGGTGAAACATGGGATTGAAGGTTCGAGAAGCTTGTTACTCTTGGGTGCATTGTGTTCCCAAGAGCTTGTTGCCTCTTGGGTGCATTGTGTACCCTAGACGGTTTGGAGGTGCCGCGAAGACTTCGAGTGTGAAGCTTCGGCACGTTTGGGAGCCCCCAATTGGGTTGTGGGTGTGTGCCCCAAACAAGTTGTAAAGGGCTCCGGAATCCGCCCCGAAGGATTCCGATAGTGGAAGGTGAACCAATCCCTTGGGTGAGGTTCATCGGAGAATAGGGTGAGGCCTTTGTGGCATCTTGAGTAGGCCTCTTGTGGCGAGATCACACCCCTCCAACGAGACGTACTCCCTTAACAAGGAGGAACTCGGGAATACATCCTCGTCTCCGCGTGCCTCGGTTATCTCTATACCCGTGCTTTTACTTATGCACTTTACTTTGTGATAGCCTTCGTGCTTGAAGTTCATATCTTGCTATCCCTTGTTGCTTGCTTTGCTTAGCATAAGTTGCTGGTGCACATAGGTGAGCCTAGTAATTAGGTTGTTGGCTTGTTAATTTAAACACATAGTTTTATTCCGCAATTATCAAGCCCCTAATTAGAAAAAGTGTAAATCGCCTATTCACCCCCCCCCCCTCTAGGCGACATCCCGGTCATAGCTTGTTCTTTCAATTGGTATCAGAGCCTCGTCTCTCTTGTTTGGCTTTACTGCCTAGAGAGCAAAGATGTCGTCTAGGGATTTAGTGCACAATTCCTTGTTTAGATTTAATGGCACAAATTTTAATGTTTGGAAAACTCATATGCTTAGTCACTTACGGGTCTTGGACCCCAATATTGAGCGTATCTTAGATATAGGTTTTTCTCCTCCAAAGGACTACGAAAGTACGACTTTAGAGGATGAGAAAAACTTATATCTAGATGCTCTAGCATCTAATGAGTTTTGCAAATTTGTGAGTGTTGTAGTGTTTGAGTCAATCATGCCTCTACGGGACGCTCATGAGCTTTGGACCAAGCTACAATATAAATATGGAGTGTCCAACTCTATTGAGGATGATTGCTCTCCCTCCACCTCCGTCCGTGACGAGTTCTTGTCTTCATCTACTTCACCAAAATGTGGTAAGCCACAAACTAACGTAATGGTGAGTAGTGATGGGTTTTGCAATTTGGATAGTGAGCTCATTGTTGATGATCATTTATCTCTATCTTGTTGCAATGCCTCATCTTTGGACCTAAACACACATAGCACTATAAATGATTTACATGCTAGTGTTGATAGTCCTTGCATATCATCCAAAAATTGCTTAGATAAATCTAATGATGATATGCTTGCTTTATCTTGTTCCAATGATAAAAATGCTTGTGTTCCCTCTAACTCTTGCATGAATATTAATGTAGAGAAAACTCAATTAATTGTGGAACAAGATTTGAACTTGAGTAGTTCAAAAATTAATTATCCCTCTTCATCCACCTATCATTGCCTTATGGCTAAATCTTCTTCTAGCAATGATAATAACAATGATGATAATGATGATGATAATAATGATGAAGAAGATGATGTGGAAAAGGTTAATGCTATGCTTCAAAATAAAGGTCTAATGATTCTTAAAGCCCTTCCTAGCAATAATAGTGCCCAAGCTAACCTCTTTGAAATCATGAGCACTCTTATTGAGCGTGGGGAAACTATTGAGGCCTTGAAAGCAAGCCTTGAAGAAAAGGGTAAGATCGAAAGAGATGATGCTATGGAGAAAGATTCGTTAGAAGATGCTCTTGAGGAAGAGCAAGAGACTCGAGCTTCTCTAGAGGAGAAACTAGAATCTATCGAGGAGTCTCATAATGAAATAATTGCTAAAATCATTAAAGAACGTGACCATTCCATTGCTAAATATAAGGTCACGAAAAATGAAAATGCTAGATTAAATGAAGAGCTTGCTAAGCTTTCTTCTTCTATTCCTAATGTTGATGATGCTTGTGCTACTAACTCTATTTCTTGTGAAGCATCTATGTCGAAGGAGAATGTTGAGCTAAGAGCTCAACTCGAGTTGCTAACTAGCAAGTATGAGAAGTTGGAAGCAAGTCATGAAAAGCTATCTAGCTCTAATGATGATCTTCTAGCATCCTATGGGAAGTTGGAAGAAAATCATGAAAAGCTATCTAGCTCTAATGATGAACTTCTTGCATCCTATGCTTGTCTTAAGTTAGCTCATGAGGCCATCACTACAAAGGTAACATCTAGTGAGCCTCATGTGGATAATAGCACAACTTCAACCAAAAATGCTATATTGCCATGTGCTAGTCTTAGTAGTTCATCCACTAAAAATGTTGGTACATCTTGTGATGAATTACTTGCTTTGCCTTGTTTCTCTAACAATGATGCATCTACCTCCTGTAACATCCCAATTTTGCAAAAATCAAAAACTCATGCATATCATGGCATCACACCTTGCATTTATGCATTAAGCTTTTATGAGTGTTGTTTTTTCTAAAAACAAAAACTGTTTTACTTATGTATTTTTCCTTTTAAGAAAAAGGCCTATAAAGCCACTTTAATGCCAGTGGCATTCTTGTAAATAAAAGTTTTGCAAAACCTTTGTCACATAGCTAAATGTGATAGAGATTTTTATTCTGAAAATTTACAATTTGGTTTCATAATTTTTGGACTTATATTTAAAAAGTTTTTAAACTTTTACAGAAAAAGGAAAAAAGAAAAAGAATAAAAAAAGGGCATGACGTCATGCTGACGTCAGCCGACCTTCTCCCTCCCGTCGTGGTCATCAATGGCCGGAGAAACCCCCTCCACTCCCCCGGCCGTTTCCGACCATCAAAGCCACCACCACCGCGCCCTATATAAGCCCCACGACCCCCCTCCTTCGAAGCCCCCTCATCTCACCTCCAGAGCGCCGCCGGGCCGCTCGTATTCGTCACCGGTGCACCGCCACGGCCGACGGCCGATTCCGTCGATTTCGGTGAAGCCCGGCGTCCCCGCACCCTTTCTCCTCTCCCTCTCTCTATATCTCTCCCTCGCGCACCTCCTTGACGTGGTTTCGGTTTGTCCCGCGCAGGGAATCGTCGGGAGCATCCGCGACATAGCCCGGCCGCCGCCATCCTCGACTCCGGTGAAGGATTCCGAGACGACCAGGACGCCGCGACCCCGCCGCCCTCGCCACCGCGTCCGCCTCGACCTCCTGCTCGTCGTGGTGAGCTCCACCCCTCCCCTCTCCCTCTGGTTGCGTCGGAACGCGCCGTGCCGGCCGCCTCCGCCGCTCGGGCTAGGGTTCCGGCGAGGCCCGCCGCCCCTTTTAGGCCGATCTATCGTGGGCCGTTGGATTCCGATCTGACGGCTCGGTTCTAATTTAAAAACCCGAACCGGTATCGCCCAATCAGGAGCTGCCACGTGGCCCGTTTATTATTAATCTTTTCTGTTTTTCTGTTTTTCAAACAGAAAATCACTCAAACTTCAAAAATCCATATCTTTTGAACCATGTATCCAAATTCAACAAATTTGATGTCTCTGGATTCAGAAAAATGTGTAGAATACAGTGGTGCAATAAAATTTCACTTTTGTTACGTGCACACACTTGGTATTTGTAGAAACCCAAAAATCTTGTTTTGGCCATATCTTGAGTTCTACAATTCCAATTTGAGTGATCCAAATTGCAGAGGCCTTGTCTAGTTGTCCTCTGTCCAGTAGACTTGTTTTCCAAATTTTATAAAATATTTTATTACAGAAAACTATAAAATCCTTGTATTTGCCCTTTTTGGGTGTTTTAAAAATGCTTTAATGGTTAAATTTGTTTAAAACTTGTCTTATGGCATCATGCATATAGCAATAACCAGAGATCAATAATATGATTTACTTGTGTTGTGTGTCTTTTGAATACACCCATGCATGGCATATATTTTTTGTATTGCTATAATGGTATGGTTGCTTATTTGTGATTTGTGATATTTGTTAGATTATTCGGAGGGTCCCGGTTACTCTTGTGCTTGTTGCTCCTGCTCAGCTGGTTGCCAAGGCAAGTGATACTCCAGCATAAAAGTCTTACTATTTTATTATATGCATTTTAGTTATTTCTGTAGAATGCATGATAGGTGTATTACTATTATGCTATGCAGACCTATTTAGTATACCACCCTATATTCCTGTTGGTCTAGGTACCCATTAACTTGGTAGATGTTAGAACTGCAATGCAAAAGGTTTTATTGTAGTATGAAAGCATAAAAACTCTACTAAGTTAATGAATCACCTGGGTGGCAATTGGTATTGCTTGGCGGACAGAGTTGAGTGTCTTCTCGAGGCCATTTCCATGGTTATACTCGAGATGTTCACTTGGGAACGGCCACCCAGGAACAAAGAGATTCGATGTCACTCCATGCTTTTGTTTGCTTCCAGTGCAGCCACTAGTCATATGGGCTCTGTCTTGATTGACTAAGTTGAGTGGACCCGACCGGACGAACAAGCAGATGTAGGGGTTGTAGGTGGGTATTGTTCGGACAGGTGTACGGGAAAGCTCTTCTGAAAGATCTCGTCTCGACTCTCTCCTTTCCTTCTCACTAATTGAGTGATTAGGAAGTTTGGGTTAGTTGAGTCTAGTGGGGAAAGTGCCACAAACTCTCGAGAGTAATAAAACTATGATCATAGCCGTGTCCCCGGTTACGGACAATTTTGAGCAGCTGGACAAGGATGTCGATGGAGAATCTCACCATTCCAATTTCTTAAATAAAATTTTGATGGGTGAACAAGGGTAGAAATGGGACACTGGATATATTCCAGGAATTGCCTCATTTGGCACTGGAATGTACACCAGGAATTGTCTCGACTAAATGGGAAAGAAAATATTGTGAAAGCCAGGAATTGTCACACATTGCTCTGATACCATCTGTAGTGACCTTGCCTTTTAAAATAGGCAAGATACCTGTGTATAGTGCTAGTCCCTGGATCGACTCGCTAGCACACACAGTACAGGATGAAATACCATAACAGTGCATCATCTTATTACACGCATGATCCAGAATTCAAAGTAGTTTCGATTACAAAGTGCATAGCTCGAGGCTAGCTTTATTTAGAGTAAACAGCGGAAATAAATATTAAGCATGGAGTCTCCATCATCTTCATGTGCCACAGGCAGACATGTTGGTTGTAGACTCGAAGCCCTATCACGCACCTTACTCATCGTCTGAACAATCTGCAACAGTAAAAGCGTTGCAGCCAAAAATTGGTCAGAACCATTGGAATGGATCTGGCAAGTGACACTTGTGGACTCATAATGGCAAACTCTAAGACCTATATGCTTATTTGGCTGGTGGATCTCAAGGCTCTTTCATAAAGCCAATTTTATCCTAGCTTTTGAAAGTGCATGGTTGATCCCATGCATGGTTTTGGTAATTAATGACAATCTCTATGGACTAATATTTGCATTAAGCTCTATGTGTAGGTTGTCCTTTAGCTTGTGTCAAGATCATTTGTTGATCAAGGCCAAGCTTGCTTGTCTCCATGTGTTGGAGTCAAGGTGCTTTGCTTGATCTCCATTTGTTGGAGTCAAGCTCAAGGGAAGAAAAGATTTGTGTTGATCAAGGCTAAGTGCGGGTTGATCGACACTCAAGTCCAAGTGAAGACATGCCGAAGAGTGCTTTCCCCATCTTGGTGTATGGGGGAGCGTCATGTGAATCTTCACCAAGCGAAGCGAAGCGCAATGAAGAAAGGTGGTGCGTCTTGAGGAGTTGAAGATCGTCTTCATCGACCTCAAGTGGTTGAAGCGCAAGGCAAAGGTATGATCTTGCTAGGGTTTCTATTTTACCGGTCTCATGATGTTTAGTGAGAGACCGGGTTATAGGATAGATAGTCGTACTATCAAGAGGGGCTCTCGACCGAGTATCGTGATCGTATCGTTCGTGGAGAGCTCAAACCTTTGCATCTATGCAATCATCTTTATTTGTTCTTATTTGGCTTTTATCCATGTGAGAATTTAGAGCTTGTGTTCATCTCCATACCGAGCTCTAGTTCATCAAAAACGGATCTCATGAATATCTTCTTGCGTTTTTGATATTGGAGATTTTGCCGGTTCATCCGCTTGGAAAGGTCTCACCATTCCATCCCTCCGCACAATCTCCTTTGCTTGTTTTCATATTTTCAGTTTTTGTAGGGTAAGCTCTTGTCGTCCTCTTTCCAACAAAATTGGATTCACTCGATTCGGACTTCATTTGCAAAAGTTATGGCAGTTCTGGTTTTCTCTATTTGGATCTACCCCGGAGAGGGTCCGGAGTCTCCGGTCTCACCGGAGTCTCCGCCCCCTGTGACCCGGAGTCTCCGGTCCCCCTGGTTTTGCTGCGGTTTGTGTCTGCTGTGGTGCGGTTCTGTATAGGGGTCCGGAGTGCCCCCGGAGAAGGACCGGAGTCTCCGGCCCACCGGAGTCTCCGGCCCGAGGACCCGGAATCTCCGGCCCCCAGTTTTTCTCAGCTTCTGTGCATCTGTGTGGTGCGCCTCTGGATAGGGGTCCGGAGCTACCCCGGAGGGTGCCCGGAGTCTCCGGCCTGGTCAGTCCATGAATACTTTATTCATCATGTTCATAAAATAAGCTGGCGCATTGGTCAGTCCAAATGGCATCACCGTGTGGCTACACCTCCTCTAGTACTTGTGTTGTCACTAACCATGTAGAGAAAAGAGGAGAGCTCAAGGCCCAAGCCACTTCTATGAAGAAAGGCTTGGAAAAGCGTGATGAAGGGAAGAGTGCACTTGACAACATGTTGAGTGTGCAACAATCCCCTAATGACAAGAGTGGACTTGGATTCAACTCCAACATCAAGTCCAAGTCCAACAAGAAGAAGGGCCAAGTTCAAATCAAGAATCCGGCCAAGATCATTTGCTTCAAGTGCAAGCTAGAAGGGCACCATGTTCGGGATTGCCCAATGAAGAAGAAGGCTCTTAGTGAGAAGCAACTAGGGAAGCGGGCTCTTGTTCAATCTCGTGGTCAACCACGAGTTGAACAAAGGCCACCTCCTAAGAAGACTCAAGTCAATGCTCCTCAAGTTGAGAAGCCTATTAAGAAGAAAGAGAAGAGTCGATGTTGCTACCTTTGCCGTGGCAAAGGTCATTTTGCTTCTTCATGCACTAACGGTACCTCATCCAACCCTATCTTAATTGATGATGTTTATTCTCTTGGGAAGGATAGGATTGGCAATGTGTTTGCCAAATATGTGGGGACTCAAAGTGGTGTCAAGAAAAGCACCATTTGGGTTCCCAAGCCTATTGTGACTAACCTCTTAGGACCCAACTTGGTTGGGGACCAACAAGCTCAAACTTGATCAATAGGTCATTGTGGAGGACATTGGAGACTCGGCTACTTTTGAAGAATTGAGGGATCTTCATGGTTTTATTTTATCAAGCCAAGTCAATTGGATTATCACATATCTATCTCATATCCAATGCTTCCTCCTTGCGGTAACTTGTATTTAATTCATATATACATTGAAAGTTGCTTGCTCCCTTGCATGTGTTAGTCTTGTTCCTAGCATGTGCTTGTATATGATATGCTTCTCTCTTACTTGTCTTGTTATTCAAGGTTGTGTATGATAGTTGTATATCATGTATGTGTAATGTGTGTGTTGAGCTTTATTGAATCTTGTGTGGATTTCATTTGGCTCTTTGAGATATTAATGGACGATCCCATTTTGGGGGAGTGATGTGCTTAGTGCACCTCACAAACCTAAAAATGTGTGTACATGAGGCACACCACCTAGTGTTGATATTTCAATATTATCTAGTTACTATGTGGTATGTCATATTCATGAGAAATTCAAATTCTACAATGTCCATTAATTTCTCTAGTCGGTCTTATTTGCCTCTTGTTTAAAAATAAAATGAATTATCACATTATGGGGGAGTAATAAGCTATGTGCATATTACAATCCCATAAAAATGTGAACATTTGAGGTTTGCCACTTAGATTTGATATTGTACATTATCTATTTCCTATGTGGCATGTTTGCTCAAACAAGTTCCAATTTTCCTTTGTGGTTGTCTTTTGGCTCTTGTTTGGGTGAGTTTGCTTGGTGTGGTTTTTCTCTAATATGTATTCCATATATTTTGTGAGAAACCATTTGTTTCACCTCATTTTAACCATGGCCTTGCCGGTTTGTTCGAATAGTTGAAACTACCAACAAACCTTTTTCAAAATATGGCGTTTAAATTCTTACCTCTTGCCATATGCTTTTTGTTGTGAAGTTGGTCTTGATTATCATTCCTATATACCACCGAGATATATCTCTATATACTCCTTGTCTTGACAAGTGATACTAGTAATTGTGGTGGATTGTGTAGACCATCTTCGCATTGGCCCTTGCGTTAAATTGCCTTATTTATTGCCTTTTTTTCCTCCTGTAAGGATCCTAATTTTCAATTGGTAGTGTTTAGTGTTGTAAATAAAATATGGAGAGTAATGATCCCTTGTTCGTGCATTTTGTATTCAAATGCAAATGTCAAAAATAATGCATGAATCTTGGGGGAGCATTCCTTTTTATTTAGAACACTATCCCATCTATCAATATTTCATCCTTTCAATTCGCATTTGATTCTTTATCTTGTTTTGGTACCTTCAATTGGTATTAATTGGAATTTAATATCTCCTCCATAGATATTTGTTCCAATTGATATTTATTGTGGGAGTTTTGATACCCTTTTGCCTTAGTTTAATTTACTTGATTTCGGTCAAGTATCACCCTCTTCTTGGTATCTTTTCTCCTAGTTGTTTTTTTTTGTTTTAATTGGTATCTTATTTTCAATTGGTGTCTTATCGATCATTTGTTGTGGATTTGATTCCTTTTGATATCACACTTCATGTGTTGATGTGTTTTGGAATCAATCATTTGTTGTTTTGATTCTTTCCTCAATCATGTGTTGATTTGGATTTTGATATAATTTGGACAACCTTTAGTGTCACACTTTGGTGTGCTCTCTTCTTGGTTTACTTAGTGTTTTTTGTCCAAATTGTATCTCTTTTGGTTCTTGTAAGTCTATACATGCTTTTTACTAGTTTATATATATTTTATGTCATGATAGTCTTTCTTGATCCAATCTATAGGGGATTCTCCACCGAATCCTAAATCGGCTAAGATGTGCATGAAATTCAATTTCATATCTATGTGCACATATTTATGTGGAGTGTTTCCTATATATTGTAGTTTATCTAACTACTATGGAACCCAATGAGTTTGGGAACCATTTTGTACTCTAATTGTGTTTTAGGTACAATTAAGATGCATTGGATGCTTGCCTCATTCATAAGGAAGGTGTTCTCACCGTGTGATTGTCGGAGTCAAGCTTTGATGTCAAACCAACTCTCATCATCTTCATCACCAATGTCATCTCGGTAACAAGTATCCATCCCATGCATACCTTTCTAGTATCCAACCTTGTGTAGGTTGTCTCTTGGCATGAAAGCTTTTATATGCAATTGTTGTGGTTTTGGCTTATGTTCCTCACTTGGTATATCTTTGTGATATTTGTGATGAATTTGCAAAAACCTTTTCCTCAATTGATATTATTTGTTTGTGATACTAGTTGCCTATCTCAAAGCATCTCCACTATCTCTTGTTCCCTTAGTGATACGTGTGATGCATTTGATAAATTTGAAGTTCATTTATATACAATGAGATAAATTTGAGCTATGTGTTATGCTTTTAAGCAACAATCTCGTTTGTATATTTATGACTTCTCGTTGGATACCTTGTTCTCTTTTTCCCGAACCATTCCATATGTATATGTTTCTTTGCGGATGTATATCTTCAATGGTTTGTCCAATTAAAAACCTATACATATGAGAGAGGTCACCTTTTAGTTGTTATCCTATTTCTTTTGAGCTACCTTGTTTTCATCTATAATTCTTTGGTGGCTCCAAGTTTAGCTCATGAGTGCTTGTCTTATGTTTATTGGTGTCTTTACACACTCATGTTTTTGTTGGAGATCTTTGACTTCATGCCTACCATGGTGAGCATGTTGAGTTTTATTGGCTAAATGATCTCACTAGCTTTTGGCATTTTCAATTGGTTTTAGTTTCCAATTGGTATCCCTAAGCATGTGAACATAATTCTTTTAAAAGATCTTTGTATCTCGGTTGGGCCTATCATTTGTTGAATCTTTGATTGGTATCTTCTTATGGCTCGACCACATCTTTGGTGCAAGTGCTATGATTTGCTTTTGCATTATGCACTCTTGTACTTGTTGAGTGTTCTAGATGATTTTGGGGGAGTGAGGATTCCATATTTGTGCACTCCCCATAGTGCATAAACATTGGGGAGCTTCTCCGTTTTATTTAGAATTCTCGCTTTGGATCTTCTAGATTGCTTTTCTCCTTTGTGGAGATGTTTAAAATGAACTCATTTCTTTGCAATCTTTTGATCCTCAATATAGTTTGATTTCCTCTAATTTCTTGTTAAAAGGGATTGTCATCACTTTTATGGAGGAACTCATATTATATTGGCTCTCTATATTTTTCTTCCCATTTCGGCAATCAATGCCAATGGGGGAGAAGTTTAGAGGGTTTAAGGGAATTTGGGTTTTATGCTTTTGTTGCATTTGCCTTTAATGCGCTTTGCATCCTTGCTTGTTTGTCATGCAAGGATGCTTTATTCGTTATATAAACCCTCTTAAAAAGGGATTGTCATCAATTACCAAAATGGGGGAGATTGAAAGTGCATGGTTGATCCCATGCATGGTTTTGGTAATTAATGACAATCTCTATGGACTAATGTTTTGTATTAAGCTATATTTGTAGGTGTGTCCATATGCTTTGCTTGATCTCCATATGTTGGAATCAAGGCTAAGGAAAGAAGAAGATTATATGTTGATCAAGGCTATGTGCAAGTTGATCAACACACAAGGCTAGTAATGTACCATGAGGGATCATGTGATCTCATGGTATGGTAAGCAGTCGTCAATATAGCCTTGTGAAATAACCCATGATCTATGTGCTTGGTATATCTATGTTGGGTTAGGTGTCTTGTCATGAGCTTGCATCAAAAGGAAGATCTCGTGTAGCTCATGAAGGACGGTGTCAAATGGTGTGGTTCAAGTTCAAGATGATCAACAAGAAGATGTCATATGCTTGGATCTTGCCAACCATTTGAAGATAAAGGCCATGTGAAGATTTTCCTTTGTGATGCTTCTCCCATCTTGGTGTATGGGGGAGCCATGTGTGAATCTTCACCAAGCGAAGCGCAATGAAGAAAGGTGGTGCGTCTTGAGGAGTTGAAGATCGTCTTCATCGACCTCAAGTGGTTTAAGCGCAAGGCAAAGGTATAATCTTGATAGGGTTTCTATTTTACCGGTCTCATTATGTTTAGTGAGAGACCGGGTTATAGGATAGATAGCCGTACTATTAAGAGGGGCTCTCGACCGAGTATCGTGATCGTATCGTTCGTGGAGAGCTCAAACCTTTGCATCCATGCAATCATCTTTATTGGTTCTTATTTGGCTTTTATCCATGTGAGAATTTAGAGCTTGTGTTCATCTCCATACCAAGCTCTAGTTCATCAAAAACGGATCTCATGAATATCTTCTTACGTTTTTGATATCGGAGGTTTTACCGTTTTGACTCTTCTACGAGAGGTCAAACTCTCTCCTTATGTTTTCCTCCTCACATGATAGACTATGATGTGTATATGCATGATCTTGTAGGGCTTGTGATTATCTTCGAAACAAGCCCAAGATCATAGAAAACGGAGTCTTGATGAAAAACTTGTGCATTCTCGGTGTTGGAGATTTTGCCGGTTCATCCGTTTGGAAAGGTCTCACCATTCCATCCCTTTGCACAATCTCCCTGGCTTGTTCCATTTTTTTGACTCTTTGTGGTGTAATATCTCTATCTTGTCTTATAGCATCTGACCTAGTCTGCCAAAATTGCCTTCAGCGGTAGTACCGCTGGCGCAGCGGTAGTACCGCTCCAACCTGGAGCGGTGCCGCAGCTGCCCAGCAGTACAACCTCCAGCAGTAGTACCGCTGGTGCTACCGCCAGAGGTACCGTTGGGCAAGTTTTGGCTACGGGTATGGGGTTCGGTACCTCAGCGGTTGCTGCCTCGTTCTACCGCTGGGATGGCTTAGCCCTTGCGGCTAAGTGTCCACCGGTAGTACCTGCAGGACACCGGTAGTACCGCCACCTGGGGTCAGCGGTACCTCCCACAGGGTACCGCTGCCGCTAGAGTCGGTTTACACGCGGTACCGGTCCACATACCTGTAGCGGTAGTACCGCTGCTCCCGCGGTAGTACCGCCGTGCAGTTTTTCTGCACATAACGGTCAGATTTCAGGGGACCTATTTAAGGGGCCTTCTTCCCCAATGGTTCCCCATCCAAGGCAGCACGTTTTCTCCTCTCTCTCCCACCATTGTTGACCTTGAAAAGCTTGCCCCCCTCTCACTCCCTCCAATGAATCTTGCATATTTTTGAGGGAAAAGTGAGAGGAGATCTAGATCTACATTTTCACCAATCAATCTCTCCTCTAAGTGAGGGGAACCTAGTGGATCTAGTTCTTGGAGTTCTTTTGTGGTTCTCTTCTTTGTTCTTCCTCTCTCATTCCCCCCAAATCATTTGTTGCTTAGTTGGAATTTGAGAGTGAAGGATTTGAGCACTTGTGCTCTTGCCTTTTGCATTTGGTGCATAGGTTTGAGTTGCCCTCGGTGAAACGTGGGATTGAAGGTTCGAGAAGCTTGTTACTCTTGGGTGCATTGTGTTCCCAAGAGCTTGTTGCCTCTTGGGTGCATTGTGTACCCTAGACGGCTTGGAGGTGCCGCGAAGACTTCGAGTATGAAGCTTCGGCACGTTTGGGAGCCCCAATTGGGTTGTGGGTGTGTGCCCCAAACAAGTTGTAAAGGGCTCCGGACTCCGCCCCGAAGGATTCCGATAGTGGAAGGTGAACCAATACCTTGGGTGAGGTTCATCGGAGAATAGGGTGAGACCTTTGTGGCATCTTGAGTAGGCCTTTTGTGGCGAGCTCACACCCCTCCAACGAGACGTACTCCCTTAACAAGGAGGAACTCAGAAATACATCCTCGTCTCCGCATGCCTCGGTTATCTCTATACCCGAACTTTACTTATGCACTTTACTTTGTGATAGCCTTCGTGCTTGAAGTTCATATCTTGCTATCCCTTGTTGCTTGCTTTGCTTAGCATAAGTTGTTGGTGCACATAGGTGAGTCTAGTAATTAGGTTGTTGGCTTGTTAATTTAAACACATAGTTTTATTCCGCAATTATCAAGCCCCTAATTAGAAAAAGTGTAAATCGCCTATTCACTCCCCCCCCCCCCTCTAGGCGACATCTGGGTCATAGCTTGTTCTTTCAAGTGTTAATAGCTAGGTTAATTTTTAGTTTAGTATATTTATTTTGCATAGTATAATAGGTTAGTGTTTTCCATATTAGGTTAGTGTTAATTAGCTAGGTTAGTTTTGAGTTTAGTTTTTAGTTTCATAGTTTAATTAGCTAGGTTAGTTTTTTGTTGTTAAGTATAGTATATTTTGCTTAGTATATTTGCTTAGGTAGATTTTGCTAAGTGTAGAAATATTTTAGTTTTAGAAATTTTGCGTAGTCGAAAAGTCGGGAAGTCGTTAAGTCGGGAAAGTCGTGAAGTCGGAAAGTCGTGTAGTCGAAAAGTCGTGTAGTCGGAAAGTCAGGAAGTCGTAAAGTCGGGAAGTGATGACTCCCAAGTGCAGGAGATCAATTGTTGTACCTTCCAATAGAAAAGGTTGTCGAACCCACGAGGAGCTGAAGGTATTGGTTAGCAAGATTGATATATGAAACAATAACAGATGCAAGTATTTTTGTGATTTTCAGTTATAAAGATGCAAAAGAGCAGAATGCTTTAGATAGATAGTATCAAGTAGAAAGCTCTCAAAGAGAGAGAAAGCCCAATCCGCTGTGTGACAAGAGGACAAGCTCAAGTGATATGTGTCTTATATGTGGAAAGCGTTCCCAAGGGCAGCATGGACATAATTTGGCATAGAGATCTATTAAACAACACGTTGAATATCTTGTCAAGTTTTAATCTTCTTTGGACGGAGCCATTGTTAGGCATAGCTAAATAAAACTAAACCTCTTATGATGGATCATGTGGCCAAGTAAATGACTGCACAAGATTTATTAAGACATAAAGTCCCACCATAGCATTACACTCTAAGATCCCCGATACTGATGCCCCATAAAGTAACTTCATGACTCGGTCTCAGGTTTACTTGTCCCCCTAAGTCTTCCTCAATTCATTACACTACGGTGTTCTCCTATGAGCCCATATAGGTGAAGTGTTGTGCAGTCGACGTTCGCACAAAACCATCATAGAATCACATACAAAGATAAACACTTGACCAGATACCAACAGATGTCATATATAGATCATTGCCAATTCATCCTATGCCCTCAAGAACATATGGGGACTACTCACAACGTGCAAACATGATGATATTCAGTGGCATAAATGGTTCAACACAATCTGAAAATATAACTTCACCTCCAAATAATGACAAGTACTCAATCACAAACATGAATAGAAGCACCGGACAAGTATCTAGGTTGTAGCAACTCTCAAACTACGAGGGGGACGGAGTGGATCACGGAGATGGTGATGGAGATAGTGCTGGTCTTGATGGTGATGATGATGTAGAGGCCTCCTCCCACGCCAAGGAGGAGAGGTGATGACAATGACGGTGATTTCGACCCTCTTCGGAGCTCCGGAGCAGCAGTATCTGATCCCCCTCGCACTACTAGGAAAAGGCTTATAGGTAAGCCACTTGTCCGTGGCGCACCAACAGAATAGTGCGCCACGGCTAAGTATGCGTGGCGCACCGTCCGGGCCTACGCCACTGATTCCAACTTAGCCGTGGCGCAGCATTCTAATAACTGCGCCACGGCTAAGATGGGCCCTGGCCGGCCGGCCTGCGCGTACTTAGGCGTGGCGCGGGACAAACATGTGCGCCACGGGTAGCAGCGTAGCCGTGGCGCACCATAATACACTGCGCCACGGGTAAGTTGATGTACGGGGAAATAAGATCTAGGTCTTCTCTCTTTTCTTCCTCACCCGCACCTTCTTTCCCCATCCCGCGCCCGACGCCTCCAGCTCCACCTCGCCTCCCACCGGCCAGCTCTGGCCCGGCCGCTGCCTCCCCCGGTCGACCCCGCTCACCCTCCTCTCCTTCCTACCCCGCCGCCGTCCTCTTTATCTGCCGGCCGCGACCAGCTCGATCCCCTCTCTCCTTGCTCCACCACCGCGCCTTCTCCTTCTCCTCCCCGCTGATTCCGTCTCCTCCCTTGGGTCCGGCCGCACTGGTGAACCGCCGCTTCCCGGTTGCTCCTCGCTGCTCCGCCGCCTCTTCCCGTCGCCGCCGCCGGCCCTACCGACGCCGAGGCTGCGGCCGCCACGGCCCACTCCCGCTTCCCGGTTGCTCCTCGCTGCTCCGCCGCCTCTTCCCGTCGCCGCCGCCGGCCCTCCCGACGCCGAGGCTGCGGTGGCCTCTACCCGGCCTCTGCGGTGTCCCTAGCGCCGCGCATCCGCAGCGGCCCGCACCAGGCTTCCGCGGCAGCGCAGCCCGACGCCGTCGAGGAGCTCCCCGGCGAGCACCCGTTCCCCTACGAGAAGAAGGTGAGCACGTCAGCTATTCCGATGATATTAGGATTAATATTTGGATATCTAATATTCCGATGATATCTAATATTCCGATGATATTAATATTTGGATATCTAATATTCCGATGATATTAGGATTACAAATTCTAGGGTACAAATTACGATGATATTAGGATTACAAATTCCCACACCAGCTATAGCTAGCGTTTCACAATCTTCTTCCCCGGATCGCAGTAGTTGAATTTGAGGAAAGTTGGGAAATGCTTGTTCTACTTTAGCCGAAAGCCGATGATTAAAATGTTGTGGCACTAGGTTGTAGGCCTGCAGGTCTGGTGAGCCTGGTGATATGCACAAGTACCAAGTTTTGTGCATCATACTTGGCTCACCAGATCCTGCAGGTCTACTTGTGTGTACGACCTAAGTATGAGGCGCAAAATCTAAGTCATTTTTATTTTGTTTTGTCTTTTTCTTCTAAGCCGATGATTAAAATGTTGTGACACTGTATGATTCAGGGAGGAGCTAGTGAACCTTGTGATATACACAAATAAATATTTTGTGCATCCTACTTGGTTCACTTGCTCCGTCTCTGAAATGTGTGTCCAATTTAAATATGTATGAGGCACAAATCCAAAATCATTTTGTTTTTTCTTTCTCTTTCCGAATGCCGATGATTAAAAATGTTGTGGCACTATGTGGTAACCCTGAAGGTCTGCCGAGCCTTGTGATATGCACAAGTACAAGTCTTGTGCATCCTACTTGGCTCGGCCGATCCTTCAGGGCTACTAATAATTGTGTGTCCGCCCTAAGTATGAGGCGCAAAATCTAAGTCATTTTTATTTTGTTTTGTCTGTTTCTTCGAAAGCCGATGACTAAAATGTTGTGGCACTAAGTTGTAGGCCTGCAGGTCTTGTGAGCCTTGTGATATGCACAAGTACCAAGTCTTGTGCATCATACTTGGCTCACAAGATCCTGCAGGTCTACTTGAGTGCCCGACCTAAGTATGAGGCGCAAAATCTAAGTCATTTTTATTTTGTTTTGTTTTTTTCTTCTAAGCCGATGATTAAAATGTTGTGACACTAGGCATTTTAGCCTCCCTGCAGCGAATGGCACACAACGAGCGTCTACCTTTGTCACCGAACCCAATGGCTGGATTTAGGCTACCTGCTGGCATGTTCCCTGGCATTATTGTTTTGTCTTTGTTCACCGGCCAGCCATTGGATCCACCTCCTGTAGGTCGGTGAATAAAGACAAAACAACGATGCTGTTGGAAACACAAGCCCTCAGGTAGGTTGAATCCAGCCACTGGATTTGGGTGACACAATAATGAATTGCCGAGGATCCTGCAGGTCTGCTTGTGTGTCCGACCTAAGTATGAGGCGCAAATCCGAAATCATTTTGTTTTTTCTCTCTTTCTGAATGCCGATGATTAAAATGTTGTGTCACACTATGTGATTCAGGGAGGTGCTAGCGGACCTTGTGATATGCACAAATAAACATCTTGTGCATACTCTTACTTGGTCCGCTTGCCCCGTTCCTGATCAATGTGTGTCCAATCTAAGTATGAGGCATAAACTCAAATCATTTTGTTTCTTCTCTATGAATTGACAAAGCCGATGATTTAAACTATGCCATGGTAAAGGCAAGGAGAGTGTGTACAATGCCTTGTAGTATATACAATTGGAGTGTTTGTATTAATACATGGTCTTGTACACACTCTTTTTGCCTTGTTTTGCACGGCAATGATATATGAGGCTTTCCATTGTTAACTTCTCGCATTTCGTAAATTTTAATATTACTTTTGTAACAAAATTTTGACTTAAGCATTTTTTACTTAGGTGTTCTCGGTGACGATGTCCATGTTGGACCAGAGGGGCGATGTGCGGGACTGGGCTCCACCGGGCTGGCACTGGGAGGTGCTACCTTCCGGGACGCGCAGCTTGGTGAGGAATCCGGGTGACGTCGTCGACCCTGATCTTCTGTGGTGGCAGTCGCGTGGGCCACGCTCGGTGCAAAGGGAGCCGGCCCCTGAGGAGGAGGTACGTCGCCGTATTAGGGAGGAGGACGAGCACGTCCGTCGATACATGTATCTGCTGGTTAGGCAGTATGACGGTAGGTGGTCGTTTCTTCAGAGGGTTCCTGCTCACGTGAGTTATGACCCTGTGAGGGTTCCTTCTCTTTGGATGCGTAGCGCCGCCGTCGACTCAGTACAGTTCGATGAATCAGAAGGTTCATGTTGAAATTAGCTAAGCTTCATGTATTAGCTACTGGATATGTAATAATATGATCGATGAACTGTGATTGTGATCAACTTTGTGTAATAATATGATCGATGAACTATGATTGGAAATTGTGTATTTGTACTGGTTTATCAAATATTTCTCTCTATATAATATTGGAATATGAATTTCCTGTAATGTGATATATCTGTTTGTATAAATACCTGTATAAATACCGTATTTTCTGTATATAAAAAATACAGAAAAACTTAGCCGTGGCGCATGACAGAAGGTAGCCGTGGCGCACCCTAGCCGTGGCGCAGGATAGACATGTGCGCCATGGGTAATACTCGTGGCGCACATCTGTGCCTGCGCCACGGGTAAGGTTGGTTACCCGTGGCGTGGCAATCCGTGGCGCAGGCCCATGCGCCACGGGTAGCCTTATTTGGTGCGCCACGGGTAGCCTTTTCCCTAGTAGTGTCGAAGGGAATCAGGAGTTTCACCGCCGCCGCCTCGGATGAACTTGGAAAAATTAAGGCGTAACTTTTTCGGCGAGACGAAGACGTGCTAAAAGACCCGAGCGAGGAGGTGCCCGAGGCCCCAGATGGTGGGCCCCACGCGGCCAAAGAATCTGGCCGCGGCCCTCCCCTTTTGGGCCTCGTGGCTCTCCTCGCTTAATTATTCTTCCCTCTGACGTTCTCCCGATGAAAAACTAACTATGTAATTTTCCTTTTTTCCATTTGGGTCCCTGTAGCTCCTGAAACATTAAAAACAAGAAAAAGGAGCTCCGAAGAGGGTCGAAATAGGGACTTTGTATGAAATTAAATACCAAAAATAGGGACTTTGTATGAAAGTCCCATAAATCATCTAAAACATGTAAAATAATGATATAACAATGCTAATAACATTCTAATATGAAGATATAAGGTGTAAAAATGATGATACAAAATGCAAGTATCAACTCCCCCAAGCTTAAACCCTTACTCATCCTCGAGTAAGTAAGGACATAGATCATTACTTGTATCAATGGACTTATGGTTGATAAATAAATACGAGCATTGTATCATCATCATGTTCAATTGCAATGTAAGATTAATAAGCTAAAACCCATACACATGAGGACAACATAAGTAGAAGCTCTAGCAATCACCCCTTACTTTTGAAAGCAAATAACCATTGCATGTTGGACAATTGAACCATACTCTATTTCCAATGAATTTGCTCTCATTTGCAAGCATTATACTATTTGATACCTTGCTGAAATTTAAAGACAAGATAAACTCTTATTGAATAACTAGTTAAAAGAAGATAAATAAAAAGATAGATATGATATTATTTACCACCTTGCTTCAATAGTAACTAGTGCAAACCAAAGTCATGGATATTTCAATCAAGTTCTTATGCTCTATACCACCTTTATCTAACACTTTCCATGGCTAGCCGAATCCTCGGGTGCCCACCTTTCAATTCACTTTTCAAGAGCATAAGTATTGAAACATCCATGATCATTAATTTGCTCAAAAGACACTAGAGTAAAAAAAGAGTGTTATCATATTCTTCTTATTGACCTTCCCAACTCTTTATCCTATAAGACTACATCTCTACTTTAAACTATTATTTCCATGTCATGTTGACTTATTCTCTTATTTATACTTTTGATGAGGTAATTCCGTTATTGTCCAACATACTCAAGTTAATTGAATTCAAGGCAAGGTGTGATTGAAACTTCTAAATATGTCATGCTCATTTGCATGAGTGTTACCCATAAATCTCCAAAACAAGAGACGCATGGACGACACCATACTCTGATATTCATTGATAAACCACAAGGGGATACATGATAATGCTCTATGAGCTCACACAAGCCTAAAGATATTGATAACTAAATGATAAAAGCAAAACACACCATAACTAGATAGATAGATAAACTCATAAAGATAGAGACTAGGTTGAACTCCCCCAAGCTTGACCGATTGCTTCTGCTTCCTCTTCCTTAGCTTGCTCCTTCTCATAATCCGCCTTCCACTCTTCTAATTTCCATGGGAAAGGCCTCCCATTGTAGAAGGATGTAGGTGGATCATTGTAACTGAGCGTGGCAGCTTCTACAATCTTTTTGAAGCGCTCTTCGTACTCACAGATTTGGTTTTCTACATCCCACATCAGAGCTTGATACTTGTCTAGCTCTGAGATGACATGTAGATACCTATCCTCCAAGTCCTTGAGCCTCTCCTTATATTCTTCAACTTTCTTCTCCAGCTCCAGATTCATGAAGTGATGAGCATCAAGGCTGCGTTCAACAACAGTGTTATACCTAAAAACCTTCTGTTCCAGATCATCTAGCCTTTCTTCCACCGTGCCGATGGTCTTGGGATCCTTCGTCTCCTCCACGAGCTGCACACCCTCCTTGAAGGACAAAGTCTTCATTGGTGCCATCACGGAGTTGAGGTAGTAGTTCACAATGCCTTCCTTGGTGGCGTCTCCTCCCTCATGGATGGATCCGGGGCTTGACATGGCTAAACCCTAACAGACAGAAACAGCAAAAACAAAGATCACTCGAGAACTCTCGGTGCAATATTAGATCGACGGAAGGGGGTATATATTGACGGTTTTTAGGTCAAAACGAAGCGCCGGAGTCGAAAACGAGACAAAACGGGACTCCGAGGAGCAAAAGGGGTGGGCCCACGCGGCCAAAGAATCTAGCCGCGTGGGACCCCTCCTTTTGGGCCTCGGGTGTCCATTCTTTCCTATCTTCTTGTCCCACACATTAATTTCCATAAAACTTGACTTCCGTAAATTCTTACGCAATTCCGAGAAACTTTCCAATACAAAAGTTACCTTTTATTGATTTGGGGTTGCTGAAACTGCTCGACCTCCTTCTATTATTTCTTCTGGTGTTTGTAAATTCAATGTTTCCACCATTCCAATGAAGCTTTTCCCTGCAATATAATGTTTAAGACGTTGTCCAATGACCACATGAGGTTTACCTTTCATTTCACCGTGAAGACGGATAGCTCCTGAACGGTAAACTTCCTGTATGACTAATGGTCCCTGCCATTTTGAGGCTAGCTTCCCTGCAGAAAACTTGAAACGAGAGTTGTATAATAAAACTTGATCTCCTACTTTGAATTCTTTTCTCTTAATCTTCTCGTCATGCCAAATCTTAACTTTTTCTTTAAACATTTTAGCATTTTCATAAGCTTCATTCCTCCATTCATCTAGTAGGTTTAAATCAAGAATTATTTTCTCTCCTGCAGTCTTAAAGTCAAAGTTTAATTGTTTAATAGCCCATCTAGCTTTATGTTCTAATTCAATAGGTAAATGACAAGCTTTTCCATAAACCATTTTATAAGGAGACATTCCCATAGGATTTTTAAAAGCAGTTCTATAAGCCCATAATGCATCATTAATTTTAAGTGGCCAATCAGACCTAGACTTATTCACTGTCTTTTCCAAAATAAGTTTAATTTCCCTATTACTTAATTCAACCTGTCCACTTGTTTGAGGGTGATAAGGAGACGCAATTCTATGGTTAACATCATATTTTGCCAAAGCTTTCCTAAAAACACCATGTATGAAATGAGAACCACCATCAGTAATTAAAAACCTAGGAACACCAAACCTGGGGAAAATGATGTCCTTGAGCATTTTCATCACTGTGGCATGATCTGCACTTTTGGTTGGAATTGCCTCCACCCACTTTGTAACATAATCCACTGCAACCAAAATATGAGTATGCTTTGTCTTTGAAGCTGGGAAAGGTCCCATAAAGTCAAAACCCCACACATCAAATGGTTCAAGTGGTAGAGAATAATTCATAGGCATTTCATTTCTTTTACCAATATTTCCTACTCTTTGACACTTATCACAAGATTTAACATATTTAGCACAATCCTTAAATAAAGTAGGCCAATAAAAACCAGATTGTAATACCTTTGCACCAGTACGATCTCCTGCATGATGCCCTCCATAAGGACTGTCATGACAATCTTTAATAATAGCTTGTTGTTCATGCTCAGGTACACAACGTCTAATAATACCATCCACACTTTTCTAATAGAGGTAAGGATCATCCCAAAAATAATGTCTAAGATCATAAAAGAATTTCTTTCTTTGTTGGTAAGTGAAGTGTGGAGGTAGAACCTTACCAACAATAAAATTTGCATAATTGGGAAACCAAGGAGATGCAACTTTAGCATTAGAAACATTAATGTTTGCAAGTTGTTCATTAGCAAAACTATCATTAATAGGAGTAAGATCATTAGTTATACTTTCCATCCTAGAAAGATGACCAGCTACTTGATTATCTTCCCCTTTCCTATCAATAATATGTAAATCAAATTCTTGCAATAGAAGCACCCATCTTATTAACCTAGGCTTAGCATCTTTGTTATTCATTAAATATTTAATAGCAGAATGATCAGAGTGCACAGTGACTTTGGAATCAATAAATAAGGTCTAAACTTATCATATGCAAATATCACTATTAAAAATTCCTTTTTAGTTGTGGCATAATTCCTTTGAGCTGCATCAAGTGTCTTACTAGCATAATAGATAACATTGAGTTTCTTATCAACTCTTTGGCCCAAAACAGCCCCAACTGCATAATCACTAGCATCACACATAATTTCAAAAGGCAAGTTCCAGGAGGTTGAATAATGGGAGCACTTATTAAAGCTTTCTTCAAAATATTAAAAGATTCAATGCAATCATCATTAAAAGAGAAAGGAACATCCTTTTGCAGAAGATTGGTTAAAGGTCTCGATATTTTGGAGAAATCCTTAATAAACCTACGGTAAAAACCTGCATGCCCAAGAAAACTTCTTATACCTTAGATGTCCCTTGGATATTGCAGCTTTTTGATAGCTTCTATCTTTGCTGGGTCAACTTCTATTCCTCTTCCAGAAATCTGATGCCCAAGAACAATACCTTCAGTAACCATAAAGTGACACGTCTCCCCAATTAAGAACTAAGTGTTGGTCTTCACAACGCTACAGAACTTTGTTAAGGTTGAACTAGCAGTTATCAAAGGAAGTACCATACACAGAAAAATCATCCATAAACACTTCCATTATGTTTTCAATATAGTCAGCAAATATAGCATTCATGCATCTTTGAAAAGTAGCGGGAGCATTGCACAAACTGAATGGCATTCTCCTATAAGCAAATGTACCAAATGGGCAAGTAAAGGTGGTCTTTTCTTGATCATCTTTATGAACAGGAATTTGTGAAAAGCCTGAATAACCATCTAGATAGCAAAAGTGAGAGTGTTTAGAAAGCCTTTCTAGCATTTGATCAATAAATGGCAATGGGTAATGATCTTTATGAGTTGCTTTATTTAACTTCCTGTAATCAATGCACATTCTATAACCAACAACAGTACATTGAGCCACAAGTTCATCCTCAGCATTTGGGACAACAGTCATTCCACCCTTTTTAGGAACACAATGAACATGACTAACCCACTTACTATCAGCTATAGGATAGATGATACCAGATTCCATAAGTCTTATTACCTCTTTTCTTACCACTTCCTTCATTTTTGGATGGAGGCGGCGTTGATATTCAACAACAGGTTTTGCATCCTCCTCCAAATTAATTTTATGCATACAGAGGGCTGGGCTTATACCTTTAAGATCATCAAGAGAGTATCCAATGGCTGGGCGGTGAGCCTTAAGCACATCAAGTAATTTCTCTTCTTCTTCAGCTGAAAGGTTAGCACCAATAATGACAGGATATATGTTCTTTTCATCCAAGTATGCATATTTAAGATTTTCTGGCAAAGGTTTTAATTCAAAACTAGGATCCCCCTTAGGTGGTGGTAACACTCCTAAATTATCAGGTGGAATTTGCAATTGTAATTGTGGTGGTTGTTGTGAAAGTATTTGTTCTAAAGCATCTTTCTCTTCATCATTAAATGGTTCATCTTGATTAAGCATGTATCGTTCTACCACATCTGATGAAGCTACATCTATATGAGCAAGAGTTTCAATTATATCTCCAAAGATTGGCTCTTTCTTTGAATGTTTATCAGCAAATTTAGAAAAGTTGAATTCAAGTTTTTCTCCTGCAATCTTAATAAACACTTTCTCTTTAGGCGAATTAATTTCAGCTCCAACAGTGTGTAAGAAAGGTCTACCAAAAATGATAGGACAAAAAGAATCTTGGGGACACCCAAGAACAATAAAGTCAGCAGGATATTTAATTTTCCCAACCAATACTTCCACATCTCTAACAATTCCAAATGGGCTAATATAATCTTTGTTAGCAAGTTGAATTGTCATACCTGTCTCTTCCATAATAATAGGATCAATATCAGGTTCGATTTTAAGATAAAGAGAATATGGAATGACACTAATACTTGCTCCAATATCACACAAGCCATGATAACTTGAAGTCCCAATAGAGCATGATATGACAGGCTTACAAACCTTGGCCGAATTTCCTTTAATGACTTTAGTAGCAACTTCACATAAATAGACATCAACAGGATCTTCTTCATTTAATTGTTTGATAACAGAAATTTGTCTGTTGACTTTTATCTGTTCATAAGGCTCAGAACACTCCCTGTTACTCTTGTTAGTAATAGCAATAAGTAAATTTTCCTTAACCTGGTTTGGGTATGGAGTTGCTTCAACATACTCCTCAATCTTCACAGATGACACTGGTTCTACCTGTTTAATGACTTTAGGAACAACAATAGAATGTTTAACAGCTTCAACATAAACTTCAAATCCACTTTTAGGAACACCAATATGACTAGCAAATGTTTTAGCTATCTCAATTATAATATAAGGATCAAGACCAAAATTATCACCCAAATTTTTGAACAAAATAGAAGTAGAGAAGTTTTCTACACAAGAATATTCATAGTCCATATAGGGCTCATTACCTTTATCAAGATCCCAGTGGCTAGTGTTTTCAGCAATAGTCTCCAATAAATTCCATGCTTCTTCTTCAGTATTATTTGTAAAACTTCCACCAGATGAATTATCCAGAAATTCCTTATGCTTCCTTGATAGCCTCACATAAAAATTTATCAATATGATTTTCCTTGTAAGATCATGACAAGGATTCTTGCGAATGAGGTCTTTTAACCTCCCCCGAGCTTGAGTGATATTGTCTCCCAGATGTGGCCAGAAATTAAATATATAGCAGCGGTTCTCATAAGCTTCTTTGGGAGTAAAATATTTAAGAAAGAAGACCTTCCTCAGAACACTCCATTCAATAGTAGTTTCTTCATCCAAAGACCTGTACCAATTACGAGCATTACCAGATAAAGACAAATATAATAGCTTCCTTTTTACCTGATCTTCAGAAATACCAGGAAGTCTAAATAAACCGCATATAGCTTCAATTGTCTCCATGTGTTCACGTGCAGACTTAGTTCTATCACCTGTAAATGGGTTTTTCATAACTCTTATAACATGCCCAACAAGAATTTTATATCCCACTTTAGGCACATCAGACACAGTAGTTTCTACCACTTTAGGAGCAGTGGCATAAGCACTTTCATATAGAGAAAGGTGCAGCGAGGCACGATTCATAAAAGCCATAGTAACAATGAGATAAAACAGCGAATAACGTTCAGCTTTCAAGTTTCCTTACCAAACTTCTTACCAATAGCGCTACGCTCCCCGGCAACGGTGCCAGAAAAGTATCTTGATGACTCCCAAGTGCAGGAGATCAATTGTAGTACCTTCCAATAGAAAAGGTTGTCGAACCCACGAGGAGATGAAGGTATTGGTTAGCAAGATTGATAAATGAAACAATAACAGATGCAAGTATTTTTTTGATTTTCAGTTATAAAAATGCAAAAGAGCAGAATGCTTTAGATAGATAGTATCAAGTAGAAAGCTCTCAAAGAGAGAGAAAGCCCAATCCTCTGTGTGACAAGAGGACAAGCTCAAGTGATATGTGTCTTACATGTGGAAAGCGTTCCCAGGGCAGCATGGACATAATTTGACATAGAGATCTATTAAACAACACGTTGAATATCTTGTCAAGTTTTAATCTTCTTTGGACGGAGCCATTGTTAGGCATAGCTAAATAAATAAACTAAACCCCTTATGATGGATCATGTGGCCAAGTAAATGACTGCACAAGATTTATTAAGACATAAAGTCCCACCATAGCATTACACTCTAAGGTCCTCGATACTAATACCCCATAAAGTAACTTCATGACTCGGTCTCAGGTTTACTTGTCCCCCTAAGTCTTCCTCAATTCATTACACTACGGTGTTCTCCTATGAGCCCATATAGGTGAAGTGTTGTGCAGTTGTCGTTCGCACAACACCATCATAGAATCACATAAAAAGATAAACACTTGACCAGATACCAACAGATGTCATATATAGATCATTGCTAATTCATCCTATGCCCTCAGGAACATATGGGGACTACTCACAACATGCAAACATGATGATATTCAGTGGCATAAATTGTTCAACACAATCTGAAAATATAACTTCACCTCCAAATAATGACAAGTACTCTATCACAAACATGAATAGAAGTACTGGACAAGTATCTAGGGTGTAGCAACTCTCAAACTACGAGGGGGACGGAGTGGATCACGGAGATGGTGACGGAGATGGTGCTGGTCTTGATGGTGATGATGATGTAGAGGCCTCCTCCCACGCCAAGGAGGAGAGGTGATGACGATGACGGTGATTTCCCTCCTCTCCGGAGCTCCGGAGCAGCAGGATCTGATCCCCCTCGAAGGGAATCAGGAGTTTCGCCGCCGCCGCCTCGGATGAACTTGGAAAAATTAGGGCGTAACTTTTTCGGCGAGACGATGACGTGCTAAAAAGACCCGAGCGAGGAGGTGCCCGAGGCCCCAGATGGTGGGCCCCACGCGGCCAAAGAATCTGGCCGCGTGGGCCCTCCCCTGTTGGGCCTCGTGGCTCTCCTCACTTAATTCTTCTTCCCTCTGATGTTCTCCCAATGAAAAACCAACTGTGCAATTTTCCTTTTTCCATTTGGGTCCCTGTAGCTCCTAAAACATTAAAAACAAGAAAAAGGAGGTTTTCTGCCTCCCAGAAATTAAATACCAAAAATAGGGACTTTGTATGAAAGTCCCATAAATCATCTAAAACATGTAAAATAATGATATAACAATGCTAATAACATTCTAATATGAAGATATAAGGTGTAAAAATGATGATACAAATTGCAAGTATCAGGAAGTCGTGTAGTCGGAAAGTCGTGAAGTCGGGAAGTCGGAACGGAAAGTCGTGTAGTCGGAAAGTCGGGAAGTCGGAACGGAAAGTCGTGAAGTCGGGAAATCGTGTAGTCGGAAAGTCGTGAAGTCGGGAAAACGTGAGACCTCCACCCCGGAATGGAAAGTTTTCATGGTTTCACGGTTTCACGTTTTGCCGAATTCGCGGCTTCCCGTTTTCACCTCTTCCCAGATTCCCGGTTTCACCTCTTCCTGGCTTCCCGGTTTCATGGCTTACCGGCTTCCCGTTTTCACGTTAGTTCAAATTTTGATATGGTACATATATTTGTAGATTTAATTTTGCTAAGTGTAGTTATTTTCCTATTGTGCTAATGCTATCATTTGTTTTATTTTCTTTTTTAATAGTTAAGCAATGGACGATGGAGATGTTCCTCCCTTCCAATCCAGAGAAGGGGAAGATGTGATGTTCGACTTTATCCGGCAACCCGCGGATGGTGATGAACATATTAGAGCAGAAGAAGATGGCTCCGAGTTTTTGAACGAGTCTGGTGAGAGAATGGAGGTGGAACAAAGCGTCCAAGGGCAAACGAGCACAGTTGGTGGACCCCCGCAGTCCGGCGTGGTATATTAATTAAGCCTCTATTTGATCAGATGTAAAATTTTATTTGTATATATATATATTAATTAACAAATGTTTCTTCTTTTTAGACCTTCTCCAAATCGACCCAAACTACTAAACGAGGCCATGCCAAAGGGTTGGGAATAAAAGATCATTTCAAAATTGATTTAGTCAATTCAGATGGCCAACCGGTGCAGCCCCACAACGTCCACACTAAGTTTGTGCATCAATGCGGAGTTGTTGTTAGGGACAATGTTCCGATCAGCCTTCCGGAATGGAATCAGATAAAAAATGTAGAGGGCAATTATTATGTCACCAACATAAACAAAGATATATGTTGGGGGAAGCTCATGCCAAATTTCACTCTGCCGGTGTTGGATAGTCCCGAAAGGACATAAGCCATGCTGAACAAAGTCAAGCATTGGGCTCTGAAGAAGATGGCCTCACAATTCAATAAATGGGAGAACATAATATACCTTGATTGGTTCGAGAAACAGAAAGTTCCAGATTTCACAGGAACACTAGAGAGGCAGCGGGCTCACTGGCCAGCATTTCTGGATTACAAGGGTACACAACTAGCCAAGGAAAGATCGGCATAGAATAAGTTGAATGCATCGAAGAAGATATATAACCATAAGTTGGGTGGAGGTGGCTACATAGCTGCCGAGCCTAAGTGGGAAAAGATTGAGGCCGGTCTGCGTGAAAAAGGGATAATTCCAGTTACAGATAGTTGGCCCCGTAGGGTCAGAAATTGGATGCTTGCTCATGGGCCGAGTACGACGCATCAGGTGATGTAATAGTTGATGAAATGAAAGAAACTCCTATACCCCGGCAAACAATTCTGGATGCAATAAAAGATGCTCATGAGGGAAGGTTTTTTCCCGACAGAGAATGCGACGAGCTGTGGAAGGCCGTCGGTACTAAAGAAAAAGGAGGAACTGTTAAAGGCAGGGGAGGTGTGACGTGGCATGAAGGGTTTCCCGAGGACCGTGACTCTTATAGAAGCCGAGAAAGAGCAAAGAGGAGGAAGGAGCAGGAGCAAAACGACCGGTTGAGCAAAGTGGAAAGTATCGTGAGCGAGTATGCCAAGCAACTAGAAGAACTGCGGCGCGAGTGAGCTAGTCAAGGGGCAACTCATCAGCTATAGCTGCAAGATAGTGAAGCAGGTGATCCGTCTCAACGGAAAAGCAGCGTGGCTTCCACGACGGTCGGTGCAGATGAGCCATCGAACCAAACATACCCCGTGGATTTTATCACTGAGAAGAAAACTTGTGAGCTACATGAGGCAATGAGAAACTTATCCCTGAAGGCGGCGGTCGGCTATGCTTTAACTTGTGAATCTACAGCACTGTATCATGACAATGAGATTCCAGCTGGCTATGCTCGTGTCGGCGTGGATCACATTGAACCCGGATTTGAATCACTCGACCTTTGTTTCCCTGGAGAGGATGATGAGACGAAACTGGGAGATGTCGAGCTAGACTCATTATATGGCCCAAGAAAATGATCAAGTTTCCAGGCTAGACACCGCCAAGGCCACCATCATCGCCTTCTCCGAGTCGACATGTAGACACTTACGATGACCTCCACGGCATGAGTCCATCTCGATCTCCGTCGCCGCGTCAGTCGCCGTGTAAGCCGACTCCGTCGCTGCATCAGTCGCCGCGTCAGCCCACTCCGTCACCGCGTCAGTTGCCGCGTTAGCCGACTCCGCCGCCGCGTCAGCCGACTCCTGAGCCGTCTCCACCGCCCATTAAGGCTAAAGGTCAAAAGGGGATGAAGACCACCGCCATGGGTTTCCGATCCAAACCCCGACTTGAGCCCCTCCCAAAAGTACCAAAGGTTCCTCCCTCGAGACCTTACGACTTACCTATGTGTACTGACGAGGAAGCCACTGTGTGTCTACAAACAGAATCGAGAAGATTCTTTGCGGAGGCCGCTGAGAAAAGAAAACCTCCGCCAAAGGAAAAGTATATGGAAGCTCAAACACAATTTGCTGTTAGTTTTCTTACTCAGCCATCGCAGATTTCGATGAATAGGCCAGATGACTATGTATGGAATATGAGGAAATCTCCCTACGGCTAGAAAAGGAGAAGAGATGTTGCCCAGCTTGGAGTTCAGTCGAATCAGTCCATCTCCCCGCTCAAGGTGGCCACTGATATGGGCTCTGCGCTTGAGAAAGTCGATCCCGCTTACCACCCACAATTTGCTGCAGAGATTGGTGTTCCACTTTCTCAACTGGATGCAGCAGAGGATGTCGTCCCATTATTTACGGGACCTGCTAGATGGACCTGGGCATACGGGAAGGATCTAGTGTCACCTGATGAGCTCAAGAATCTACCAACACAAATGGCAAGACTGCATGACTGGTACAAGGAGGTCGTTGTGGAAGGTCGAACAATGATCGTTAAGAAAATTACAGATGAACATTTCAACGGTGCAGACGAGATAACTATTGAATTTGAAGAACTCTATCAGTTATACCAGCTTGACGCCCTCGACTTGAGCATCCTCACTGCCTATTGTCTGTAAGTGATTCAATTCATTTATTTTTCTGTAAAGATGAACATTGTCTGTAAGTCTATAGCTTAGCTAGGTCATTGCCTGTTCTAATTATGCAGAATGAAGAGCGATGAATGTGACAGAAAGAAAAACTGGGAGATTGGGTTCGTCGACCCAAGCCGAGTTAATCATAGATTGTTTACAAAGTACCACGAGGAAACGGTGGACACCTTGTTTAGGGCCCTCCGGGACCAACATTATAAAGGGAAGATATTGTTTCCTTACCACTTCAGGTAAGAGTATTACTGTCTTGTACACATTGGATTTTACTTACCCGATGTTAAGTGTAACTGATTAGTTACTGACATATATAAACGTGCGCAGCGAACATTACATTCTGTTAATCATTCAAATCGAGAGTGCAGAAGTTACTATCTTGGACTCATTGCACTGGCCCAAAGAGTCGTACGAATATATCCAAGGAGTGCGCGCACGGTAATTTCAATCTTTATCGTATTACATCGGTCTCTTTCCTTCAATACCTGAGATATACATGAAGTAACTAATTAATAACTAATTTATTAAATTGTTTGCTGGGCAGGGTTTGGGTAGCTTTCTGAAATTGTACAACAGGTCAATTTAAAGAGAAACTTATAGTTACCCCAGAGTAAATAGTACGAGCTAGGTGTTCGCGCATCCCTTTTAATTCAAATTTCAATACCATCGTGATGCTTGATTATTATTTGATTGAAATCTATTGTCGTGTAGTGGTTGGAGAGACAGCCATCCGGGACCAATTTATGTGGATATTACGTCTGCGAGTGGATTCGCATTGAAGTCTCTGAGCGGAACCGATCGACATTTATCCAAGTAACTGAACAAATAAGTTCACAATTTCATTTTATAACCATCAGTTTTGTTGAGTGTCATTCATAATTTCTGTTATGATGATTGATATTCATACTAATCTCCCTTCTTTTATAGAATGATGAAATGCGGAGGAACCTGCAACTAAAGGACCGCTTTCGATCAATCAGCGAGGAAATTGCGGGCTTTTTGATGAACTATGTCTTACACCCGAAGGGAAAATACAATGGCGCCGTCTCAAAATAGATGACGGGCTCTAGTAGTGGCTAGCTTGATGATTTCCAAGTAATCGAATAGATGACGGTTCTAGTCCCTCTTATATATATGGGATCTTTATATGTAAATTAATCCGGGAAACCGGGAAACCGGGAAGCCGGGAAAACGTGAAACCGGGATGCCGGGAAGCCGTGAAAACGTGACACCAGGAAGCCGGGAAGCAGTGAAAACGTGAAACCGGAAAGCT
This sequence comes from Puccinellia tenuiflora, assembly GCA_012064385.1. Taxonomy (NCBI): domain Eukaryota; kingdom Viridiplantae; phylum Streptophyta; class Magnoliopsida; order Poales; family Poaceae; genus Puccinellia; species Puccinellia tenuiflora. The sequence goes on from QRDG01000195.1 coordinate 880,613, forward strand.
GGGAAAATGTGACGTCGACTTTCCCGACTTCCCGACTTCACGACTTCACGACTTTCCCGACTTCACGACTTTCCGTTCCGACTTTCGACTTCCGATTTCCCGACTTTCTCATAAAGCTTTCTCTTACAAATATTTTGATATGCTATATGTATTTTTCTGATTTACAGATAATTAGCCGTATTTTTTGCAAATTATTCATAATATACAACAACCGAAACGAAAAAAACCACAGGCTGCCACGTGGGTGCATCTCTAGTCCCGGGTTGTAATACAACCCGGGACAAGAGAGCCTCTCGCACGCGCCATGTGTTACCCCCGCGTGGAACTCTCTGGTCCCGGGTCGTAGGACACCCGGGACAAGAGGGGGGGCCTCTAGTCCCGGTTGGCATGTACCGGATGTCCATCCGGTCCCAGAGGCCTCTACCACCCGGGACTAAAGGCCCTGTGTGCACTGGTGTAACCTTGGTCGAAGGAGGAGCCGCCGGCTATCGTCGTTTTTGCCGCCGGCTCAGGGTTATCTGCATGAACCTGGAAGGAGAGACGTTGCACGCCAACCTGATGGCTGTTTGCAGCAACGTGGCGCCCGCCGGCCGGCCGGATTGCACCACGGCGACGGCGACAACAACCGCTCCTATCTCCAGCTTTTAGCACCATGACGGCGTCCCCTGACAACGAGCTTGCAGTACGGAGGAACGAAAACAACTGGCTTACAACACCGCGGCGGCGGCCTTGCAGCCCGGAGGCGCCACCGTCAACGACCAGCTTGCAGCACCGCTCCGGCGTCGTTCGCCGATTGCAGCTTTTTTGTTTGCTGCTTGTGGCCTGGCCGAGGCCGATGAGGAGGAGCACGTCGTACTTGTGGTAGTCCTGCGCCGGCGTGCCGTAGGGACTGTCGACCAGCAGCCTCGGGAACGTCCTGTCAATGAACACATGACTAAATTCAGAGAAGAATTTCAGATTCATGAACGTGGCCGTGTCATGCTCATATACTTTACTTGGCGTTGTGCTCCATGGTCATGAGGTCGGCCCTCAGGAGCCCGCTCTGCCCCACCGCCGGTGGCCGGCAGCTCTGCGAGAAGATGGCTCTGAATTTCGAAGTCCAATCGGCCCGGCACCGGATGTACATGCTGAGGTAGTCGTCGCTGGGCGCCGAGGTGATGGTGAAGGGATGCCTGAAACATGCCATCGATCGTGTCAACTCCGGTGCAGTGTATTGTACCGCACGGATGCGGAGAGAATCGATGAATGAAGCTCACCACTCGAACGGCGAGACCTCACCGCAGTTGACGTAGATGTACTGCCCGCTTCTGTACCTGAACTGATGGGCCTTGCTCATGTGGATTGCGATCACATTCCCAGAGTACACGGCCACCTTCTCGATCATCACCGTCGTCAAGCCGTACGACCTCAGCGCCCGAAGAAGACGCTCGCCGGCGCAAAGCAAGACGGGGATGGCAAGGTACATCCATGTCTGGAGAACGAAAGCTGATGTCAAAATCTTTCTCCGCGATGAACTGAAAAACATAACTCGCTGACTGGCACTCACCGTCTGCTTGTACCATGTCCGGTTGATGTAGAGGCAAACGCCATGGTCCGGCCGGCGGCCGGCTCTCCTTCTAGCAGCACCTCGCCGTCTTGCAGCACCGGCCGGCTCTCCTTCTAGCAGCACCTCGCGACGTCTTGCAGCAGCACCGTCGTTCGCTGCCGCCGTGCCCTGCAAGCACCTCGCCTCCGCGCTGGGAGCAACACCGGCGTGCCATGGCAGCACCTCGCCGCCGCGCCGCCGTCGAGGTGCTGACAGCAGCGTCACCGTGCCCTGGTACTGGTAGCACCGCGCCTCGGTTGTGGCAGAACCGTGCCTCTACCTTGGTAGCGACGCCGACCACCCGCGCTCTGCTTTACGTGGCCGCCTAGCGGCGTGCACGGCTCGTAGGCCTTGGTCCGGCCATACCATAGCCCGACCTCGTGCCCGCTCCGCCGTGTCTGCGAGCGCCTCCTTCATCCCGTCGACGTCATCCGCCGCGGCGAGCTCGAGCAGCGCCGCTCGCTTGTCCCGCCGCCCGGCGACGGCGAGCGGCACGGCGTGGCGCCAACCTGCACGTACTTGCCGACGGCGAGGTCCTTTCTTGCAGCGGCGTTCGCCTCCTCCGTACTCTCCTGGAAGAGAGGAAACCAGAACAAGGTGAGGATAAGCACAGGTGAGGATAAGCACGATGAGTCTTCAATCTACAGGAGTCTTCGAGAGACGCGTATAAGCTGCTCTCACGTAGTCAACTGGCTATCAAAGAAACTGGCCACCGGGAGACGGAGTGACCGGCAACAACCGGATGGAAACAACACTGAGCAGCGAGAGACACCGGCTAGTCACCGGCTGATGCAAAGCAAAAGAAAAAACAAGTCCAGAAAAAAAGGAGAAGAGTGACCGGAAGAAGCAACGGCAGAGAAGACAAAAGCGGTGAGTACAAACAAGGAAGGAAGCGGCAGGCCAATGAAAATCGTACACATCACCTAGAGAAGCAATATGGCTTCATAAGAGCATGTCTAATGGAACCCTTAAACCCTTAAAAGTTTAAGGGTTGAGAATTGGCAAAATTTAAGAGTTTGAGCTGTGAAAAACAGGAGGCAAATAGTGGAACCCTTAAACCCTTAAAAAAAAGGGTCGAGGGCAAATACTGGAACCCTCAAACCCTTAAAAATAAGGGTTTGAGGGTTCCACTATTTGTCTCAACCCTCAAACCCTCAAACCCTCAAACATTTTCATAGCACATATCACATATATCATCACAATTCATCACAATTTTCACTCCAAACAAACAAGAAAATGAAGATCATAGATGCATGGTTCAATAGTTTTTACATCACAATATCATCATCTTCCCACTCTCGTCGGCACCATCACCAAAAAATTGCAACATGGCGCCATCTTCCCCCTCCACCACGGCGCCATTAAGCACCTCCATAGGCGCCGGTGGTGGAGTCCTCCACACCGCCATCGCCACCACCACTCATCGGAGTGTCACCCCGAAGAGAAGAGGAGGCACTACGGAACATCCTCTTCCTCGCCGCGATGTCCTCCTTGTAGTCCTTCCACCACGCCAATTGCTCTTCATCTATGTCCTTTTTGGACATCATCATGTGCTCCTTCTCTTCCACCATGAGTTCTTTCCATACCTTTGCTTCTTTCATCGCAAGCATCCTCTCCTCGAAGTCGGCCTTGCGAGCCCTTTCTTCGGTCTTGCGCTTGGCTTCTTCACGCCTTGCTTCAACTTGTGCAAGCTTCACCTCTTTCTTCTTCTCGGTGATAACAAGCTTTGTCTCCAATGTCTTCAATGTCAATGTCTCCCTTGCCTTCATCATAGTCTCCATCTTCTCCCTAATGCTTGACACCTCTCCTTCCATCTTCTTCCTAAGCTTTGCCTTCTTGTTTCCCTCGGGCTTGCCGGCGTTCCTTTCCTCCTCATCACTATCATCCATGCTCTACATTGACGCCTTTTCGGGTGCGGTCTCTTGATCCCTCAACTTCCACTTGTCAAAATTCTTAAGATGCTTCCAAACATGCTTCCAAGGAAATGTCTTGCCCTTGGAACCGGCCATTTCCATGTACCTCCTCTCGGCAATGCCCTCCTACAAACACACAAATGGCATAATAAACACACATATAGCATAGGAGGTGCATAGCAAAGTAGATGTAAAAACATGCATATATACTCACATAGTCACTCTCCACGCTTCCACTAGGGGGTGCATCAATCACATTTGACATTGCCGCACTCCAACGAGCACATGCGGGCTTCATCAACTCCCACCGGCCTTGAAGCGACCGGAATGTACGAGGAGCGAACCCACCGGTCTTCGGCTTCATCTTGCAATAGGCGTCCTCTATACGTTGCCAATACCGTTTGCCGGTTTGGTCGGTACCGGTGCAAGCATCCATCCCCACCGAGGCCCAAGCACGAACCAAGATGATATCCTCTTCCTCGCTATAGTTTGATGCCTTGCGACGGCCGCCGGCGGCGAAGGCCTCCCCACCAATCTCGGTCAACTCCTCCTCCTCTTCTTCTCCTTCTCCCACCTCCTCCTCCGCACCATGCAAGTCATCACCAAACTCAAAGGGGTCGAGAGGAGGAGCCCCAATGTCCACCTCGGCATCTTGGAGAAGATCCATGTACGACGCCCCTTCGGGCATTTCCTCGGACACCTCGTGCACGACGGGCCGAGGCTCGGCGGTTGGAGGCGTCGGCGCGGCCTTCTTCCGGGAGACCACCTTCTTCCCGGGCGCGGGCGGAGCCAACGCGCGCTTCGCGGCCGCGGCGTTCTTTGGCCCGCCCGCCGTGGGCTTCTTGGGGCGACCTCGGGGCGGCGGCGCGACGGGAGCCGGCGCGGGTGCGGCGACGGGGGCGCGGTCGACGGTGGCGGGGGGGATGAGGTGTTGCCCCGTGCACCGCCGCTTGTACCCGACGTGGGTGGCCGCCACCGTGGCCGTCACTTCCGCCGACGAGGTGGGGGTGTAGGAGGCCGAGGAGGTGGGGGCGGGGGCCGGCGGGATGGGCGCGGCGGCGGGGGCGCGGTCGACGGCGGCGGGGGAGGCCGAGGAGGCGGACGGCGGCGCGCTCGGCTCCATGGCAGAGGAGGCGGGGCCGGAGAGGGAGGAGAGGGAGGAGGCGGGACGGAGAGGGAGGAGGCGGGGCCGGGCGCGGGGAGGAGAGGGAGGAGGCGGGGCCGGGCGCCGGCGGCGGCGGCGCGGGTGGGGAGGGAGGAGGGCGAGCGGGGCAATTTTCTCGCGCGCTCGCGAGGAAGAGGGACGGGTCGGGGGCCGGGTCGGGTGCTCCAACCTGTACATTTACAGGCCGGAGGAGGGGTTGGGGCCTCGACCTGTATGTTTTTTTTACGGATTTAGGGGTTTAGGGGTTCCACTATATGACTTTTGGACCCTCAAACCCGTAAAAAAGCGGTTATTTGAGGGTTTGAGGGTTCCATTAGACATGCTCTAAGAGCAAGTCTAGTAGAGCCCTCAAACCCTCAAACCTCTAAAAATAACTGCTTTTTTACAGTTTTCGGCGAAAAAAACCCGTAGACTAGAACCCCTAAACCCTCAAACCTGTAAAAAAATTTAGAGGTCCAACCCTCAAACTTGTTTCCAACCTGTAGAAGTGAGGGTTGGGAGGAAAAACTCCTCCCAACCCGCACTCCACATCCTCCCACGCGCGGGAGGGAAACTTCCGTCCCGCCGCGCCCGCCCCCGCACCCGCCTCGCCCGCCGCCGGCCATGGAGACATCCTCCGCCGCCGCCACGCCCCCGCCCGCCGCCGCGCCGGCCGCCGCGCCCGCCCCGCCCGCCTCGGCCCCCGTCCCTGCCCCCGCACCCGCCGCCGCCCCCGCACCCGCCCGCCAGCCGACCGTGGCCGACGTGGTGGCGGCGACCCACGTCGGGGCCAAGCGGCGGCGGGCCAGCCTCGCGGCACCTCCTCCCGCCTCCCCGGCGCCCGCCCCGGCTCCCGCCCCGGCCGCTGCGCCCGCCCCGGTGCCCGCACCCGCCCCCGCCCCGAAGAGCCGGCCGAAGGCGCCCTCCCGTGGGCCGCGAGGGGCTTCCTCGAAGGTGGCCGGCTCGTCCCCGGCCGTGAAGAAGCCGCGGAAGAAGCCCGCGTCCCCGCCCGCCGCTGTCGCCGAACCTCCTCCCGCCGCGCACGAGGTGTTCGATGAAATGCCAACCCCATCCTCGTTCATGGACCTCCTCCAAGACGCGGAGGTGGACCTCGGGGCTCCGCCTCTAGAACCCTTTAGGGTTGGTGACGACTTGGAGGAAGATGAGGAGGATGAAGGGGATGACGAGGAGGAGGTGGCCGAGATAGGGGAGGAGGCATTCACCGCCGCTTCCCGCCCACACGCGCGGTCGACAAACTACACCGAGGCGGAAGATATCCTCTTGGTTCGTGCTTGGGCAGCTGTGGGGATGGATGCAAGCACCGGCACCGATCAAACTGGTAAACGGTATTGGCAAAGGATCGAGGACAACTATTGTAGGATCAAGCCGAAGAATAGTGGGTTCATCTCTCGCACTTACCGGTCGCTTCAAGGTCGGTGGGAGTTGATGAAGCCCGCTTGTGCTCGTTGGAGTGCGGCCATGGACCAAGTGAGGGATGCACCACCTAGTGGAACCGTGGAGAGTGACTATGTGAGTACATATCTCTTCACTATTTTGATTATGTGTGTGTACTATGCTATTGGTGGGTTCTTATGTGATTATGTGTGGTTGATAGGAGACAATTGCCGGCATGAGGTACAAGGAGATGGCCGCTTCCAAGGGCAAGCCATTCCCATTTAAGCATGCTTGGGCAATTCTTCAAACCTTTGACAAGTGGAAGTTGAGGGATCAAGAGACCGCACCCAAGAAGTCGGCAATGCTTAGGATGGATGATAGTGAAGATGAGGAGGAGAGGAACTTGGGAAAGCCCGAGGGAACCAAGAAGGCCAAGCTAAGGGTGAAGATGGAAGGAGAGGCGTCAAGCCTAAGGGAGAAGATGGAGCACATGATGAAGGCAAGAGAGGAATTGACAACGAAGACATTGGAGACGAAGCTTCTTATCACCGAGAAGAAGAAAGAGGTCAAGCTTGCACAAATTGAAGCAAAGCGTGAAGAAGCAAAGCGCAAGGCCGACTTGGAGGAGAGGATGATCAAGCTCAAAGAGGCAAAGGTATGGAAAGAACTCATGGTGGAAGAGAAGGAGCACATGATGATGTCCAAGAAGGACATGGATGAAGACCAATTGCAATGGTGGAAGGACTACAAGGAGGACATTGCGGAGAGGAAGAGGATGTTCCGTGGTGCGTCCTCTACTTTTCGAGGTGACACTCCGATGAGTAGTTGTGGCGATGGCGGTGTGGACGACTCCACCGGCGCCTATGGAGATGCTTGATGGAGCCCGCATGTGGTCTAGGAGATGGCGCCGAGGTGCAACTTTTTGGTGATGGTGCCGATGAGAGGGGGAAGATGATGATTTTGTGATGTAAACTATTAAACCATGCATCAATGATTGTCATTTGGTAGTTTGTTTGGAGGTTGATTGTGTTCTTGTAGTCATAAATTGTGAGATGTCAAATGATAGATTTAAAGGTTGGGGTTGAGGCAAAGACTAGAACCCTCAAATCCAACCCTTAAAGCAGTTTAAGGGTTGGGTTTGAGGGTTCTAGTCTTTGCCCATGTTTTTCAACCCTTAAAAGTGCAAAAAACTGGCACTTCTCAACCCTTAAAACTGATTTAAGGGTTTGAGGATTTGAGGGTTCTACTAGACATGCTCTAAGGTAGGCTACAAGGACGCGAGCGGCTCCTAGAGCTGGAAACCCACGCACTTTAATATAGTGTAGCATTGGCTTTGGCTCTCGAGCACCAGTGCTCTCTCCGTTTTAAAAAATTAAAAACCATATTTTCTAGTTTTTTAAAAATCTGAAATTAATTCTGGACATAGTCAATGTTGTATCCCATAAGCATGCAAAATCGTGACATGAAATTCTTTGTATTCTGGGCTGCACAAAAATGACAAATCTGATAAAATTTAGGATTTGAAAACATACTTTTACAGATCTAGACTTTTGTTATTTTTGTACCGCGCAGGCAACAAAGTATTTGAAATTGGTATTTTGCACGTTTGTGGGATAATTCATGGGCTACATCCGGATATTTTTTAACTCTTTTTGAAATTCAAAACATATGATTTAGAATTGTTTTAAACAGCACGAGACCCAGAATTGCTCCGTAGCACAAAATCTCTACTCCAACTTCTAGTCATTGGGAGCCCGCTGATTTTTCACGGCGCGGCAAACGTGGAGTAAATTCACCGGTGGCTCCTCCTCCGAATATCGTCTCCGGTTTCAAACTCAAACGCCACCGGATGGTCGCCGCCGACGGGGACGGCGCGGCTGGCCGCGACGTCGCCGGCCAGGCGAGGGATGGACCTCACCAGGCGAGGAAGGGACTTATCTTAGGGGGTGGGGGGACGGGTGCGGTGTGGGGAGCTCGCCGGCGACGAGTTAGGGTTTGGGTGCAGGGGGTTTGCCGTAGGGGATTAGAGGGAGGTCGGGGGCGGCGGCGGACCGGCGGTGGGCTAGGGATCGAGGAGGGCGGCGCGGCGAGGCGCCGCGGGAGCGGGGCCGGCCGCGGGTGGCGGCAGCAGGCGGTCCGGCCGGCGTTGGAGGCGGGGGGACGAAGGTGAGTGGAGACAGGGCGCGGCCGCGCGGGAGGCTGGCGTTGGAGACTGGGCGGGAGGAGGAAGACGACCGGGTCGGCGCGTTCCTGTGCTAACTGACGCAACAGGCATGGAGTAGGAGGACCCCGGATGGAGTATTTTACTACTAGCAGGTGGGCCCGACGTGGGCCCCGACCAGGCCTGTTAGCGAGCCAAAAGCGGATAAGGTGTGGTAGGGGCAGGCCGGGGGCTCCTATACCCCGCGTTACGCGGGAGTTAGATCGCTCCGCGTACCCCTCCGATGCCTGCTGATGCTTGATGGGCCTGGCCCATGTTTTGCTGCTCGTTCTCGTTCGCGTCTGCCTGGCACGTCTAGCACACTCCGTCCGCGTACCCTGGAAGCTTTGGTTTTGGGAAGCTTCTGGAAGCTTCCGGTCAGGTTATTTTTGTTTGGTATTTTTCTTTTTCCTGTTTTTTATTTTGAAAAACGTTCAAATTAAAAATGTTCAGATTTGAAACGTCTAAATAAAAATTGTTAAAATTTAAAAATGTTTACATTTCCTAAAATTAATTATTTTAAAATGTTTAGATTTGAAAATATTCAAAAGTTTATTTTTCAAAAGTTTATTTTGAATCTGAACAAATTTCAAGTTTTAACAATTTTTTAATATGAACATTTTTCCAATCTAAAAATTTGTTGAATATAAATCATTTTTCTGAATATGAACAAATTTCATATTTGAACAATTTATGATTTTAAAAAGTGAACGATAATTAATTTTGAACGATTTTAACAACTGAACAGAAAAATGTCGGTGAACAATAATTATTTTTGAACAGATTTAAAAAGTGAACATAAATTTTTTATGAATGAAAGTTATTTTTGAACGATTTTAAAAGTGAACGAAAATTATTTTTGAACGATTTCAAAAAGTGAACAAAAAAAGTCGGTGAAAAAAAATTATTTTTGAACGATTTTAGAACATGAACGGAAAATGGTTTATGAACGGAAACTAACTTTCAACGATTTTAAAAGTAAACAAAAATTATTTTTGAATAATTTTTAAAAATGAACAGAAAAATATCGGTGATTTTTATTTATTTATTTTAATAAGAACAAAAGAAAAACAAAAAAAAGATGGGAATGAACATTTATTTAAAATAAAACTAAAAAGACAGAAGATAAAAAAGAAAATAGAAAATAAACATTTAAAAAGAAAAAAGAAAAATGCAAAGAAGAAAAACGAAAAAATATAAACCGAAAAACGACAAAATAAAAGAAAAACGAAAAAATAAAAAGAAACAGAAAACCGAAAAAAAAAAGAAACAGAAACAGAAAAAAAAAAGAAAAAAACACAGAAAAAGAAAAAAAACGCTACGGCGCTATTGGGGCGGCCTAATATGATCAAAGGGGTGCGCGGACGTTCCTAACCCCCGCGTTACGCGGGGTATAGGAACGGCGGGGCAGGCCGCGCACACGCGCTGGCAATGTCTTTGTGGTCCGCATGACACGTGTACGGATTAAGTGCGTGTCACTTCGGGATCATATCATATGGCTCTTCCGTATCTTCTTCTTTCTGCGATGAGCAGGACCTTTGTAGCTCGACCCACACTATTTGAACTTAGAGCCTCTAGCTCCACCGGCGTCCCCGAAATCGTAGCTAGCAGCGTCGCCTGCAGCGAGATATTGGGGCACCGAAAGCGGAATCTCAATTTGTGGAGGCCGATTTTCCAGCGGCGAGCCCAAAATACTCTGCCCCAATAGAAAAAAAAAGTAGATTTTTCATTTTTTTTTTTTCATTCATAAAAGACCATAGGTTCATACATAGAACTTATAGAAAGCTAGAAATTAAACTTGGAATACTATACTAGACATTAAACTAGAAATAAGCTGAATCCCTTGGTCCTACTCTCCGGCCGTAGCTGTCTCCTCATCGTCCTCATCCTGCTCGTCGTCGAAGTGGTAGCGGCAGCGGCACATGCTCTCGTCGAAGACCTTGACGAAGCCGTCGAACTTGAAGAGGACGAACTGGCCGGGTTCGATGGAGTGCACGCGGACAAACCGCCTCTAGCCATTGTGGAGGTACATCTGGCCTAATCGGTCAAACAGTACCTCCACGGACCACTCGTCGATCGCGTCGTCGGACACCCGCAGCGTCAGCTCGTGCAGCTCCCGCCTGTCAATGACCGAGACGAACTTGTGTGTGAGTTTTAGCCTGTCAAAGGTGACGCCCAGGTTGATGATGACTCCGAACTCGAACCCGGAGAGGTCGACAGCGAATTCCTCGGACGAAGATGAAAGTGACGGCACTGGCGGAGCGTTCTAGGCACGTCCACGACCGCCCCTTCCTCGCTGACCTCGGCCACAACTGCCCCTTCCTGGAGGACGACCCAAACGACCTCCCCTGGACCCTATGCCTCCGACCATGGCCGTCGGTGTTGAGATGTAGGTAGGGGAGGGAGGTCGAACCGTCGGCAGGATCTGTGTACAGCTAGTATAGGCTAGTCTGTTAGGTCTCGGGGTGGTGAGGTTTCGATGCCGTCGCCATCGCCACGAATAAGCTCTCCATGGTCGCTGTCCTGGCGTCGCCGTCGCGTGGCGTCATGGGGCCATGGAGCTAGGTTGTCTGGGCAAGATCGCCGGGGCGGAGGCGGGGATCTTGTTGTGGACTTTTGCTCTCCCTCTTCGTCCTCGTCACGCCGGTGTCTCCTCCAATGCCGGCGGGAAGATGGGGGAAAATCTACAGGAGTTTCGGCCGTTGACTTGTTGGAGGTGGCGGCGGGCTGCCTGGATGCGTGCTCCGTTCTGGGCCGGTGGTTGCGGGCAGGCGGATCTGGTGCTATTCCACGACATCGTCGTCGGGAGGATCCGGATCCGGAGGTTGAAGGTGAGCTTGGGGTTGTTCCCCGACCCACGATCCACAACGACATGTGGGCATCCCGGATGCTCCTCTTGGTGGTTCACAAAGCCCGTGTGGCGATGGAGCTTCTTCAACTTCGGGTGTTCTGGCTGCCGTCGTTCTTCCTGGTGGTGCCTGTCGGCGCCGGCGGCAAGCGATGGTTTGGTCTTGGTGGAGCAGTAAACCCTAGGGTCTCTCTGTTATTTTGTCTTTCTTCAGGGGGTTTTGTGCTATTTGTTTGGATCTACGTATCCAGTGTGGCTGTATCCGTATGTGTGTACGTATTCTGTTCTGTATCTGTCTTTGACTTAATATATGTATGCATTTCAAAAAAAAAGATGTAGTGGATCTGGTGTAGTGTGCCAAAAAAAACGGCCGGTTCGTGCTTAAAAAGGCAAGACATATACGCCTTGGATACCGCCGGCGCGGAGACCGAGAGCCACATTGATGTCGTCGCAGAACTCAGCGGCCACCATTGAAGGCGGCGCCAAGGTAGAGCGGCCACCATTGATAGCGACGCAGAGGAGTAGGTTCCGATGTGGCTGCCAAGCGGGACCCGCCGCAGAATCCGATGTGGCGAGACGCGCCGGCACTCCCACGCCGGTCTTTCGATATAGGGACTCGTTTGGTTTTGCCGACTATTTTATTAGGCTTGGAAAAGCGCCGGCTACGTTCGGGGGGCGCCGCTGTGAGCTGATTTTTCGGCCCGCACCCAATACGGATATTGGGAGCCGTATTGGGACCGCCGATGGAGGTGCTCTTATAAAAACTGGCCCGAACCGGTCCGGTTCGACCAGACCGCGTCGCCCCCTCTCTCTCTTCCCCTCACTCGCTCTCTCCTCGCCGCCACGGCCAACTCCGGCCTCATTCGCCGCCACGCAAGAGCTGGGATTGCTCCCCTCGCTCCGCTCTACCTTCCTACCGACGGGATTCGTCTATCTCCCTCTCTCCCGAGCTCATGCAAACCCTAACCCTAATTAGGGTTTCGGTGCTCGACACCGTTTCCCTTCACCGGTGCAACTCCGGCGCTTCCTGGCCGTTGAGATGGCGCATGTACTCTCCTCCGCCACTATCCTGGCTGCCATGGCTTGGCGCAGGTCGAGACACACTCTGGGGTACTCCCTGTGCCGCCAGTCGCCACCGTCGAGCTCCTCACCCCGCTCATCTACGGCTTGGGTGAGTCGAGCGACTATCTAGGCTCAGGTAAGTCTTCTTCCTCCCCTTCTCCTTCTCTCTGGTGCTCCAATTCGATCTCATGTTCATGTTGGGGAATTCTCCCCATTTCTAGGGTTTCCCTCTCTGTCTGTGCTCGATCATGGTACTCTAAGGTTTCTACTGCTTCTAGAATGTTCCTATGCGACTCCTAGGCTCTAGATCATGTGCTAGTTAAATTTCTAGTCTTTACAGTGGGTTTTTTATCAGTGTCTGTGTAGTGTTAGGGCTTCTAGAGTATTCTAGGGTGGTTATAGATAATTCTCACACTGTGTTTAGGCTTCTGGAGTAGGATATGGTTAATGTAATTAGTCCATGGTCAATTACATGTTGACAGTACATTGTACTGCCAGGATTAATAAATTTGGGTTTCTACCAGTGTGCTAATTCATGGTACAACTCTGCTAGTGGCTAATTGAATTGTACTGATCATGTCAAGCACATGATCAATATATATCACATGTGTCCTGTTACTATTGGCTTAGTTCATTAGTGGATTAATTAGTTATTTAACACTGAACACCTACTCAATCAAAATAATCATTACAAGGTGCATTATTTAGTTTATCTTGTTTGTTCTGAGTCATGGACTCATGTTTTAATGTAAGTTTGTTGATTTCATTATCACATAAAGTGATGTGCCCTAATTATTAGGTGACTCTGGTGTTCTTCCCCAGTGAAGATGCACAGTTGCCAGTAATTAGTGTGGTGCTACACTTTTCCCTCCCCTTTAGCCTAATTTGCTCACAAAGGATCGTATTCTATTTTCCCAGTCTAAGATTTAGCTATAAACCTTTGAAGATTTCCAAAGTAGGCTTGAGGAAGATCTGCAGTTGCTTCTGCTGGCCTCCTCCTCCTGTTCTTGATGTTCTTCCTCTATTTCTCCTTCTCCTACCCTCTCAGATCTCTCTCTAAATTTTCTATGTGAGTTTTTGGTCCAAGCTCGATTGGTGAATTGTGAGCTCTGGGGTCTGGGATGCCCAGCTATTTATAGTGTTTGGGAATCACTATGGTGTTGACACCTATCTACATGCAACTGGTGAATATCCTGCTTGGGTGTGTGTAAATTCCTAACTTATGTGGAGGTGGCATGGGTTTTTCGGTGGTTAAGCCCATACTGTTTTAACTCTTGTGTGTTTGCTATTTTAGGCATATGACTAATCTGTTTTCTAGTGCAGTGGATAAAGATCATAGTATGCCTATTTACGCATATTGCGGCTGGTTTTGTCCTGTCCAGTGCCTTGGACAGTGACAATGGTTAAATTGATTTTTATTTACTGTTCTTGGTGGATTTCTTATGATGGCCACTTGAAAAACTATTTGAATAGTTTTACTCAGTAGTGGATTTCCACCACTTTGATGGGTTCAGAATTTTAAGGCTTTGAGTTTCAACTTTTTGTGTTCTTGACAGAATTGTAGAACATGATTTTAGTGAATTATGTTTGGATAAAAGTTCGGGCTACTGGTCACTGATCATTTGTATTGAATCCAAATTACAAGGCTTCTCTTATTTAATTTTGTAAAATTTTCATGAATCCAAGCCTGGGCTTTTCCTTCGGTCAGTTGTTCTAATATTGACTGGTTTGATCAATCATGGTTTCAGTTTTCGTAGGCTTCATGTTTGAGATTTTGGGTAGTTACAGGAATCATGGCTATATAATTATTTCAGGCTTTTCCTGAGCTCATGGTGAAGTTCAGTGATCAAAGATCGCCTCTGTTTGTTTAGGCTTTGATGTTGGTTCATGAGATGGATTCTACAACTTGATTATTGTCTGGTTGCATTTGCTTTTCCTCAGGTACTAGGTTTAGGACTAGTTCCTGGACTTAGTAAATTGGATTCTATATTAACAGGTTTTTCCTTTGGCAAAACCAACATTTTAACACTGACTAGTGTTTTCCTGTGATGTTTTTGATCTCAGGTGCAAGATGTGTTGCTGTGAAGCAGTGTAGAGAAGTACAAGATCAATTTTGGGTATTGTAGATTCTACTACAGTGTTTTATTCTCAGTTAAGTGAATTCCTTAACAGGAATTATGTAAGTGTATCATGTCCTAGTGTTGTTTATGTCTAGAGTTCACTGTTTTGGACTTCTGGTTTAATATGTCCTTGTGTGCACGAATTCTGAGATGAATTCATTATAATTTTGGTCATGTACTGTAGTTTCAATGAATGAAATTCATTGTATTGAATTCTGTGTTGAGATACTTCATTGTATATGAAGTTATCTAGTTTATATGTGGACTTTGAATGAAATTCAAAGATTTGAATTAATGTGTTTGTTGTATTATAGAATCTGGTGTGATTATATGCTTGAATTTGAATTCAAATTTGACTAAGTCAAATCTCCATTGAGAATTCAAATTTTTGTTTTGAATTATGAAATTTAAATATGAAATATGTTTCAAATTGCAGTGACCAATTGGTTATCTTTCGAACCTCACTGGTTCAAACTACATATATCGAAATTTTTCAAATTAACCCTAAATTTCTTTATATGAAATGCAAGTTCTTAATTTACAAACAAGCCCCTCCTATAACTCCTTAATACTAGGTCATTAAATCCCTCCCCCCTTAATAAAAACTTCATCCCGAAGTTACGGAACTCAGTACCTAAAGAGTTGAGGATAATTTCTACGTAGGTCCTCTTCTTTCTCCCAAGTGGGTTCTCTTCCTGGATGATGCTTCCATTGCACTTTGCAGTACTTGATTGCACGGTTTCTCAGTCTTTTCCAGTTTTCCTCGAGGATCTTTGAAGGCTCTTCCTCGTAAGTTAAGTCTGGTTGTAGTTCTATCTCACTGTGTCTTAGTGGCTCATCAGGTTCTTTTAGACACTTCCTTAATTGTGATACGTGGAATACATCATGTACTTGCGATAAATCTTTTGGTAGTTCAAGTTTGAAAGCTACGGGTCCAGCAGTACTTAAGATACGGAATGGTCCAATGTATCGAGGACTTAACTTTCCTCTTACTCCGAATCTCTTTACTCCTTTCATTGTACTAACTTTTAAGTATACCAGGTCTCCAACTTGTGGTTCCCACGTTCTTCACTTTAGGTCAGCGTAACTCTTTTGTCGACTCTGGGCTACTTTCAGTCTTTCCCTTATGATGTCTATTACGCGTTGTTGTTCCTTTATGTAATCGGGTTCAAATTGCTTATCTTCGGCTAACTCGTACCAACATATTGGCGATCTACACTTTCTTCCATAAAGTGCTTCGAATGGTGCCATCTTTATACTACTTTGAGAGCTATTGTTGAAGGAGAATTCTGCCAAAGGTAGGTGGTTATTCCATGTTCCTCCAAAATCTAGTGCACATGCTCTCATCATATCTTCTACAATCTGGTTTGTCCTTTCTGTTTGTCCTCCGGCCTAAGGATGATAAGCAGTACTAAAATCTAGTTGGGATCCTAGGGCTTTGTGAAGTCTTTTCCAAAACTTTGCGGTGAACACTAATCAGCGATCTGATACTATTCTTTTTGGTACTCCATGTCTACTTACGATCTCCTTGACATGTAGGTCAGCTAGTTTCTCACAACTATCCGTTTGGCTAACAGCTAGGAAATGTGCGCTTTTTGTCAGTCGGTCTATAATTACCCAGATCATATTCTTTTTGTTTCCAGTCATGGGCAATCTGGTGACTAAATCCATTCCTATTTCTTCCCACTTCCAAGTTGGTATTGGCAATGGTTGTAGTTTACCTGCGGGACTTTGATGTTCAGCTTTTACCCTTTGACAAGTGTGGCACTCTGACACATATTGGGCTATTTCCCTTTTCATATTGTTCCACCAAAATACTTTCTTTAAGTCCATGTACATCTTCGTACTTCCAGGATGTATTGAGTATGGAGTTTGGTGTGCTTCCTTAACAATTATATCCTTTATTTCTGGTAGGTTTGGTACACATATTCGTCCTTGGAACCATATCGATCCCTCTTCTCCCAGCGTAAATGTTGAACTTTCTCCATAGTGTATCCTTTCTATTTGCCTTGATAGGAAAACATCTTGGGGTTGTGCTTGTATTATTTCAGTTTTGAGGTTTAGGTTCATCTCTCCCATTTCCTCTAATGCTGCTAGGCTTCCAACTGGTTCTCCGTTCCACCATTCAATTTGGGTTTGTTCTATTTCTCGTTGAAGTTCCTTGGGTAACTGATGCCCACAAGTATAGGGGATCGCTGAAATCTTCGTTGGGAAGTATTACGCAAATTTATAGTTCGAAACGATGGGAACACAAGAATACCAATAAGACTTTAGCAATTGAGACATCACTCTCAACCACACCTGTATATCAATAAACTTGCAGCAGTAATAGTGATGGCAGTAGTATGATTCAAGTTGCAAATAGAACAGCAGCAGTAAACAAGTGTTTCCCAGTTTTCACCGGAAAAGTGAAAGTGTAACTCAGAGATTTAAAATGTAGGTTTGTATTCCATAATTAGTTACACTAACTCAGAGGTAATAGAGGGGTGTTGCATGAATAAGATTGGTCATATAATAAGATACACTAGCAATGGGACGTATCTCTAACTCCGATATATGTAGGTTTGTGTTCCATAATTAGTTGTGCGTAGTAACCAAAAGAATTTGCATAACATCTATTGTCCTACCTGCCCATTTCACCGGGGCCGACTTGGAACTACAGGTAATTAAGGTCTACCCTTTCGAATAGACCGGAACAATGCATTAACACTTCATGAACACATAGAATCCTCAAACTAAAACATCTCCCCCTTGTTTTCCCTATATGTCACTTTTAGGGTTCGTAGGTTCAACATAA
Organism: Puccinellia tenuiflora; assembly: GCA_012064385.1. Classification (NCBI taxonomy): domain Eukaryota; kingdom Viridiplantae; phylum Streptophyta; class Magnoliopsida; order Poales; family Poaceae; genus Puccinellia; species Puccinellia tenuiflora. The sequence continues at coordinate 897,677 of QRDG01000195.1, forward strand.
TAGCAGGTGATACACTTTGCAGATAAATACCAAACTCAATTATATGATGAGGCAAAATAAGTTCAGTACTGAAATCATGCCACTCGTGCCCTAGTAGCAAGCATTAAACATAGCATAAGTGCATCAACACAATACAAAAATATCCTCAAGATAAACTCCTAAAATCTCGAACAATGGGTAGCATTACATGATTAATCCCATCCAATCCCCATCCACCTCATATGCCTACAGCGGTCTACTCACACATGGTGATGGTGATGGAGCTCATGGTCGATGGAGATGAAGGCGGTGAAGATGGCCTCCGGATCCCTCCACCGGAGGATAAATCCTGGATCAATCTGTCTCCGAAACGAAGATCGTGGTGGCGGCGGCGCTCTGTTTCGCGAAAGCTCCCCTCCTCCTAGGGCAAGCGTTTTTCTGTATATATGAGGGGGTACGTCGAAGACCGAACGAGAGGCGGTGCCCGAGGCCCAATTGTGGCGGGCCCTGATGACGTGAAAGACACACGTTCGTTGGGAACCCCAAGAGGAAGGTATGATGAGTGCAGCAACAAGTTTTCCCTCAGTATGAAACCAAGGTTATCGAACCAGTAGGAGATGAAGACACTTCTGAAGGTGTCAACGGCGCCAGAAAAAGTGGTGTTGGTGGGAGTGCTTCCTCTTCCTAGCAATGGTGCCAAAAAAAGTCTGCGTCGAAGGGGAGGTCCTGGCGATTGACTTGGAACCTGCACACAACACAACCAAAATACTTTGCCCCAACTTAACAGTGAGGTTGTATCTCACCGGCTTGCTAAAAACAAAGGATTAGACGTATAGTGTGGAAAATAATGTTTGTTTGCAGAGAATGAAAGAGAACAATGATTGCAGTAGGTTGTATTATCAGATGTAAAGGAATGGACCAGGGTCCACGGTTCACTAGTGGTGTCTCTCCATAATAAATAACTAACATGCTGGCTAAATAAATTACAGCTGGGCAATTGAAAATATTGAAAAGTGCATAACAATGCATGTGCAAGTTGTGGTGTCAATATGAGATTCATTTGGGCATTATGACAAGGTACACAGACAACAATCCAGCATGCATCTGTGCCTAAATAGTCCACCTTCAGGTTAGCATCCGCACCCCTTCCAGTATTAAGTTGGAAGCAACAGACAATTGCATAAAGTAAAGTGCATAATGTAAGCAACACATTTATCCTTAGACAAAGCATTGCTGGTTTACCCCTGGTGGCAACAGCACATCCACAACCTTAGAACTTTTTGTCACTGTCCCAGATTAAATGGAGACTGAACCCACTATCTAGCATAAATACTCCCTCTTGGAGTCACAAGCATCCACTTGGTCAGAGTATCAACAAGCAACGGAGAGCATGCAAGATCATAAATAACATAGACATGATAATTCAATATTCAACTTGACATAGTATCAATATTCATCGGATCCCAGCAAACACAACATGTAGCATTACAATAAGATGATCTTGATCATGATAGGCAGCTCACAAGATCTAAACATGATGGCACAAGAGGAGAAGACAACCATCTAGCTACTGCTATGGACCCATAGTCCAAGGATGAACTACTCATACATCACTTCGGAGGCATGCATGGCGATGTAGAGCCCTCCGGTGATGATTCCCCTCTCCAACAGGGTGCCGGGAAAAGCTTCAGAACCCTCCCGAGTTAGGGTTGACGACGGCGGCGGCTCTGGGACTTTTCGTGGAATATGGCTCGGGTATCTAGGGTTTTCCCGAATAGATGAATATATAGGCGAAGGGGCGTCGGTGGGCACCTGAGGCACCCTCGCCACGTGGCGGCACGCCAAAGGGTGTGATATGTCTCAAATGTATCAACTTTTCCAAACACTTTGCTATTATTTTGCCCCCGTTTGTTACCGAATTTGTTTGGAACTAACCCGAACTGATGCTGTTTTCAGCAGAATTGCATTTGGTGTCTTTCTATTGTGCAGGGTTCAGAAGTTCGCAGAAAATTCCAGAAAAATCATAAAAGGCATTTTTGAAGAGGAATAAAGCTCGGAAGCGGAAGACCCCTAGGGGGGCCACCCCAGGACAGGGACGGGTCCCTGCCGCGGGTGGGCCCAGGCCCAGGGCAGGAGGCCGCACCTGGCCCTGGAACCTCCTCGGTGCCCCCTTCGCATATAAGAGTCCTTTTGGCCTAAAAACGACGGCCCCCGAACAGTTTTCAAAAAAACCCGACGGAGCTCCGCCGCCATCACGAACCCTAATTCAGGGTCCAGGATCGCTATTCCGGCACCCTGCCTGAGTGGAGATCGTCGCCATCGTCACCGGCAACGCCTCTCCATCAACCATCCATGTCACCCCCCTCCATGTGTGAGTATTTTCCTGCTGTAGGCCAGGGGATGGAAGGGATTGAATAAGATTGCTTATGTAATTCGATGCCAAATTGTTAGGGCGTTGCAACTAGTTGTGCTTAATGCTTGTCACTTTGGGCCCGGGTGCCATGTTTTCATATCTGAACATGTTATGTTTGCATGAGTATAATTGATGTTTTGGATCCTATCTACTAGTTGTATGCACTTGTTGTCCACCGAAACCGGAGATCCCGAGTGACAGCAACAGGGACATTGATGGAAATGGTTGGCAACTCGAGGGTTACATGTATTCATTGTGTGTTAATGCTTTGCTCCGGTGTTCAATTAAAAGGAACACCTTAATTGCCATTTGTTCCTTTATTGGCCCGGCTAAAACCGGATGGTAGGACAAAAGATGCCGTGCAAGTTCTTATTGCAAGCACGTACGGCTATTTTAGGAATACATGCCTATGATTGTTTAATACTTGGATGCTATTTATATGTTTGTTTGCTTGGCACCTAGTTTTTTATTACATAAGCTATCTTATTCATGCAGCGCCCGTCTATCCGTCCCTATGCCTACGGTGTTTTAATTCACTGTTTACAATCACTACATTTACTGTCATCACTGCTGTTTTTATTTTATTACTGCCGTTACTATTTCACTGCTGCCATCAAATTATTGTTATTACTGATAAATTGCTTCGAGAGAAATCCTTTTCAGGTGTGATTGAATTGACAACTCAATTGCTAAGGCTTATAAATATTCTTTGGCTCCCCTTGTGTTGAATCAATAAATTAGGGTCAAACTACCCACGAAGACTGTTGCGATCCCCTACACTTGTGGGTTATCAACACTATTTTCTGGCGCCGTTGCCGGGGAGCATAGCTCTATTTATAAGTTCACCTGGGAGTTTCTCTGTTTGCTGCAATTTACTCTTCATCATGAAGAGTAGGCGAGATCCTAATTTCCCGATACTACCTTCCACTACGAGGAAAGGTACTGCTCTAAACTCTAAAGCTACTCTTGATTCACCTACTGTTTTAAGTCAACTTGTTACTCCTCCTACGAACACTCGTCCTACTGTTGATGCTTTGCCTACTGAGTCTGCTACTGCTTCTGATGAGTTTGATGTCCTTCTGCTTTGCTTGATGATACTGGTTCTTTAGGCCCATTTTTAGATTCTCTTGTCGCTAAGTCTAAAGAAACTACAATGTTCGATGAAAATCTTACTACACCTGTTAGCTCTCCTGAACTTTATAATTTTGAGAATAGATATCCTGATGATTCCTACATTGATGTTAACGATGAGTTTATTAGACAATATATGGAGTGTTCTGCTTCTAGAGATCCTGATGCTTTGAAGAAATTGCTTGAAAAGCATGCTGTTAAGAATTGTTTTACACCTGAACCTGAGTTTGCCACCTCTCCTATATGAATCAAAGATGATGATTTTAATTTCTCTGTTGATCTTTCACTCATATCTAATGTTGAATCTGATCCTTTTTGTGGAACCAAGGATGAGAATGCTGTGGAACACATGAACAAATTAGCTTCACTTAGCCTTCTATTTTATGATGATAAAAAGATACAGCGTTACTATTTAGTAAACTTGTTTCCTTTCTCATTAAAAGATGATGCTAAAGTGTGGTACAATGCTTTACCTTATGGATCCATAAAAATTCCTCATGAATTGCTTGATATTTTCTTTGCAAAATACTTTCCCGCTCACATGCAGCATGAGGCTTTACAGAGGATTTTTAATTTCAAACAATTGGAGGATGAGCATCTCCCTAAAGCTTGGGGGAGATTTGGCTCACTACTCAGGGCTCGGCCAGGGCATGATATTCCGAAGAATGAACTTCTTGATATATTTTATAATGGACTAACTGTTGAATCTAGAACATATCTAGATGGCTGTGTGATACGTCTCAGACGTATCTATAATTTTTGATGTTCCATGCATGTTTTATATCAATTGGCACATGTTTTATATACACTTTATATCATATTATGACATTTATTGGACTAACCTACTAGTAGTTGCCAAAGTGCACAATCTTCTTGTTTTCCTATTTGTTGTGTAGAAATTATAAAAAATACAATAGGAAACCATATTGGAGTCGAATTGGGACTTTCCTGAAATCTGTCTTTTCCAACAGATTTCAGAGATCGTCAGTTTGAGACCTGAATACGACATCAACTGAAGATCTCACAATGGACAAAGTTGTGGGAAATTTCCATATCTTTCATTTAAGCCCAAGAACAGCCCAATCGGAGTTCCTTAGCTCCGGGAATCCTCGTTTTACTGAAGGCCAAATATCTGATTACGGGATTCCGAAAGTTGGTGACGTAATTGACTCCAACTCTTACCAAATTTGGAGGATTCGACCAAGCCACGACTTTGGGACCTCATTAAGGATATGAGGGGTCCCTAGGAAGGTTCTAGAGGTGCCCAAGAGCCATTGGATCAAGGGGCCATCCATCGGAGGGCCGGGAAGCATTGTCTCCACCTATATAAAGAGAGGAATCCCTAGTTTTGGAGGGGACACCAAAAAGGCACGAATTTTCTTCCTCTTGGCAGCCGCCAAGGAGGGGGAGGAGCTCCTCCATTGCTGCACCATCACCAAGGAAGAAGAAGGGGGTCAAGGGCCGCCGCCCCCGAGGGCCGCCGCCGTGGGCTGCCGCCGCCGCCTCCGTGGGTAGCCGCCGCCACGCCTTGTCGCCGCCGCGCCGTGGCTGCTGCGGGCTGCTGTCTCGTCTCCGGGCTGCACCTCTTCATCAACCTCTCCATCAAGTGTGCTCACTATGACCATGTGTGAGTAGTCTCCCTCGGGGTTGAGGGCTCATGCCGGTAGCTATGTGGTTTATCTCTCTCTCCCATGGTGTGATCTTTATGTGATCATGAGCTTTGTAATCTAGTTGAATCCATAGATGGTACTCTTCTTTATCTTATGAATTATGCTACTCAAGTGGTTTTATTGATGTGATTGTCGGAGTCACCTTTGTCCCATGGTGTGAAGTTGACAGTGCGTGCACCGTGTGTGGCTCTTAGGCTAAATATTACATGAATACTTATCATGAGTTATTATTTGTGGTAGATGTCTCTATGAAATTGTGGTGTTTGTCTAGTACTATTTAGGGAACTCAAGTTGGCAGTGTGGGGTTCCCTAGATGTGGAATGCGACTTTAAGGTGTGCTTTTATAGCCCTACACAGTGGATTGGTGTTCTTTATCCAACCAGAAATTAATTCAGAGTAGCACAATGAGGAGGAAATATCTATGTATTCAATTATATTATTATTGTTAAGAGTGTCCACTAGTGAAAGTATGATCCCTAGGCATTATTTCCAAGCACCATTTACACATTTGTCTTGTCCTCTTGCATTGAAGAGGATTGGGACACTTTCACATTCTTGTTTTGTTACATTAAACTTCCATCCATTAAATCAACCATCTTGTTATTTAAACTTGTTTAGTGCATAATCAACTAAAACTTGTGACACTTTAGTTGTGGGGAATAGATAACTTTTCCTTCTTGCTCCTGCGGATCGATACCCTTCTTCCACATTGAGAGGTGCTACAGTGATCCCCTGCTCTTGGGGGTTATCAAGTTCTTTTCTGGCGCCGTTGCCGGGGAGCGTAGCGCTTAAGTTTCTATTCTTGTTTGCACTAGATATTTACTTTCAGTTTTAAATTTAGTTTAGTTTTACTTTCAGTTTTTCATTTATCAAAAACCCAAAAAAAAATTAGAAAATGGAAAACAACAAAAAAAATTAGAGAACTTTATAAAATTTATCTTGAAATTGGGCATGATGCTTTTGAAGAGAAAATTAAAAAACCTATGGAACTTTATTTGCATAAAAATCATGCTAGTAGCTATGTTATTAGTATGATTTCTTTGAATGCCATTGTTGCTAATGCTATGGAAAATTGCAAGCTTGGGGATGCCGGTTTTGACGAATATGATCTTTTTAGTCCACCAAACTTTGAGGAGGAAATTTGCTTTGATGATACTATGCCTCCTATATATGATGATTATAATGATGAATGTGATCTTTTCAGTCCACCTACTATTGAGCATAAAGTTTATTATGATTATGATATGCCTCCTATATTTGATGATTACAATGATGATTATGAATGTTTTACTCCCACTATTACTAATGAGAAGGATTTTACTTATGTGGAGAGTAATAATAATACTTTTATGCATGTGAATCATGACAAGAATGCTTTATATGATACTTATGTTGTTCAGTTTGTTCATGATGGCACTGAAATTTATTATGAGAGAGGGAAACATGTCTCTAAATATCTCAATAATACTATGTTTCCTCTCTTTATGTTGAAGGTTTTAATGTTGCACTTGCTTTACCTTCCTATGCTAATTACTATATGCTTCATTGATTTATTTTCTTACAAGATCCCAATGCATAGGAAGTGGGTTAGACTTAAATGTGTTTCATATTTTTCTCTTGATGCTCACCTTTACGTTTCAACTCTTATTCCTATGTGAGCATCATTAAAACTATCATGGCTGTCCAGAAAACAGATTTCTAAGATTCACTGAGAAAAATGTTAAACATCACAGAAGGGGAATTTTGACCTGAAATTTTATGACTGCAATCTTCAGCTATTAATACACATTTCATTAGTTCAAAGTTTTCTGATTTGAGCAACGTAAGTGCCTCTGAAAATTCACTCTTTATGGGCTGTCCAGTTTTTGACAGACTCTGTCTTTATTTTGCATTACTCTCATTACTTGTGTTTTGTGCGGTTCTTTTGATCAAGGAGCATTACACAACCATAGTAACAGTAGCTAATGTTTAGAATCAATTCATGATATGTCTTTGCTGTACCTATATGGATTTAATTTATGAAGACACTAACCGCTCTAATCAAGTTTTATGATAAGTTTTGTGTAAAGAAATTTTCAAGTGGAAGAGTTGAGGGTGATGAACAATGATCAAGAGGGACAAACACTCAAGCTTGGGGATGTAACCCCTAAGCTCACCTTACATACAAGAATTTAAGCGTGGGGATGGCAAGCCACCTCACTCCAACCATCTTGGTACCAAGTAAGTAAGCCTAGCTATATGGCTATAAAGAAAGCGCTTTACGGGAGGCAACCCGGTTGTTTTTACTTTTGATTTTCTTTATGTCCTCTTGCTGTAACCAGAGACTTAGTTTTTAGTTTAGTTTCTAGAATTTTTAATAAAGTGTCAAGTTTTACCCATTTTGGTTTGAGAAAGTTGTTATTTTGCATGCGGAGATTTCATTCCAGCACAGGTCTTTGCACGGTTTGATTTTTAGTTCTTATTCTGTAACTCTGAATGAGCTGATATTTTTAATGTACCTGCAACTTTTCATCCTATGTATGCATGAATATTTAAGAATTTTTAGACATGTGGAAGTCAGGTAGAAATATACGTTTTGCTGCTGTCAGTTTTCTGGACAGATTCTGTCCAATATTGTTTGATGCATGTTTTGAACTTTTAACTTGAATCTTGTTTATCCAATTGAGTTTATGAATAGGCATACACTATTATACACTTTCTGGACATTCATATGGATTTTTGTCTAAGGATTATAAGCAGCAAGTAATGCATTTGTCTATCACTACTAATGTCACCCCACAGAAAAGAAATGGGAGAAACAGTGTTTTGAAGTTTTTTCACAGGGATTAGAGGAGATGCACCAAGAGCTATCCAAGGATGGTGAAAACCATAAGCTTGGGGATGTGAAGACAACCCCACTGGACCTACACACTCTCGGTTTGCACACGTCTAACTTCTGTTTTTCTATCAATGCACTTTATCGCATAAACTTGGAGCATCTTTTATTTGTTTTTGTTTTGGTTTGATTTTTGTAAGACCACCACACTATCATTTATATATGAGTAAGCTACTGGAAATATGGGTTGGAATATCTTGCATGCTTTTATTGGGAAAAGGGATGTCTAAGTTGATTTTTAATGACACATATAGTTGCATGATTCATGAGCTTCTTTATGAGTAACAATTCGCAAATGCTTTATCATGAGCTATCTTTTATTCATGTTTTGATGTTGTATGTTATTTCACCTTGTTTGACATGAATTAGTTAGTTCTATGGACACTCATGCATGCATCTAGATGGTCATCTTTCTCCCTTTTGCTAACCCAAAAATTCCAACAAGTAAAAACTTGTTTCCAACACCTTTAACCAAAGTTTTCTAGTGAGTCCACCATATCTACCTATTAGCTTTATGCTATTCCGAGTATGTTTATCATGTTATTTGTGTTATCTTTACCTCTAAATGAAAATAATTATGTTATTTATTGTATTGAGAAAAGTTGGTTAAAAAGCTGTCGCGAACTTGATGCACACTTTACTTGCATTTAATAAACATGAACCATTGTGATTAATATTATGATGATAGTGGCTTGATAAATGTTTAAGGTTGGGAGTTAGCCCATATGTGCTGTCACATGCAAAGCTTTCAACATGTTCCATCATTTATTTAGTTGATATCATGTACTTTTGTTTATGGATGCCTATCATGGTGAAATAATGTGGAAATAGAGTAAGTTTAAATGAGTTTGTATAAATGGTTAGAGAGAAACCTGGGCCGCTAATCTAAGCCATGCATCATTCATGGTGGAAATTTACTTACATGCTATTTTGAACTTTCTGTGATACACCCTACAATAAAAAGCTATATCAAGTGGTGAATAAAAAGGGTGTTGAGGTTGTTCATTATGTTTGTTTATCTTGTTGTTTTGATGTGGGCTTGATCCATATCATGGGACAAGAGGTACCCCAGTTGAGGCTCTTGATAATACCATTTTTACTTACAATGATAGATAACTTAAACTTGCTTTGTTTCCCAAGTTGAGTAATCATGGTGTAGGTACTTGTATTCAAGGGGCATGAGACATCTAACATTTGCTTTATCAAGGCCACTACTCATATTTGCTTTCACATTAAACTTTAATCATTCAAGATGCTATGATACGGGAATGAGAGCTTTACACCAAGTATTACCATTGCAATCAATAACTTAAGTAGAATAGTTTGGAGGATAGATGAAACTTATGCATGTTTGACCTTTACTCATTTATATATCTTTTCCAAAGTGTCCACCTTTTATATTCAGATTTTCATTTACACTCTATGGACCACAAGTATGCAAAAGTAAGAATGTCCATATTATTATCTTTTATGTTACACTTTGTGAACTACCATTGATCATCCTTACATTGAATACTTGATATCACTTTATAAACTGTTTGCATATTGCTACCTCTTTGAATAATGAATCATTTGACTCTATGTAGCAATAACTTCATCACTTCATTCATCACATGTACCTTACAATATTTGATCAAGTTTATGATGGTGGCATGTCACTTCAAAAATTATTTTGTTTTATCATTTACCTACTCGAGGACGAGTAGGAACTAAGCTTGGGGATGCTTGATACGTCTCAAACGTATCTATAATTTTTTATGTTCCATGCATGTTTTATATCAATTGGCACATGTTTTATATACACTTTATATCATATTATGGCATTTATTGGACTAACCTACTAGTAGTTGCCAAAGTGCACAATCTTCTTGTTTTCCTATTTGTTGTGCAGAAATTATCAAAAAAATACAATAGGAAACCATATTGGAGTCGAATTGGGACTTTCCTGAAATCTGTCTTTTCCAACAGATTTCAGAGATCGTCAGTTTGAGACCTGAAGACGACGTCAACTGAAGATCTCACAACGGACATAGTTGTGCGAAATTTTCATAGCTTTCATTTAAGCCCAAGAGCAGCCCAATCGGAGTTCCTTAGCTCCGGGAATCCTCGTTTTACTGAAGGCCAAATATCCGATTATGGGAGTCCGAAAGTTGGTGACGTAATTGACTCCAACTCTTACCAAATTTGGCGGATTCGACCAAGCCACGACTTTGGGACCTCATTAAGGATATGAGGGGTCCCTAGGAAGGTTCTAGAGGTGCCCAAGAGCCATTGGATCAAGGGGCCATCCATCGGAGGGCCGGGAAGCATTGTCTCCACCTATATAAAGAGAGGAATCCCTAGTTTTGGAGGGGACACCAAAAAGGCACGAATTTTCCTCCTCTTGGCAGCCTCCAAGGAGGGGGAGAAGCTCCTCCATTGCTGCACCATCACCAAGGAAGAAAAAGGGGGTCAAGGGCCGCCGCCCCCGAGGGCCGCCGCCGTGGGCTGCCGCCGCCGCCTCCGTGGGCAGCCGCCGCCATGCCTTGCCGCCGCCGCCGCGCCGTGGCTGCTGCGGGCCGTTGTCTCGTCTCCGGGCTGCACCTCTTCATCAACCTCTCCATCAAGTGTGCTCACCATGACCATGTGTGAGTAGTCTCCCTCGGGGCTGAGGGCTCATGCCGGTAGCTATGTAGTTTATCTCTCTCTCCCATGGTGTGATCTTTATGTGATCATGAGCTTTGTAATCTAGTTGAATCCATAGATGGTACTCTTCTTTATCTTATGAATTATGCTACTCAAGTGGTTTTATTGATGTGATTGTCGGAGTCACCTTTGTCCCATGGTGTGAAGTTGACAGTGTGTGCACCGTGTGTGGCTCTTAGGCTAAAGATTACATGAATACTTATCATGAGTTATTATTTGTGGTAGATGTCTATATGAAATTGTGGTGTTTGTCCAGTACTATTTAGGGAACTCAAGTTGGCAGTGTGGGGTTTCCTAGATGTGGAATGCGACTTTAAGGTGTGCTTTTATAGCCCTACACAGTGGATTGGTGTTCTTTATCCAACCAGAAATTAATTCAGAGTAGCACAATGAGGAGGAAATATCTATGTATTCAATTATATTATTATTGTTGAGAGTGTCCACTAGTGAAAGTATGATCCCTAGGCCTTATTTCCAAGCACCGTTTACACCTTTGTCTTGTCCTCTTGCATTGAAGAGGATTGGGACACTTTCACATTCTTGTTTTGTTACATTAAACTTCCATCCATTAAATCAACCATCTTGTTCTTTAAACTTGTTTAGTGCATAATCAACTAAAACTTGTGACACTTTATTTGTAGGGAATAGATAACTTTTCCTTCTTGCTCCTGTGGATCGATACCCTTGTTCCACATTGAGAGGTGCTACAGTGATCCCCTGCTCTTGGGGGTTATCACTGTGCTGGTTGTGTTTTCAGGCAAAGGACTGTACCTGAAGCTAAAGAACTAATGGCTAAGATTGCTAAAAATCACGATGAATGGAGTATTCCTGAACCTCCTCCATTACCAACTCCGAAGAAAAGGGGAGTACTCTTCTTAAGTCCAGAGGATATGCAAGAAGCCAAGAAATCTATTAAGGAAAAAGGTATTAGAGCTGAAGATGTGAAGAAATTACCTCCAATTGAAACTTTATGTGAGCCTACCACTCACCCACCTATGGTAGAGGTACATTTTCTTCATAATTTTACTATTAATGATATTCCTTATAGTAAGCCTCATAGTCAGTGTTTGGATGAATTTGATAACTTTATTGTTAAACAAACTCATTTTAATATGCAAATTCAAGAACAATTAAATGATAACACCCTGGTTATTAAAAATTTGCATTCTTTCTTGGAGAAAACTGCTAATGATATTAAAGGTCTTGTTAAGCATTTTCACATGGTTCAAACTCAACTTGAACAAATTACTAAAGTACAAAAAGACTTGCTTGCTGAAACTCCTACACAAAGTAATAAACAAGCTTGTGGTTTTTTAACTAGAGGAGGTATCTCCACTCAAGATCCTCTTTTTCCTGAAGGACATCCTAAAAGAATTGAACAAGAATCTCAATTGGCTGAAAATAATATTACTAGTTCCCCTAAAAAGAAAAAGAAAAAGAAGAAACATAAAGAACTAGGAGAAGCTAGTAATATGGAAATTGATAAAGAACCTACAAGTAAAAATCCTAATGATGTCTCTATTTCTGATGCTGAAACTGAAAGTGGTAATGAGCATGATAATGACACTAATGAACCTGAAGACCAGGAGGAGGAGACTGCGCCTCCTGTTGCTAAGAAACATGGTAAAGAGAGAGAGCCTTGGGTGCAAAAAACTATGCCTTTTCCTTCTAAATCTCAAAAGGCTAAGGAAGTAGAACACTACAATAAATTTTGTGAATGGATGAAGCCTCTCTTTTTGCAAATTCCTTTGACAGATGCTATTAAGTTGCCTCCCTATTCAAAATATATGAAAGACATTATTACTAACAAAAGAAAGATCCCTAATGAGGAAATCTCCACTATGCTTGCTAATTACTCTTTCCATGGAAAGATTCGTAAAAAGCTTGGTGACCCAGGTATACCCACTATTCCTTGCTCCATTAAAAATAATTATGTTAGAACTGCTTTATGTGATCTTGGCGCAGGAGTCAGTGTTATGCCATTCTCTCTTTATAAAAGACTTCTATTAGATAAGCTTATTCTACTGATATTTCCCTTCAAATGGCTGATAAGTCCACTGTTGTTCCCATTGGTATTTGTAAGGATGTTCCTGTTAAAGTTGTTAATTGTTTAATCCGAACTGACTTTGTGGTGTTGGAAATGCCTGAAGATGATAATATGTCTATTATTCTTGGAAGACCTTTTCTTAATACTACAGGGGTTGTTATTGATTGCAATAAAGGAAAAGTTACATTTAATGTTGATGATAAAGAACACACGGTGTATTTCCCAAAGAAGATCAATACCAAAATTGGTTTGAACTCCATTGAGAATATTGAATCCATCAAGATTGGAGCTATTGATTGTCCTATTCATACACATTCCATAAAATATGAAACTCTTATGATTGGGACAATTCCTATACAATATGAGGTAACATGATTGTTTGGTGAATATTGAATAATTTATGTCAAATAAATTTGGTGTGGTAGCAAGACTTGATCAACCTTGCTAACAAACCAACTTTAGCAACATAAAGATATCAAAATTCATTAAACTTTCTTCTTTTGCTCATTTTTATTTTTCTGTCATTTTTTATTTCTTAGTGAGTTTGTTCCCTTTTAAGTGTCAAATCCCTGTTTTATTAGCTATTTTTAATTTCTTATAAGTTCTTCGGGAAAAGTTGTCAAAAAATTCCAGAAAAATTCCATGATTTTTATCTTTTAAAAAGAGCCACAAAAGTGGCTGGGACTGACCTGGGGGACCCCCCCCCACAGGCAGGGACGGGTCCCACCCGCGGGTGGCACCCTGGTCGTGGCCAAGGGCCGTCCCTGCCCTGTGGAGGGCCCCACCAGGTGTGTCTCCTCCCACTCTCTCTCTTTCGCTCGAAAAAATCTGCCCCCATTGTTCAAACCCGAGTTCTTGCTCTTGGGTGCTGGGATTTTCGATCTCTTTGTTCAGCCCATTATTCTTGCTGAAATTTGGAGCATCTCCTCTCCGGTATGTGACTCCTTCACTACTCCAATTAGAATCTTGAATAGTTTTGTATAAGTTGAGTATTTTGCTGTTATGTATGACTTTGAATATGAACTTGCATGCTTGATTTGCAACTTGTTGGGTGGTTTTGATGCATGTATTAGTTATGTTTGAGTTGTAGGAGTGGTCTAATGCACTTCCTATATTTTATTTTCAAGTTTTATGAGGTTTGTTAAAAAAAATCAGAGAAGGAAGAACATGCCTAAGTTCAATTTAGGTGGGATCTTTAAGAAAAAGGAGCCCTCTTCTCGTCGGGAAACGAGAGGGTTAAGTTCAAGTGCACCAATTAGGGCTTCATATAATGAAGATTTGGAGCCACTTGGTGTTATTGTGCTTGCTCGAGAGACGGATGTACGCTCATCGGCATACCCCTGTTATGATTTTCTACAAGCTGCAGGTATACGCGATGAATTTACTAGTCTTGTCACTAATGCATCTTTGACATATATTGTATTGGTGGAGAGGCCCCAATATCTTAAGCTCACTAACATTTTTGTGCAAAGCTTTAATTTCAATGATGATCCATATCACCCAAGTGTGGAGTTCATGCTATATGAGCGGCCTTGTACGATGCTTCTGTCTGAGTTTTGCAGCGCCTTAGGATTGAGGAACACGGGGCTCACAGGAAAGATGCACACGCATCCCCAGTGCCTCAAGGAGCTCTACGTCGGAATCTGTCATGATGATTGGAGGGAGTCTATGCGCGTAAAATTTGGGAGCATTCAGTTTCCAGCTGTGAGGTATTTGGGTTATGTCATTGCTCGTTGTATCCTTCCCCGGGATAACACGAGCAACATGACTAATCTTGATCTTGCTATTCTCGCTGCTGCAATTAATTATGATGAAACTTATAATATTGGTGCTCTCATTGCTCGTCGTCTTAACACTAACAAGATTAGATGACGTATTTATGGAGGCATCATTGCTTCTATCATGCTTGCTACTGGCATGCTTCCTCCTAGAGAGGATGATCTTGCTTTGGATTTTGTTAGACTTGACCTCGCTGCAATGAAAGCTCATCACTATGTCTCTTATGATTCCACTTTGGAGAACTTGCAGTATAGATTGTTATTTGCCTGTGATTTGGATAACCCTCGCTTTGTGAGATTACCTGCTCCTGTTTTGTTTGACACTGCTGCTAGGTATGGTTATTCATTCCCGAGGAGGTGCTAGATGAGTACCTGCTCGCATCATTAGTCCCTGAGGAGGAGCTACAGGATATGCAGTGGCAGCCACAGATGGGTGCCAACTGGGGCGCGCCACCTCCGTGGTAGATGAGCCCCACTTAGGCCAAAAGCCTAAGCTTGGGGGAGTACGTATTTCTCACCGACACCTCTTTATTATGTTCACTCAAATGATATATGTCGGTGTGTTTTCATCCCTTTGTGTATCCATTAGCTTGTTTTCGTTTGTTTCTTTTTGCTCTTTTCAATTTGCCCAGTCACCTTAGTTGTTCTTTTTGCTTTTTATTTAGAAAACCCAAAAAGATTTTCTCCTTGTTTGCCTTTTCTTTCTCATATTCAAAAAGACCAAAAATATTTTCTTTTGTTTCTTGTTCGTTTGTTTTCTACTTCGGTTTTAGTCGCTTCTTCCCAAATTGAAAACTACAAAAAGATTTCTCTTTTAGTTTTGGGTTATTTCTCTCACTATTCGAAAAATACAAAAATATTTTCTCTTCTTCTTCGTTTTGTAGTCGTTCCAGAGTTCCGACCGTGTTTGTGACGTCACTTGCACACTTTTATTATCTCTATATCTTTCTATTGTGCAAGTGTTTATGCAGTAATGACGATATTTGGCGATACGGAAGCGATAAGGAAATTTGGTATGAACTCTATTTGTTTTCATTTTTGTACAGATGTTTATCCTCATGATCACGTTTTAGTTTGCTATGATAGAATGTTGCATGGATGATATTGCTTAGCTTTTATGGATTCTTATGCTTAGTCTCAACTTTCTATGAGTGGATAATTTGTCATATAGGCATTAGCATGTTTAGCATTGTTTATAATGTGGTATGGTGAAGTGAGATCCTCCTCCAAAGGATTTAATTGGATTGACTTGGCACATGTTCATACATGAAAAAGACTAAAAATAAAGTCTGTTAAGCCTTGACGGTTTGTTGTGCTTAGAATTGTGGTATCACTCTTATGCTTCATTCGTTGATTGATTTTGTCGCAAAGCATGATTATGACAGTAGTGCTCTCGATTGGTCGCTCCCAACCTTTTTGCTAGCCTCCATTTGTACTGGGTGTAATTGTCCATCCGTGCATCCATTCCCTTAAGCCAAAGTATTCCATTTGAGTCCACTATATCTTCCTATATATGGTATTTCACCGCCATTCCAAGTAAATTTGTCATGTGCTACCTTTAAATCATTCAAAAGTGCTTCTTTTTATGTCTCTGTTTTTAGCTCATGAGGAAACAATAGAGGGCTAGATATAACTTGTGACAAGCAAGGTCACTTCCTCCCTTTCACCCGGTGTTGATGGATTAAGTCTTCCCTTGAATCAACCCGAGAGCAGCTTAAGCAAAAAATATAAATATAACCATTCTCCTCCGTGCAATGCAAAACTGAGAAATCAGCCCAAACATTGGATAGTGGTGAAACCAACGAGAAAGAGGAGCGTACTCGCTCCTCTAAAAACCAGCTGCTCTCACAAGTCTAAAAGCCTTGCTTGTCATGGGGGACTAGATCCGGCCCGCGCTGGCCAATTTCATGGCCGTCTCCCACTTCGCCTACAACATGATAAAAATCCCGGCGGATTGGGGTGTGATCAGGGTCAAGGCCGACACTAACGATGCCATCTACTGCGTCCAGAAGCTGAACCAGACGGTGGCCGCGATGGCGGACACCCGGCAAGATGTGCAGGACGCTGGTGCTGACGCTCCTCTCGGGGGCGGAGGGAACCCCGGGGGCTTGGCGCCGGCAGCCTCCAAGAGGGCACCATTCCGCGGTGACCCGCGGATGACCAAGAAGGTGGCACTCACGAGTGACGGCTCCCGCGCCATCACCATTGGTGCTCACCTCACCGACAAATAGGAAAGCGCGCTCGTCGCCTTCCTTCGGGAAAATTCTGACGTCTTCGCATGGGAAGCGTTAGGTTTAACCGACGTACCAAGGGAGGTGATCGAGCACAAGCTGGCGGTGAACACGGACGCCCACCCCGTGAAGCAAGTTCTACGAAAGCAGAGCAAGGAAAAGTTGGAGTTCATCGTCTCCGAGACCGACAAGCTACTGGAAGCCGGCATCATCAAGGTGGTGCTTCATCCCACTTGGATAGCAAACCCTGTGGTCAGAGCCAAAGCTAGCAAACTAAGTCAATGGGTTCATCTCGCCATAGTCATGAGGTTTATTAAGTAATAAACCGTAGTAAGTAGCAATTTAATGTAGATTATCACAAATTCATTGGGTTCACCTGAACCCAATCCGTATATGCTAGCTCCGCCACTGCCTGTGGTGGTGCCAAAACCGAACTTCTCCAAGCTGCGACTCTGCATCGACTTCACAGACCTGAATAAGGCCTGCCCCAAGGACCCGTTCCCTCTACCGCGCATCGACCAGATCGTGTGGATTCCACGGCCGGCTACGAGTCGTTGTGTTTCCTTGATGGCTTCTCCGGTTACCACTAGATCTTGATGGCGGTCGAGGACCAGGAGAAGACGGCCTTCATCACCCCCAAGCGCTGCTACATCGACGACATCGTGGTCAAGACAAGGTTCCAGGACTCCGTTGTCCAGGACCTGCACGAGACCTTCGACAACCTCCGTCGGGTCAAGTTCAAGCTCAACCCCGACAAATGCGTGTTCGGGGTCCCATCCGGCAAGCTGCTGGGTTTCCTGATCTCCCACTGGGGGATTGAGGTGAACCCTAAAAAGATCAAGGCCATCGAACGAATGGAAGCGCCCCGGAGGACGTGCAGCGCCTCAACGGGTGCATCACCGCACTCGGGCGCTTCATCTCAAGGCTTGGGGAACGGGCTCTGCCATTCTTCAAGTTGCTAAAGAAGTCGGGCCCCGTGGAGTGGACCCCCGAGGCTGAGGAAGCTCTCCAATCACTCAAGCGCTACCTCGCCTCACCGCCAATCCTCGTGGCCCCAATGGAGAAGGAGCCTATGCTGTTGTACATCGCGGCCACCAACCAAGTGATAAGCGCCGTGCTGGTGGCCGAACGCGACGCGTCTCCGAAGAAGCCGAGCAAGGGCAAGCGTCCCGGGGACCCGTTCCAAGGGAAGTCAAGCAAGAAGGGGCAGCCGGTGTTCAGGGGTTCGAAGATCCCAGCACCCCGCCCCCTCCCGTCGTCATCGAACCCCACGTTGAGGACGAAGGAATCCACTCCAAGGCGACACAGCCGGGGGATACTCCGGCAATACCCCGGAGCGCCAAGGATGTGGACGACATCGAACCCGCCAAAGGATCGGCGGCCCGCAAGGTGCAGCACCCGGTCTACTTCATCAGCTCGGTGCTGCGCGACACCCGGGAGCGGTATCCCATGATGCAGAAGCTGCTGCTAGCAATCCTCATCGCTTCCCGCAAGATGAGGCCATACTTCGAGGGGCGCCCAATCACGGTGGTGTCCAAGTACAACCTAAGGAGTCCCCTGGAGAACCCGCTGGCCACTGGACGCATCTCGGTGTGGGCCATGGAACTCCAGGGCTTCGGGCTAAAGTTCGAGCACACGGACAACATCAAGAGGCAAGCACTGGCTGACTTCACAGCCGAGTGGACCGAGACGGTGTTCGACAACCCGGAGGAGGAAACAAGCCTTCCCGGGAAGGAAGATCCCGACACCTGGAAGATACACTTCGACGGCTCCTACACCAAGGGGCAAGGAGGTGCCGGGGTCGTACTCACTTCACCAACTGGTGAACGCCTGAAGTACGTTGTCCAAATGCACTACCAAGGAAACATCTCCAACAACACAACAGAGTACGAACGTCTGCTCGCGGGACTTCGTGCTGCCGTCGGCCTCGACATCGGCAAGGTCATCGTCAAGGGTGACTCTCAGCTAGTCATCAAGCAAGTCAACAAAGAATACGCCTGTCCTCAGATGGCACCATACGTCGAAGAAGTGTGGAAGCTCCAGCGGCGCTTCAGTAGCTTCAGAGCTACTTACGTGCCGCGGGAGGAAAACACGTCTGCGGACGAGCTATCGCAACTAGCATCCAAGCGGGAACCGGTACCTCCCGGGATCTACATCGAGGTGCTCAGGCAGCCTTCAGTCTCTCCCGAGAGGCTGAAGCCAAGTTCTTCAACGACAAAGGGGGCTGGCAACCCTTCTACACCAACAACACGGGTAGCCAGCCCGGAAGCGCAAGGCCCGGCAGTGCCCACGACAGAAGAAGCTTTGCTTCCTTCTGGCTAGGAGGTACTGCTGGTGGAGCGGACCCACCCACCCTGGGCCCAAGACGTCGTCAAGTACATGGTGGAGCACACCTTCCCGAGGGACGACCACGAGGCCGAGCGGGTGGCCTGCCAGGCAAAGCTCTATGTCCTAATCGACGGCGAGCTCTACCGGCGGCACGAGAACGGAGTCAAGCTACCGTGCATATCGCAAGAACAATGCCGAGAACTGCTGAGGGACATACACGAGGGGATATGCTCAAGTCACGTGGCGTCAAGGTCTTTGGCGGGGAAAGTTTTCCGCCAAGGGTTCTACTGGCCAACAGTACTTCATGACGCGGAGCACCTGGTCAAGACCTGCGAAGCCTGCCATTACTACGCCAAGAACACACACCAGCCAGCTCAAGCGCTGCAGCCAATACCAATCTCCTAGCCGTTCGCGGTCTGGGGGCTGGACATTGTCAGCAAGATACCAAAGTCTGTGGGAGGACACGAATACCTGTTCGTGGCAATCGACAAGTTTACAAAGTGGGTAGAAGTGATGCCAGTTCCATGCCAGACGGCCCAGGCCGCCATCAAGTTCATCGAGGGAATCGTCTACCAGTTCGGAGTACCAAACAGAATCATCACCGACAACGGCACTCAGTTCACCAGCAAAGCCTTCCTCAACTTCTGCGAAGAAATGGGCATCAAGGTGTGTTTCGACTCGGTGTCCTACCCAAGAAGCAACGGGCAAGTGGAGCGAGCAAATGCAGAAGTCCTCAAGGGATTGAAGACCAAAGCCTTTGACAAGCTAGAGAACAAGGGAAAACAATGGATTGATCACCTGCCAAGTGTACTGTGGTCGCTCAGAACAACACCAAGCAGAGCCACTAGAGAGACACCTTTCTTCCTCGTCTATGGAGCTGGAAGTTGTCCTGCCATCAGAGCTCAAGTACGGATCACCCCGGGTGCTCGCATATGATGAGAACACGCAAGAAGAGCAAAGGATCGATGACATAAACCATCTGGAAGAGAGTAGGTGCCGGGCCTCCTTACGGTCAGCCCGGTACCAGCAAGGACTCAGCCGATACCACAGTCGTCATGTTCGCTCGCGGGAGCTGCAACCCAGGGACATGGTACTCTGCAAGAGGCAAAAAATGGAGGGTCATTTAACAGATTGCCACTAGAGGCTTGGTAGTACTCAGTTTTGCCACTAGTTTCAAATGGCTTACAGTTTTGCCACTACTTCAGTTGCAGCTGCTATGGCGAGGCCAAACGGCCAGTCTGAAGCGGATTCCGTCTGTTAGGCGTTAGTGGACTTGGTCCGCGTCTTACAGGTGGGACCAATTTACTTCTTACAGGTGGGACTGGGCAAGGCGCTAGTGGACTTGGTCCGCGTCTTACAGGTGGGACCAGGTAATTTCTTACAGGTGGGACCGGGCAAGGCGCTAGTGGACTTGGTCCGCATTTTACAGGTGGGACCAGGTAACTTCTTACATGTGGGACCGGCGACGGCGTGAAATAACGGCCACCACCTGACCTAACCGTGCACGACACCTGCTCTCGAACGGCCACCTGCGCCGCCGCCACCACCTGCGCCGCCGCCGCCACCTCCGCGGCCGCCACCTGCACCGCCGCGTCCGTCCCGCGTATAGATCCAACACCTCCACCGCAACGTGCTCCAGCGTGCCGTGCTCCGCCGTCACCTGCTCCACCGCCACCAGCTTGTCCCGCTGCGCCCACCAGCTGCACGGCGGAGCAAGGGCGGCGCGGCCGAAATGGCGGCGGCGTGCGTCGCGGTGGTGTCCTGCTCCAACTGCCGCTTCAAGTGCTGGCTTCTCCGTCCATGACGCTCCATCCGCTCATGGTCGTCTCCCTCACCCGGAGCTCCACCCCGCGGTCTTCGCCGTCCATGACGACCTCAGGAGGCAAGCGACAGGGAAAAGATGCATATGAGGATCAGTTGCTCACCCTAGTCGCTCTAGTATTATCAATTGGGGCGGAGGATCTCTAAGGCGCTCGATATCATCCGCGGCGAGCTTCGGCCGGTGGTGAAGGGGACGAGCTGATTCCGACTGCCCCAACTCGAACCAGTGCCACATTGGGCTCCGCCGGGTCCTACTATTCCTCCACGCGAAAGGACGCGAGCCGGGATGGACTAAAACGTCGGGATCGACGCCGTCTTCCTCGCCTCCGACCGAAGGTCGCTGTGCTCGATTCGCTTCCTTATGACCTCCCCCGACCTCTAAATCCACTCTATTTTGTTCCACGAGAGCGTATGGTCCTAACGGGCAAGTTTTTATGCACGAGGGATGGCTTATCCGACGACCATGACCGGGCGGCGCCGTCGGTATTTTGTCGAGCACCTTGTGGGCGTGCTCTGGACATGGCCATGTCGGCATCAGTGCATTCCGGGATATTCCTAACGATTTAGGAAGAAAACTTTATATCTTTGTGCGCCAAATGGGAAATACTACAACTTTGTAGTTATAAGGTTTCGCTAGTTTGGAACTTTCTATATTGCGATTTTGTGAAAAACATTTCTGGTCCAAATGGCATTGCCATGTTTGAGTAGGCAAATGAATTTTTCATAATGTAAAACCTTGTCAAATAGTTAGAGGGCTACTAGAATATGCCATTTTTACCCACTTAGAAAAAGGGTTCACTTTTTAGGTAGATAAGTAGGTGTAAATCCCTATTTGAATTGAATTAAAAAAATCAAATAAATGGGAAACCATGACATAGTTTGTCGAAACGAGGCCATATTTCACACACTCATGGTATATTTCACACACTCATGGTAATGCATCAATATGGTATAGCCAAAGGTGTGAGATTTCAAGCATTGCATGAAAATGCATCAATATGCACCAAAATGAGCTACAAAAGAGCCCCAAAGGTAGCCCAAACAACCCCATTTCTAATCCTGTCATTTTTTCGACCTTCTCCAAATGATCTCAAACTCTAGGGTTAACATCTATTACACTAATATAGTGTCCTTGACCAATATGGAGTCATTTCTCAAAACATAAACCACCTCTCTTCACACATGAGAGTTCATAGTTTGAGATGTGAGATTTTACACCATATTGAAGCATTTCTTGTTTGATATATATCTAGACCTTATTTATCAGTTGGAGCTGTTAGTACATGACAAACTAAGACCATGTGCACTGGATTTTCATTTTTTTGAAGTTTTATGAATATTTTATGATTATTTCAAAATCGGTCAAACCCAAGTTTGACCAACATTTAAACAAGTTTTAAATACCAAAATGAAAAACTAAGCCTGGGTCATTCTTAGTCACACCAAAATGAAGCTTTGGTGATTTTTTCAATTTTTTTAAATATTCAAAACATCAAACCCTCTCTCACTTCCTTGAACTCTCTGCAACTTCGTTCGTGGTAAGTCATTTGTGTGAAGGATTTCTCATGAAAATACTCATATACCAAGTTTATACTTTTTTTCAAAACTATGTCATGTAAGTAGACCATGTGCGCTGGTTTTATGTTATTTTGATTTTTTTTGAATTATTTGTGCTCATTTGAATGTTTGGTCAAACTTTGCACAAAACTGTTGACCGACTCAAAATCAAAGTTTTTTTTTTTTGATAACTATGTCCTGTAAGTAGACCATGTGCGCTGGTTTTATATTTATTTGATTTTTTTTGAATTACTTATGCTCAACCCTAGCTCATTCCATCGATATCGTGAACGTGTGAATGTTGGAATTGAAATATGGATATAACAAGTTTTATATTTTTTATAGCAACTTAGTTGCATAAGTAGACCATGTGCGCTTGTTGTATGTTGTTTTGATTTTTTTTGAATTAGTTGTGCTCAACCCTAGCTCATTCCATCGATAGCTTGAATTGTGTGAATGTTTTTCATTTAACTGTGGATATAACAAGTTTTAAAAAAAAATTAGCAACGTAGCTGCATAAGTAAACAGTGAGCGAAAGTTTCATATTTATTTGATTTTTTCTAAATTATTTATGCTCAACCCTAGCTCACTGAAACCCTAAACCCCAGAAACCCTAAACCCCGTCCGAAACCCCCGGAAGCACTAAACCCTGTCTGAAACCCCGTCTGAAACCCCCCTGCTTCAACCTTAGACTGAAGATTAGGGGAAGCCCTCGCTAAATTTTTCTATAATTTTGGGGACAAATTATAACACACTTGTAGTTTAAATCTCGTTAAATAGCGTTAAATCTGAGATTCAGAAATTTGTCATTTTTACACAGACCAAACTATACAATATTTCACACTAAAATTTTGCACACTATTGTAAATAATCATTATCAACATTCGAATTTTTTTTCACATTTTTTTTCAAAAATTGAAAAAATTCGAATTTTTTTGTACTGTTTAGATCTAGATCTCATATCCAAAAATTTGTCATTTTTACATAGACCAAACTACACAATATTTCACACTCAAATTTTGCACATAAGAATAAATGTTCATTGGTGACATACAGGATTTTTTTCACATTTTTATCTAAAACTTGAAAAATTCGAATTTTTTAGACCTAGATCTACATATTAGATCCCGAAATTTGTCATTTTTACATAGACCAAACTACACAATATTTCACACTCAAATTTTGCACATAAGAATAAATATTCACTGTTGACATACAAGATTTTTTTCACATTTTTATCTAAAACTTGAAAAATTCAAATTTTTTAGATCTAGATCTAGATTTAGATATTAGATACCGAAATTTGTCATTTTTACATAGACCAAACTAAACAATATTACACACCGAAATTTTGCACATAAGAATAAATGTTCATTGTTGACATCCAGGATTTTTTTCACATTTTTATCTAAAACTTGAAAAATTCGAATTTTTTAGATCTAGATCTTAGATCCCGAAATTTGTCATTTTTACATAGACTAAACTACACAATATTTCACACTTAAATTTTGCACACTAGCATAAATAATCATTATCAACATTCGGAATGTTTTTCAATTTTTTTTTCGAAACTTGAAAATTTCGAATTTTGTACTGTTTAAATCTCAGATTCAGATTCGTCAGTAGTGGGCCTCCTGTGAGAAATTTAAACATTTCCAAAAAAAAGCTGAAACTATTAAATTCATGAAATGTGGGTCCCAACCGTCAGAAGTTAACAGTCAAACCATTGACCAGATAGAAGACGGCAAGAGTCACGGAATAAGTCTTTGCACACATACTAGGGGCAAAACTAAGCACGATTCGCAGCTGAGGGCAAAACTGAGTACATGACGACATCTGAGGGCCGCCTGATAATTAACCCAAAAATGGAAGGCCTGAACAAAATGTCATCAAAGTGGGAAGGACCCTTCCGGGTGACACATACCCTGAAACCCGGAATGGTGTACCTGGAGGATGAGCAAGGCCGGCCGGAAGGCAACGCCTGGAACATCGAGAATCTTCGGAAATTCTACCCCTGATTACGAACATGAATCACAAACGTCGGATCCGTTAAAGCACGCCTGAGGGGCTAGTGTTCTGTAATAGGGTGTAAGAACCATCGCCAGGAGAATAAAAGATAAGTTATTTCAATTCCTGTGAGCCTCAATTCTTCCATGGAAGCGTGTTATCCTTAGCAACCCGTAAGCAGGGGACTGGTATGTGCCGGTGGCAGACGGGTAGAAGCGACGCGAGTGGCCTCGCCGACTAGGCACTGCCGCCCGATCAGGCCGTACTGCCGCGGAAAGGGGAATCGGGCAGTGTTGTGGTGAAATGCACCTCACCATAGAAATGTACTACCAACTGTGCTTGCGGTTTGCTTCGGATAACACGCTAGCGTGATAGGAAAGAGGGTCCATTATTTTCCTACTAAAAGCTTGTTGTGTGCAGCTCCTTCCCGGGCCAGGATCGGACGGCGGGACGCGACAAAGGAGCTTGGCACCCGGGAAGGACAGGATGGACTAGGAACGCAGCAGGAAAACAGCTAAGTCCTTGCATCAGCATCCTGCATCTAGGCATAATATCTCGCTTGGAGTCAATATACCATCGACATGTGCATGCTTGACGGTTGATGAGAGCCTTTGCGGGGTCAGGCGACCACCCCGGCGAACGGTCCGTTTCCCTCTGGCCTTGTACCCGTGGATAGTGGCCAAGGACTCCCGAAAGGTATAGTCCGACTTAGGGGGTACATCTACCGTGCGGAGGTAGAGTGCCTGGCACCTAAGTGGCCTCCTCTGAAAACCAGACGGCGTGCTAGGGTTTCACACATCCGAATTTACATTCTGAATTACATTTCTGAATTTACATTCGATTATGCGACTACTTGTTCCTATGCCGCTAAGGCCAGCTTGGAGTTAGCCCTCCTAGCTGTGCGCCCTTGTCTGTTCGTGCCCAACGGGGGACCTCTCGATTCCCGGGGACGCCTGGGGAAAGAGGGGGAACCCGGAAGGATTTTCAGGTGTCTCTCGGCTTCCTGGCGCGTCCGGGCGCCAGACAGTGAAGCAGGGAGACCACCTCGGTTGCCACTTCGCTCATGGCATTGTCGTCCGCCTGTGACAGGGGACAAGTTCGGTCAGGATCTAGGACAGGCCCAAGAGGAGCGAGGGGCCGAGGGAAGCACAACACTGACCTGTTCGATGGCTTCAAGCTCTTCCCAGAGCGGGGATGCCTCCGGGATCCCCGCAGTCTTCTCCTTCAAGGCCGCCAGGAGCTGAGCCCTACAAAGGGCGCGCGCCCGAGCCTCCTCCTGGGCTGCGGGACCAGAGATGGTCGCCAAGCGCGAGATGCCCATGGCGAGGGCTAGGCGCGACACCACCTCGTCTTCCTCTCTAGTGGCACGGGCCCCAGTTCCACTGGGTGTCTCCGCCTCGCCTTGGTGCACGGACGCCGCCGTCGACGCCCCTGAGAAGGGCATTCTTGCCTCCCCCTACATGGCCTTGTGGTCTGTGAAGGGGCAGGGAGGGCACAGAGCAAGAAGAAGCAAGATCCTGTGGGTTTTGAGCAAATGTCAGCAACCCGGTTGCTGTGGCGAAGGAGTTGAAATCCTCTTCCATTCCCCATTGTTGAAGAACACGGGGGTCTTGCCATTTCGTCGTGTGAATCCTCAACTTTTCCCCCACAAATGATGCAGAGTCCTCCCAAAGGTGACTGTCATTGTAGTTGAGGGAGACTCTGCATGCTCTTCTCTTGGGCCTTGAGCTCATCCCAAGCAATCATTTGCCCTTGCTAAACATGGTACCTTGCTGCCCATAAATAAATTTCAACAAAAATCAAGATGTGAAACTATAATACAATATTAAGCCATCCACATCTAGTCTCCACATCAATATCATGCATCAATATCAACTAGAAAACTTGAATCCATGGATTTCTCAATCATATTTAGTGACACCTAGTGCAGCAAAATACTTCATATACAAAGCACAAGAACAAAAACTAATTGGATGAGTGGAGAAGTCACATACCTAGGAGTAATCCCACCAAACAGATTCGAGAAAGCTGCTCTAAACTTGGAGATCCAAGGAGAGCAGCAAGAGAGCACAAATTTTTTTGGAGAAAATACCTGGAGCTGGTTTTCTGTCGAGAGGAAGGAGATGAGCCCCGACTCCACACCTAACTCCACCTATGGACCAAAGTGGGGGGTCCCACGCGGCGAGGTACAGTGGCCGCGTTGGGCACCCTCTTTTGGCCCCTGGTGGCCCTCTGGTGTCCCTCTTTTGGCTGTGAGCTCTCCCGTGAAAATAACTTACCTCTGAATTTTTCTGGAATTTTTCGAGAAAAGTTTCTACAGAGACTTTTCAAAACTAGATTTCTGAAATTTCTGCACTTTGAAATAAATATGCCCAAGCAAATATTCTAAGAATTCTTGAGTATATAAAATAAAAAATGCAAGCAATCTTTATAGGAATCAAGTTTGCATCATTTCCACATTAATAATGAGGTTGATCAGGTCTCATTAATAATATGTAAAGGATATAACACATGATCTTTATTTTTATATGTAAAGAGGAGATTCAAGTTACCTCATATTTGATTGGAACAGTTCCAATCATTATGGTAGCATATTTTGGTTCAGGAGGTGGTAAGGGAATTTCAAAGCTTCCAACTATAAGAGTATTTCTTTTAATGCAATTCACCATTTGGTTTACCATTGTAACAGCTTTCTTCTTGGGGAAATAGATAGTGTGCTCCTTTCCTTTAACGTTGAATGTCACTTTGCTTACAGTGCAATCTATCACAGCCCATGCAGTGTTTAAGAAAGGTCTACCAAGGATAATAGACAAGTTATCATCCTCGGGCATGTCTAATACAACAAAGTCTATAGGGATTAACACATTAGCAACAGAAATAGGTACATCCTCACATATTCCAATAGGTATAGCAGTTGATTATCAGCCATTTGCAATGAAACTTCAGTTGGAACCAATTTGTTTAAGTCAAGTTTCTTATACAAAGAGAAAGGCATGACACTAACACCAGCCCCCAAATCACATAGTGCATATCTCACATAGGTTTCTTTAATTTGACAAGGAATAGTTGGAATACCGGGATCTCCACGTTTTTTAGGCACCTTCCCTTTGAAGGAGTAATCAGCAATCATGGCAGTAATAGCATCAGTAGAAATCTTTCTTTTATTAGTGACAATATCTTTCATGTATTTTGAATAAGGAGGAATTTTAATAGCATCAACAAGAGGAATTTGCAAATATAAAGATTTAATCAACTCAAAGAACTTCTCAAATCTAGTGTCATCCAAAGTTTTCATTACCTCTTGAGGATATGGTATGGGTCTTTCTACCCATGGATCCCTCTCTTTACCTTTTTGTGGATTTGGATGGTTTTTCTTCTTGTTCTTCTCAGTAGATGGTTGAGGGTCTTCCTTCTCAGCTGCTTCATGTTCTTTAACATTTTCATCTTCTTGTGGTTCTTCTTCAGGTGAGGATGATTCCTCCTCTTCATTATTATTATCTTCAGTCTCAGCATCAGAAATAGAGATATCATTATCTTGTTCTTCAGAATCATCTTTATCTTGGTTTTCATTGGGAGATTTGGCTGCAGAAAGTTTCTTCTCTCGAGCTTCTTGCTCTTTCCTCTTAGGATGGCCTTCGCGATAGTCGAGGTCCTGAGTACTTGCACCTCCCCTAGTATTAACTCCACAAACATGTTTCTTCACGTTAAGCTTTTCATACAATTGATTTTGAAGAGAAATCATTTGTTCTACTTGATTATTCATCATCTCACAATGTTTAACAATTCTTTTTACCTCTCCCACATTAGCATGCAAACTTTCACGAAGAAATTTAATTTTGTGAGAGTTTTCCATGATCATCATTCTAATATTATGCTCTTCAGGATCATGACGATAAGCAAAATCATTCTCATATGATACTTCAGTAAAAGATGTTACCTTTTCATTACCTTTTGTGGTGCTAATAACATTGGCTGGGATAGAAACATGGTTGATCATTAGGAAGTTTGACACCCATTTCAGATAATTCCTTGAGATGAGAGGTTTTAATTCCCTTCTCTTTAATGTCCATTGAGGCTTCTTTCATTGCCTCTTTGTCCAGTTTGAGTATACCTCCTTTCTTCTCCGGAAATATCTCATCAGTATTCCAGTCATCGTAATTCTTTGAGATAGTTTGCAATAACTCAATTGCTTCATCAACGATCCTTTCCCTGAAAACATTACCTGCAATACTATCAAGATAGCCTCTGGTGTTTTCAGTTAGTCCATTGTAAAATATATCAAGTATTTCATTATCCTTGAAGCCATGGGTAGGACATTTCCTAACCATCTTATTATACCCCCCCCCCCCCCAAGCTTGGGGTAAATCCTCCTTCTCTTTCTGTGAAAAATTACTAATCTCAAGGGTTAGAGCATGAATTTTATTAGCAGGGAAGTACTTATTAAAGAACATCCGCAAACATTCTTCCTTGCTAGTAATACATCCAGGCTCTAAACAATTATACCAAGTTTTAGCACTTCCTCCCAAAGAAAAAGGAAACAATTTTAAGAAATAGTGGCGTTGGTTAATTTCATCTTTCCCAAATAACACGGATAAATCATGCAAATCAGCAATGTGATCGAAAGGAAACTCATCCTCTCTCCCATAAAACTTAGACTTCTCAGCCCTTTCAATAATTTCAGGATCAACATTAAACTCATAGTCTTTATCATTAATTTTAATAGCTGGACCATTCATTTTATCAATAACAGGAAAATAGTCATCAAGAGGAGAATTTATATAGCTAGCAAGTTTATCCATTTCATCATAATCTGGACTCATGAAAGCCTTAATAATAGCATCCTCTTTCTCAGAAGAAGTTTCCATATCATCACAATATTCCCTATCTTCTAGTTCAGATTCCACATTTTTATAAATAGAAGATTCAGGATTCTCAGGTGTTTCAGTTATATCAGATATTTCAGGAATTTCAGGTGTTTCAAGTGTCACTTCTTTGTCTATGCTACCACATGTTAAATCACTTTCATTACTAGTAGACATTTTAGACAATGGTGAACTAGAAACAATTTTTCCCTTTTTCTTAGGAACAACAGCAGAAACAACATCAGGTGAAAAGTTTGGCCTACTTGGCCTACTTGGCAGATTTTTACCTGCTCGAGTAGTTGAAGGCCTAATTTCCTTCGGAGTGGTCTTTTCCTTTCCCATGGTTAGGAACAAGCAAGTGCAGCAAATGAATGATATCAAGTTGTCTTACCAATAAAGCTAGGTTCCCCGACAACGGCGCCAGAAACGTCTTGATACCCATAAGTATAGGAGATCGCTGAAGTCTTCGTTGGGAAGTATTACCCAAATTTATAGTTCGACACGATGGGAACACAAGAATATCAATAAGACCTTAGCAATTGAGGCGTCACTCTCAACCACACCTGTATATCAATAACTTGCAGCAGTAATAGTGATGGCAGTAAAGGATTCAAGCGAGCAGAAATAAAATAGCAATAGTAACAAGGATTTCCCAGTTTTCACCGGAAAAGTGAAAGTGTAACTCAGAGATTTAAAACGTAGGCATGAGGTGACAGCGGGGCGTTGCATGAATGAGATTGATCATATAATAAAGTAAAGCTAGCAATGGGGCTTTTTCTAACTCTGATATATGTAGGTATGTGTTCCTTAAATAGTTGTGCATACTAACCAAGAGAATTTGCACAACATCTATTGCCCTACCTGCCCATTTCACCGGGGCCAACTTGGAACTACAGGTAATTAAGGTCTACCCTTTCGTGTAGACCGGGACAATGCATTAACACTCCATGAACACATAGGATCGTCAAACTAGAACATCTCCCCCTTGTTTTCCCTATATGTCACTTTTAGGGTTCGCAGGTTCAACATAATAGCAGGTGATACACTTTGCAGGTAAATACTAAACTCAATTATATGATGAAGCAAAACGGTTCAGTACCAAAATCATGCCACTCGGGCCCTAGTAGCAAGCATTAAACATAGCATAAGTGCACCAACACAATACAAAAGCATCCTCAAGATAAACCCTAAGATTATCGAACAACGGGTAGCATTACATGGTCAATCTCATCCAATCCCCATCCACCTCACATGCCTACAGCAAACTACTCACACATGGTGATGGTGAGGGATCTCATGGTCGGTGGAGATGAAGGCGGTGATGATGGCGGTGAAGACGGCCTCCGGATCCCTCCACCGGAGGAGAAATCCTGGATCAATCTGTCCCCGAAACGAAGAACGTGGTGGCGGCAGCGGTGTGTTTCGCGAAAGCTCCTCCCCCCCAGGGCAAGCGTTTTTTCTCATATATGAAGGCGTACGTCGAAGACCGGAGGCGAGACGGTGCCCGAGGCCCATTTGGGGGGGCACGCGGCCAGGTACAGGGGCCGCGTGGGGCCACCCCTTTGGCCCTCCGGCACCCCCTCGTGTCCATCTTTTTGTCCAACGTGCTTCTTTTCCAGAAAAAATGGCGTGGTATTTTTCCCCGATTTTATTTTCTGCAAAAATAGCCAGAGGAGAGACTTTGCTAAAAACAGCGTCAGAATCAGCAGTTTTATTCAAATATGAAAGGATCTCGGAGCAAATTATGAGGCAAAGTGCTTGGAAAAGTGGATGCATCAGGGAGGAGTAAAAAGAAAGAGGAAACATCATCATCCCCTAAGCATATTTCTCCCATCATGGTTGTTCCTAATGAGTATGAATCAAAAATTATTGAAGATGATCCGCTTGATTGTATTCATTATTATCTTGATGTTAAGTCTATAGGCACTATTGAAGAATATTATGTTATGCCTGTTACTTATTGTGATGATCATGATTGGGAAAATAACACTACTTATGATCTTGAAAATCTTTTTGGCACCAATTTTGAAAATGATGATATTGATAATTGTTATACTGTTGGGAATATTCATGTTTCTTCTAATCATAATGTGGAAAACCTCATGTTTGGGGATGATGGGTTTGAAAATCCTTTTGGTATTGAAAGTCATGATGATTTGTTTACAAAAATATATGTTTGGAAAGATGACTATACCCTTGCTTATGATGATATTACGCCTCCAATTTTTGATGATTATTGTGACGATAACTATGCCATAAAGAATAATTTTAATCATCCTTATGAGACTTGTCATAATTACTCTCCTACTGAATATCATCTTTCTAATATACAATTAGTCTATCATGTCCAAGTTCTATATAATAGTCCTACTCTCAATGCTACTAATAATAAAGATTTTACTTATGTGGAGAGTAATAATAATACTTTTATGCATGCGAATCATGAGAAAATGCTTTATGTGATGGTTATGTTAGTTTTTTTATGATTCTACTGAAATTTATTATGAGAGAGGGAAGCGTGGTTATATAAATTTTCATCTTATGAAGTTTCCCATCTTTATGTTGAAGGTTTTAATGTTGCACTTGCTTTGCCTTCCTATGCTTAATGCTTTATGCTCCAATGATTTATTTTCTTACAAGATGCCTATGCATAGGAAGAGAGTTAGACTTAAATGTGTTTGATATTTGCTTCATGATGCTCTATTTTGCGTTCTAACTCTTATTCTTATGAGAGCATCATTAAAATTATCATGCCTAGCTAAAAGGGCTTAAAAGAAAAGTGCTCTTGGGAGGCAACCCATGTTTTCTTTTCTTTCATTTTTCTTTTTACTTTTCTTGAGTCTTGAAGTTTTTGCCTTTGTAGCAACTTCATTGTATCTTTTTCTTTTTAGTTTTTGTGCCAAGTTTAGGCTCCAATGCATTGAAAGTGCGAGGTATTGTTTTGCTGTCCAGAAACTGATTTTTGTCCTTCACTGTTTGAAAATCCAGAAATTCCCTGTATTTTATCTTTTTCTGATATTTTTATACAGCAAGCCTGATACTTTTATATATCTTTCGTCAGTTTTGAATTTTCTGATTTGAGCTACATAAGTACCTCGAAAAATTCGATTTTTACAAACTGTTCAGATTTTGACAGATTCTGCTTTTATTTTGCATTCGTCTCTTTACCATCATCATATGTGATACTCTAGGGGTGGAGTACCACATTGAGGCTTAGTAAACTGTAGCTAATTACTAATAAAGTTGTTTGAAATTTGTCTTGAGTTGAACACATGTGCATTTTTAATTTATGAGCACTAACCCTCTAATCAGTTTATGAGAAGTTTTGTGTGAAAGGAGTTTTTAAGTTCCAAAGGAGAGGATAATGAAGGAATCGAAGACGGATCAGAGCTCAAGCTTGGGGATTCCCCCATGGCATCCCCTCTGAATTTCAAGAACCATCAAGCGTCAAAGCTTGGGGATGCCCAAGGCATCCCCTCTTCATCATCGACTATCATGCGGTTGTCTTTGTTGAACTAAGTTTTTATCACTTTACATATTATGTGCTATGCTTGGAGCGTCTTTTTACTTTCAGTTTTGTTTGTTATTTTGCTGGTCATATGCTTGTTGGATCCTTGCTTTATTTGTGTGGGAGAGAGATACGCTCCGCTTTTTTTCGTTTAAATACTCTGCGCTTCGCTTATATCTTGTTGAGTATTCTTAGCTACTGTTTGTTTACTAGTAAGCTCTCTCTTTTAGTTTTTATCTTATTTAGAGCTTCTAGTAGGTTATGTTAAACTCTCTTGTTCTTCACTTATATTTGTTGTAGAGTTGTTTTGGTTGCTTGGTTAATGTGTTAGATCGGTAGAATGCTATGCATGTGGTAGTGGTATGAAGTAGAAAAAATCTGCATAGTCTTGTAGATCACTATGTGAATAATTTGATACTTTTCAATTGTTTTGAGACATTAAAATAACTAATGGTTAAAATGTGTTGTTTAATGGTGTTAGAGCTGATTAGTGGAGATGTGTTAGTAAAGCGTGGAGCCGTACTTTTCTGAACTAAACAACCTAAGTCAACAATGCTAATGTGTCATGAATTCTGCTCAGTTGAAAATAAGTTCCTGGTGGGTAGTTACTGCAACGGTCGGGGAAGCCAACAGGGCACTTGTGTCGCCGCCACGATCCCTCTCGGGGTGTCTAACCATTTGTGGAATATTGAAACTGCTAGTTGTTTGCAATATACGAAATGCATTGTTGAGTTTTGGTTTTTGGCACTTCCACTTCCATAGTTTGCTAGCCTCTTCGGTGCTGCACAATGCCCTCTCTCACATTGAGATTGTGCATACTTCGCGAGTACATCCAACTCCATGGGAGAACTTCATCATGTTCTCCTACACATAAGCCAACTATCTCCCTCAAAACAGCCACCATACCTACCTATCACGGCATTTTCATAGCCGTTCCGAGATACATTGTCATACAACATCCATCATTACATTACATGATTTGATGTCATTCTTCATTACCATATAGTTTGCTTGATCATTGAGTTAGTGTGAAGCGTGGCTTGCCACATGTTCTACACTACGCTCGATCATGCATATCTTCTTTTATACATCATGTATTATTCTTATGAGTTATGAGTACCAAAAAGTGTGATGATCCAATTGTAATATAGAGTGTTGCTCCTACAGTGAGGTATAAGAAAAAGAAGAAATAAGAGAGCCCAAAGGAGGCCAAATGAGAGAGCATTTAAAAGAGCCAAGGAGGCCACCCAAAATCAAAAATAAATAAATAGGAAAAGAGAGAGGGAGCAACACTACTATCCTTTTTACCACACTTGTGCTAGTAGCACCTACACTTCATTGTAGAGAGTTCTCATATTGTTTTAGTAGTATAACTATGTGGGGGAATTAACGTTATAGAACTTGTCTTGTATATTCTAAGGATGAGCCTTCTCAAGTGCTCTAGGTCTTCATGAGCAAGCAAGTTGGATGCACCCCCACTAGTTCCATTGGAGAGATTTCATACACTTATAGCTCTATGTGCATCCGTTGCATGGCAATCACTACTCCTCATACAGTGTCAACTACGGGACTTCCTTCTGTCTTGTGGTTACCCTCTCCACTGTTTGAACCTTTCTTTTTTACCTTCCAAACCTCCATCATTGTTCTCTTTGCCATAACATCACGGTGCCAAAGTCACTTCTTACTTACACTAGTTGAGTAGACTTCGAAACAATTGATTTGTGAAGTAGATGGATTAGGACACTTGACTTGAGCTTGGCTATTTTTATGAATGACTAATTAGATGCTTTGAAGAATGATTGATACTTTACATTGGAGATATAATTCGTAATTCTTCTTTCTAAACCTTATGTATGGTTCCATGTCTCCAACACACTTATTCATGAAAAGTTTCTAGCATTTGTTAGCTAACGTTTGTTAATCATTGTTTGCTTAATGTCAACTATAGACAATTGTTTTGGATCACCTTATTCACATCATGTGCTTTACATTACTATCTTGATCACGATTGTGTTGGTTGCATGTCTCATAAAAATATATTTTGTTATCACTTACCTACTCGAGGACGAGTAGGAGTTAAGCTTGGAGATGCTGATACGTGTCAAACGTATCTATAATTTTTTATTGATCCATGCTAGTTTTATGACATTGTCACATGTTTCTACTATCATTTTATATCATTTTAATGCATTTTGTCGGACTAACCTATTGACAAGATGCCCAGTGCCAGTTCCCTGTTTGTGTACTATTTTTGTTGTAGAAATTTACTTCTGAAAATATTCTCGGAACTGGACGAAAATTTACGATGATTTTTTATTGAGGAAATAAGGACCGGACCCAGAAGGGCGACCCCGGGAGGGACCCATAGGGCAGGGTTGGGTCCCACCCATGGGTCTAAGGGGGGCGGCGGGCCAAGGCCGCCTGTGCCCCTCGGGCACCCCCTCGGCTGCCTCCGACGCTTATAAAATCATCCCCGACGGAAAAACCCTAACCCCCGAAGGATTTTCCCAAATACGATACAGAGCTCCGCCGCCATCGCCGACAAGTTTCGGGGGTTCAGAAGGTCCTATTCCGGCACCCTGCCGGGACGGGGATCGACCGCCGGGGCCATCTCCATCAACGCCGCTGCTTCCCGCGATGAGGAGGGAGTAGCCCCTTACCGGGGCTGAGGCTTATACAAGTAGCTATGTGGTTATCTCTCTCTCTTCCATGATGTGATCTTCGCTGTGATCATGAGCTTTGTTAGTATAGTTGAAACATGATGTTTCCCTATGTGCAATGGATATAATATTGCTCAAGTGGTGTTATCTAGTATAATTTGTGGAGTCACCGTTGTGATCACGGTTCCATGGTGACAGTGTGAGTGCCGTGTGTGACTCTATGCATCAAGATTAGAGGGATCTTCATCATGAGTTTGTTCTTTATTATTGTTGGATTGAATAGATCATGAGGTTTCTTGAGGCTTGTGTTATTGAAGAAAGAGACTATTCAAGAAATAGGTTGTGGTGTTTGTTAGTACTATCTTTGGATGTGGATAGTGACAGCATAAAGTGTCCATAGATGTGGAATACGAACTTTAAGGTGTGCTTTTCGTATCCCTACGCAATTCTCATCTTATTTGATCCACAAAAGAATGATCTCCGAGTAACGTCTACCATGCATGTGTTTTTATGGGAACTATCATGTGTTTAATTATGTTAATGATGTTGAGAGTAGTCACTAGTGAAAGTATGAAGCCTAGGCCTTGTTTCCAAGCATTGATACACCGTTTTTAGTCACTTTTGTCAGTTGTTTGTTTGCTTCCATTTTTATTACAGAATTACAAAATCACCTTTTACCATCCATATCGCTTGCATTTTACCATCTCTTCGCCGAACTAGTGCACCTATACAACAAGCAATTGTATTAGGTGTGTTGGGGACACAAGAGACTTGTTGTATCTTAATTGCAGGGTTGCTTGAGAGGGATATCTTTGACCTCTACCTCCCTGAGTTCGATAAACCTTGGGTTACTCACTTATGGGAAAATTGTCGCTGTCCTACAAACCTCTGCGCTTGGAGGCCCAACAAATCTACAAGAATAGAAGCGTGTAGTAGACATCAGTCATCGAATATTTAAGAAAGAAAATAAAACTGGAAAGCCGATTTGTAATATGTAACTATATATGTAATGCCACTCCTTAATTATGGTCAAACTGAATCTTAGTATGCTCTATTTTGTTTAGGAGTAAATTTTATGTATAAAGTATCATATATGTATGATCGAATAAATGAGAGATATTTTAGGATTGACTAATTCCTGGTTTCCTATTGAAGTACATGGTTTAGCATCTGCGGTTTCGGGTTTTTTTTTTATGTTGTGTTTCAGCTTGTCCCGTCCAAGAT
Source organism: Puccinellia tenuiflora (assembly GCA_012064385.1). Lineage (NCBI taxonomy): Eukaryota > Viridiplantae > Streptophyta > Magnoliopsida > Poales > Poaceae > Puccinellia > Puccinellia tenuiflora. The sequence continues at coordinate 934,453 of QRDG01000195.1, forward strand.
TTTCTCCATAGCTCTGCCACTGGTTGCTGGTCCTGTTTTGTCGGGCTTCATTTTAGCTTTTGGCTTACAAGTCACAAAACATCTAAATATGTGCTTTTAATTTTGATTTGTAGCTTATATCATCATCATGTAACAGTGTCAGTCGAAAAAAAAACACTTTTTATATATTTTATATACGCCAAAATTTAAAAGTAAAAAGTAACCCAACCAAATAGGGCCCCTCGCTGCCAAACAAGAAAAGGAACGCGGGGGCGGCTAGCTATGCTGCCAAACCAGAGGACGCGATTCCTTCCTTCCTGGCCCGATGAAACGAGCCCGCGAAGAATCGATTCGCTCTGGCCCGCCCGCCGCCGCACCGTCATGGTTTATTCTCTTCTCGTCTACCGAAAGTTCCAAAGAAAAGGCAGTTCTTCCAACTGCGCCACCCGACCACACCAAGCCTGCCAGGCAGTCCCCGACAGGTGGGCCATCCTTGGCTCCCGGACCCACAGCTCGGTCTCACGCAACCAGAACGAAGCTTCCACCCTATGCAGTCAGCGCATACGTTGCCCCGGTCCACCACACAATCACACACCGGCCGCCACCTTGAAGATGGAAACCACACATCCGTTCTAGAAAGAACGAACGCGTCATGGCTGAGCATCTCCATCGATCTCGCCTCCTCCGTCCGCCACACCAATTCCAACTTTCCATAGTCACGACCGTCCACCGAGCCGATTCTTCTCTTCTCGTCTCGCCTGACCTCCGCGCGCCTATAAAAGCCCCCCCGTGCCCTTGTTCCTCTCCGGCGACCACACCACAGGAGCTATAGCTACGTATCCCTTCCTTGGTTTCTAAGCTAGAGTTTGTTCTCTCGTCTCCGACGTACGGTGAACCAGCGACATGACGTCGTGGGCGGACCAGTGGGACACCGGCGCCGACCCCAGCCCTCCACGGGCGAGCGGCGGCGACGGCGGCAAGAAGCATGGCGGCGGCGGCGGCGGCGGTGTGGAGAAGACCAAGGCGGCCGCGGCGACGGGGCTGAAGAAGGTGAAGGCGGGCACGGCGCAGGGGTTCCAGTGGATCAAGGACAAGTGCCACAAGAAGAGCGCCGGCGTCGGCGGAGGCGGCAAGAGCAGTGGTAACAAGCAGGGCGGCGGCTCCGAGATCACCGGCTACTGACGAAGTTTGTTGTTCCTCCAGCTTGTTGTTCGTGTGTCGGCGTGTGTACATATTATACGCGTGCGTGCCACCGGTTAATTAGCGCTTCTCGTGCACATAAAAATGTTTTGATTCTTTGCTGCTGCTACTATCTCATATCTGATCGTTGTTTCTGACCTACTATATCCGACTGACTGATTGGGTGCTGTAATTAACCTCTCTATCAAAATGACCTTGCAACAACACATGAATTCGCATGCAACAGTTGTTTTTCAGTAACAAAAAATAATCCACTGCACCCCCACCGCACGCCTTCCCGTTGTCCCGGTCAGGTTGTGGTGTGGGCGGCTACGATCAGATCCGGCGGTGTCGCACGAGACGGCCGGCCGGCCCACCCGCGCGAGGCACCGTCCTGGCCATGCTGCACACCCTCGACGGCGTCGGACCCGGAGAAGGGGGTCGTCCAGCCCACGGGAAGCTCCTGGACACCGACAGAAAGCAGCTGGGGGAGGGAAATGCTGATGCAGTAGTCGCCGTGCTTCCTCCTCTCCACGCCGGCGAGGGCGAGCGATCCATCGCCGTCGTGCACTCAGCTGGCGCTGTCCTCCCAGTAGAGGTATATTCGCCTTTCCATCAGAGATTGCTAGCTCCTGTTTGTTGAACATGCATCTAGGAACTGCATCTTAGTGTTCTTTTCTTCTATGGTGGGGCTGTTCCTCGCTCACCATGTGTTCGACGAAATGCTCATCAGTGTAATTGCTGCTCGCGGTTTGCTTGTTGGTTGCTAGAGGATAGGGTAGTCACCATAGTCACTTTGTAGTTCTTGTGCTACCTTAGCAGAAATTGCTTCCTGATCATTTAACTCTCTTTTATTCTCTCAAAAAAAAAACTCTCTTTTATATTGGTTGGGCAGTCAAACGGCTGGTCCTTTCTCATAAAAAGAACACATCTGGCTTATAAACATGATTCACACACAACACGTGTGTTCAGAAATCAGAGTATCTCTTTATTACCAAAAGTATTTTGTACTGATCACCAATGAACAATTCTTCAACTATAGCTTCACTGTATGAGATCGTCATCCACGTGTAACTTTACTACATATATCTTTAACACACTTTCTTTACACGACCAAATCCTAGGGAGACAAAGCCTAATGCACAAGAGCTCACACTCTGTCACCTACCGTGTCAGTTGCACGCATGCTACGGCAAGAATGCCACGCTAATTGTAGTACTTGCAGAGCTGTGTGAAGACCACGAAGCTGACGAAGCTCAGGAGCGCCAAGAACCAGTAGTAGTTATCCAGGCGCGCCTCCCGGGGATCGTCCGAGAACCATCCGTGGCCCTCGCCGGCGCCCTTCGCCGTGGTGGCCGCCTCGATGGCCGAGATCAGCGTCGCGCCGACGAGGCTCCCGACGCCGAACACGCTGATGTTGAGCCCGATGCCGATGGTCCTCATGGTGTCGGGGACCTGCGTGTAGAAGAACTCCTGCATCCCGACGACGGTGAACACGTCCGAGACGCCCAGCAGCAGGTACTGCGGGAGGAGCCATGCTATGTTCATCTGACCAGCCATTGCCGCCACGACTCGCCGACGCCGGGACTCGACGAGCGCCGCGATGGTCATGGCGACGACGGAGAAGACCATGCCCACGCCGATCCGCTGGAGCACCGTGATCCCGTTGCTGTGCCCGGTGAATACGCCGGTCAGCGGGATGATCATCCTGTCGTACAGCGGCATCAGGATGATGATGGACACGGTGATCGTGCTCTGGAGCATCGCCGGAGGGATCACGAACACGCCACCGCCGACCTGGTGGTCCATCAACGCGCCCTGCTTCGTGAAGAAAGTCATCGGCTGCTGGAAAATCACCGCGAACATGAGCAGAACCGTCCAGATCGGTAGAAGCCTGAGGATGACCTTGGCCACGCTGGGTTTAGTTGCAGCTTCGTTCAGGGAGTCTCTCGGGTCAGTTAGCTTGGCTAATTTAAGGGGCTTCCCCTGCAACCTGCATAACAGAGTCCAGAGTTCCGCATTGGTCACTAAAATGTAACAAGAAAATGTCCAACAATCGAGCTGGTAATGCAACCATCTTACTCTAATTCAGAAAAATTGTTCTCATCGTCACCGTCGTCGTCGTGTCTCGGCGTCAAACGGATCTTTCCGGCGGAAACACTGACGAGCAGCGACTTGAGAGCTCTGATGATGCTATCAGGTGAAGAAGTCCCATGAATGCTTCTCGGCTGCTTGCTCTGCTGCTTGTAAAGAGGCGTACAGCAGAAGAACGCCGCGACGGACACAGCCATGGCGGCGCAGGGTATGGCGAAGCCGATGCCCCAGCCGACGGTGTCCTGTACGTAAGGCATGGTGGAGTTGCCCAGGAGGCTGCCGCAGCATATGCCGAAGTACCACCACTGGAAGAAGGCGCTCTTCACCTTGCCCTTCTCCTCCGCCGTACCGCCGTCGCCGTCGTCGTCTCCAATGTTGAGCTGGTCGGCGCCAAAGGCTTGCAGCGAAGGGTTGTACCCGCCTTGCCCGATGGAGATCAGGTATAGCGGGAGGTAGAGGGAGGAGCGTGGCATCCATTTGTGAAGCAGTGCCCATGATGTTAATCCTATCAGCCCCTGATAAGCATTATTAGTAGAAAAAATGGTAAGTAGCTACCTTTACAGTTCTGAAGAATCTCACTGTTATGATGCAGTAGCACTAATATCATGTCTTCTGAATCAACTTAAACTACACCAAACGCGTGCATTTCTGAGTGCAGAACAAATCTTATTGGTCCTTAAGCACTACAACTTTGATTTGATGGTTGATGCCAGTAACTAATTGTAAACCAATGTTTCCCACATTGGTGCCATAGAGACAAAAATCAGTGTTAAGCAAAACATGACCAAAATCAGGGGAGTTTGCATCCATGGACGAGACAAGACGACGGACATATAACTAATGAAGGAAGAATTTGGCTTACGGCGACGTAGAGAAAGGAGGAGGCGGCGATGGTGGAGTAGCGATCCCAGTAGGAGTCGGCGAGGACGGCGCTGACGAGCGGCAGCATGGAGGTGACCCCGGCCCAGGCGCTGACGGTCATGGCCGCCGCCGACGTGCTCATATCCACGACGTCGGTAAGGTACGTCACCATGTTGCACGCCACCCCCTTGAACGCGAACCTCTCCGCGCCAGCAACCACTGCACTCAGCTCAAACGCCCATGAACAACTAAACAGCAACTCAACGCTGAATCCAGCAACATCTTTCTAGCTAGGCCGGCCATTAGGTACGCGCGTACCTATGATCAGAACACACGGCCTGCTCAGCGTCGCCGCCGCCGACGATCTCTTCTCCGGCGCCATGGCCACGACGTACAGCTATGGATCGATTGGCGGGCGGGAGTGGCACCTCAGTGAATCGGCTCCAAGATTCACCTACTTATAGAGTTGAGATAGAGATAGGCCTTGATCTGCTTTCTCTTCTCTCCACATTATTGCACATTGCGCACTCGGTGCGATATAAATCGGTATACAGAGGTGACCAGAAGCCAAGCTCTCGAGTTTCTTTCTGTGAGCTAGCCAGGAAGTGGGATCCAACAAAACTTACACAAATGACAAGTCCTCTGGTCAGCCTTTTTTTAAAGGAAAAAATTAAAGTGCTTTTCCCCCTCTGGGATGATATATTGAAATGGGAATTCAGTGTTTTCTCTCTTGTGTGCATGGTGGCGTCTCCACGACACACGTGTTGGTAGTCTGGATTAGGGGAGAGAAAGCTATGAGAAAAAGCTAGTGCATTAGTTTGCTAGTTAGTTGCATGCAGTATGCTTGGCCGTGTCATGTGCTTCCTGAAGAGGTTTCAAGAGGTAGATTTAGTCGCTGAGATAGTGCTTCATGTAGGCACAAAAAATAGGACTTTAGCTGGTGGCTTGAGGCGTGGGAGTAGTGGCCGCATGGTGTGTGTGTGTGTGTGTGTGTGTGGCTAGTGGGGTTCGTCCTTCACTGCCCTTTTGTGCTGCCTACTTAAGGCATTGTATTCATGTTTATATGTAAATGAGAAAGAGAGAGAAAATGTAGCCACACTGGTCAGCAAGAAAGTATTCTGGAGAAAGCCTTGTTCTTCCTCCTTGGCTAGTGTGAGTGTGTGTGATTCAGCTCCAACAGTTTCTTCGTACTCGTGAAACCGGGGTACAGTTGCATAACTTGCATGGTTCAGTCCACTGAAATGGCCGCATGTGTGTCTATTCCATTTATTCTGCAGAGAGTTAAAGCTTCACAGTTGTGCAGCCTAGCTAGCTATTTGGGTGGGTGTCACTGTGTGCCTGCTGTAAACGGTGCAAAGGCGGAGAAAGAAGCGCAAAGATGTCTAGCCAAGTGAAGCGGAAAATGAGTGCATTTCCTTCTTGGGACAATAGGCAATTTTCCACTTATGTGCATCGATGGAGTATCAAAGCAGACAGAATATAAGTTCACCAAAGACAAATCTAATCACGAGAAGTTAGCAACGCCCACTCCGTGAATCACTAGTGTATTCCCGCAAAAACAAAATGTTGATTGTCTCCACCTTTTCCTTTCAGGTGGTTTGAGGACTCAACATTGTTGGTCTTCAAAATGCCGGAGAAAGAGGCCTCGACATCGTTGGTGCTGAAATTGCTCTTTCACACGAACTCTGTTTTCTACGAGCTTCGTCGACTTGGACTCCTTCACTATGCGATGCTCTTAGATTATCTCGTCCTCGATCTTCTCGGCCTCGCGCTCGCTCGGCTTCCTCTCACCACTCGCGGCGTGGATAGTAATCCTACAACGTCGTTGTTGCCGCATCTGCGTCCATCTCTAATTTGTTTTGGAGTTCACATCCTCCTCATCCGCTGGACACACGTGCTCGACGCCGTGACGCTGTGCGGGCAGGGAGGAGCTCCCAGAATCCGAAGATGGGGAGGATGTTGCTGGATGCCGTGGGTGCGGCAAGGAGCCACTAAGTCATGCATGAAAGGCGAGCGGTCTTCTTCTGTCGAATGTGTGGCGTTGATTTGTTCCACTAGGACAACAACGAGGAGCATTCTATAGGGCTCGTCAACGCGGCCGAGGAAGTTGCCTCGTCGGCAACACCTGTCATGCGAGAGGAATGCGAGAATGCTTTACACGCGTCGAAGGGAAACTGAGTAGATAATTTGGAACTGCACATGGTCAATTTAGTTCACACGGTGTGTGTGCGATGCTTCTACAATATGCACACGATTTCATATTTCTAATCGTGTGTGATATGTAGCAAATGCGTCACAAAACAACAAGCTCTATGCGATTCTTTGGCCTTCGTATGCGGGTTGAGCCCTTCCACACTGATGTTAACGAAGTCATGACATGCGCCTCGCTATTAACAGACACTTCATCTTCCACTAAAATATATCACCAGTTAAATGCCTATATATAAGCAAAATGTCATATCGTATGTCGATACTGACATTAGAAAAGTGTGTACATATGCATTGGCCGGTGTACATATATACATCTAATATCCTCGGTGCAAGTTTCTTTCTGTGACATTAGCCAAGTTTCTTTCTGTGAGCTAGCCAGGAAGTGGGATCCAACAAAACTTACACAAATGACAAGTCCTCTGGTCAGCCTTTTTTTAAAGGAAAAAATTAAAGTGCTTTTCCTCCCCCTCTGGGATGATATGGCAATTCAGTTTTTCTCTCTTGCATGTGTGCATGCTGGCGTCTCCACGACAGAGAGCCAGATAGTAGCGCAAAAACATCACAGCTAGCTTTTTAAAACATGACCACGTACGTGCTTCACCTAGCTTAGCTAGTGTGTTTCAACATGTATACGTAACTCCTGCTTATTTTTCTTCGGAATACGTAAGCTTTCAACTTTGGAGAACTTAGAGTTATATATTGTGTCCAAATTAATGGCGTGATATATAACTAGGAGTTTCTTCTTGATATGCTGGATCGACCTTGGTTTCTTTTAGCTAATTAATCTTGTCACGTGTTGCCGGTGTTGGTAGTCTGGATTAGGGGAGAGAGGCCATGAGAAAAAGCTAGTGCATGAGTTTGCTAGTTAGTTGCATGCAGTATGCTTGGCCGTGACATGTGCTTCCTGGAGAGATTTCAAGAAGTAGATTTAGTCGCTGAGATAATGCTGCATGTAGGATCAAGAGTGGGACTTTAGCTGGTGGCTTGAGGCGTGGGAGTAGTGGCCGCATGCTGTGTGTGTGTGTGGCTAGTGGGGTTAGTCCTTCACTGCCCTTTTGTGCTGCCTACTTAAGGCATTGTATTCATGTTTATATGTAAATGAGAAAGAGAGAGAAAATGTAGCCACACTGGTCAGCAAGAAAGTATTCTGGAGAAAGCCTTGTTCTTCCTCCTTGGCTAGTGTGAGTGTGTGTGATTCAGCTCCAACAGTTTCTTCGTACTCGTGAAACCGGGGTACAGTTGCATAACTTGCATGGTTCAGTCCAGTGAAATGGCCGCATGTGTGTCTATTCCATTTATTCTGCAGAGAGTTAAAAGCTTCTACGGGATTGAATTTGGCAATGACAATGACATTGCAAACACAGTTGTGCAGCCTAGCTAGCTATTTGGGTGGTTGTCACAGTGTGCCTGCTGTAAACGGGGGGAAGACTTGCATAGGATCTCACCTTTAGGTGAGATCGTAGGATCACGCAGAAAAAACATATTTGCGAATTGCTAAAAAATCTGAAAAAATTTGACAACATGCATCTCGGTACTTTGCACAATGTCAAAAAATTTCAGCTCAAAATTTGACCTACAGCGTGAGAAACAAAAAGAGAAATTTCGGTGTGAATAGTGTTTTGCACTGTAGGTCAAATTTCTCTTTTTTGCACTATTCACACCGAAATTTCTCTTTTTTGTTTCTCACGCTGTAGGTCAAATTTTGAGCTGAAATTTTTTGACATTGTGCAAAGTACCGAGATGCATGTTGTCAATTTTTTTCAGATTCTTTAGCAATTTGTCAAATATGTTTTTTTTGCGTGATCCTACGATCTCATCTAAAGGTGAGATCCTACCCAAGTTGCCCCCCTGTAAACGGTGCAAATGCGGAGAAAGGAGGGCAAAGATGTCTAGCCAAGTGAAGCGGAAAATGAGTGCATTTCCTTCTTGGGACAAGAGGCAATTTTCCACTTATGTGCATCGATGGAGCATCAAAGCAGACAGAATATAAGTTCACCAAAGACAAATCTAATCACGAGAAGTTAGCAACGCCCACTCCGTGAATCATTAGTGCATCCCCGCAAAAAAAATGTTGACTGTCTCCACTTTTTTCCTTTCAGGTGGTTTGAGGACTCAACATTGTTGGTCTTGAAAATGCCGGAGACAGAGGCCTCGACATCGCTGGCGCCTGGCGGTGAAATTGCTCTTTGACGCGAACTCTGTTTTCTGCGAGCTTCGTCGACTTGGACTCCTTTACTACGCGATGCTCTTAGATCATCTCGTCCTCGATCTCCTCGGCCTCACGCTAAGCTTCCTCCCACCACTGGAGGTGTGAATAGCACTCCTACAACGTCGTTGTAGCCGCGTCCGAGTCCATCTCTAATTTCTTTCGGAGTCTTCCTCCTCCTCATCCGCCGGACACACGTGCTCGACGCGGTGACGCCGCGTGGGCGGGGAGGAGATCCCAGAATCCGAAGATGGGGAGGATTTCCTGGATGCCATGGGTGCGGGAAGGGCCACTAAGTCATGCATGAAAGGCGAGCGGTCTTCTTCTGTCGAACCATTGTTCATGTGTGGCGTTGATTTGTTCCACTAGGACAACAACGAGGAGCATTCTAGAGGGCTCGTCAACGCGGCCGAGGAAGTTGCCTCGTCGGCAACACCTGACATGCGAGAGGAATGCGAGAATGCTTTACACGCGTCGAAGGGAAACTGAGTAGATAATTTGGAACTGCATGCACATGGTCAATTTAGTTCACACGGTGTGTACGCGATGCTTCTACACTATGCACACGATTTCATATTTCTAATCGTGTGTGATATGTAGCAAATATGTCACAAAACAACAAACTCTATGCGATTCTTTGGCCTTCGTATGCGGGTTGAGCCCTTCCACACTGATGTTAACAAAGTCATAGCATGCGCCTCGCTATTAACAGACACATCACCTTCCACTACAATATATCACCGGTTAAATGCCTATTGACAAGGCAAAATGTCATATTGTATGTCGATACGACATTAAAAAGTATGTACACAACTACACATGCATTGGTGTACATATATACACATCTAATATCCTCGGTGCAGTGCCCATTCACCAAAGAAAAATAGGTCAACACCTAGTCAAGAATTTGTCAATATTTTTTCCACGTGTCTACAAAAAGTAGAAATGCACCAGAAGACATATACCTAATTAGCGTTTCTTTCGCCAAGGATTGCAAGTGCCAAATTTGCTACCACCCACCCGTACGGTTCACTTTCTCCAGAGTCCCGGCCGATCTCGCAACTCACTGGAGGATGAGAGATGAGATGACAAAGGAGGAGAGGGACGCATACGGGCTTTTTTTTCTCCCCGACGTACCAAACTCGATCTCCGGCTGCTTGCCGATGCGGAGATCACTGTCTACTTTCAGTAGTACACTGATCAGTCCTCTTTTCACGGTGTTTCCTTTTCATCTGGCCCTTTGGCTTGGGCCCCGTGACTCATGCTGCCGTCCGGCGTGAGTGGCCGCTGACGCCGACGGAGTTCAGCTAGCCGGCCGGACGGTGTGTGTGGGTGGTAGCATTCTATGGTGCGCCGGATCGACTTTAGCGTAGGGAGGCCATCCCATCAGTGGACGCTGGACGTACATTTGGTACGATATATATATCCTACACATGTATACAATATACTACTCTCTCCGATACATAAAAAGTGTCGCTCATTTTGTGCTAGGTTAGTACAAGCTTTGTACTAAGTGTGCGATATTTTTTATGGATCGGAGAGTAGTTCCGTTCCATAATTCTTATCCTTGTTGAAATAAAACCACGACAATAATTATGGAACGGGGGAGTATTTTTTAGAACGATTTTTTTTGTAACTGCAGAGTCAGTTGCTGCATTTCCACTGACAAAGCACGCTCGACAGTCCAGCCAATGACTGATGGACCTTCTATCTGCTGGAGGCCACATGTCAGTGTTTTTGTGTGTGGTGTTGACACATTTGTGGCTTCAATATTGGGGAAACAACGCCCGCATCACTCTCCATTTCCCTCCCCCCCCCCCCCCCCCCCCCAATTTAATTTCTTCTCCTTGCGGTGGTTGCTGTCTTCGTGCACTCCGGTGACGCATCGGCGGTCGATTTCGACGCGTAGTATGCCCCCACCCTTCCTCTTTCATGTGTTCTGTTTGGTTTGATTTTTGTTTGCATCACTTTGTGCTTCGATAAACAACAAAGGGAGATTTTTTTTTGCATCGGGTTTCTGCTTAATCTGATGAGCGATTGTGGTGTTTTCCGCTACTTCAAGGTGAGATTCACTTCTCCTCTCTTCCCAAATATGCTCATTTAGTCCGATTTTTTCCTCGGGATCTGGTCAGGTCTCGTTTCCATGCTTGTTCCGAAAGGGATGTTTCATAGGGAATGCAGTTGTGCACCATCAGCACAATATTACTTGAGTTTGACGGTGCTCTTCGAACCTAAACACAAACCTCAATGTGTGTGGATCTGCATATTGCTAGGTGTGTGTACATTATGGCTCGAACCAGTAAACCTGCCAATTTTAGGAAACAAATATGTTTGCGATTTAGAGTATGAGTGAGAACATATGGCTCCCGAGCTATAAGGGGCCCTCTATGACTAAAAAAACAACGGATTTTTTACACATACGAAAAGATGATTTATCTGAACGTGCAGAATCTTGTCGAAAATATGTTATTGTTTGGGCTACCCAAAAATCACAAAATTGTGGCTCATAGGAGGGATTAATTTTTGAACTCGGATAAAAGTAAAAATTCATAAATAAATTTTTTTATTTAAACCTCCCATATTTTAAAATCCATGTGAGTTCGTCTCAGGACAACCTAAATTTCAAGTTTAATAAGGACCACCAATATAATTCACCGCATGCAAGTTGAGGATGCCAAGAGTGTCCGGGAGAAATACAACCGCCACTCTGACACCGTGGAGTGGAGGGGATTCTCAATTCCCGTCCGTTGCATAGTAAGATTTTTTTTTGGTGTGGTTTTGTTGTCGTAATGACTTCGCATAAAAAAATGTCTCAAATATATAGTCATCTGGCTCCAATCCCGTCCCGGTGATGTTTGGTCTGACATTGTAGATGAGCTTGTAAGATTTTGTTCCAATCAGTCTTCATGCACGTAGGATTGACTCTTGTTCTAGCGTGTTGGTGTGGCACCACCGGCATTGTAGTTAGTGGATAGAATGTAGAATCATCATCACTCCTTGTATGCAGAACCTTTATGAACAAGGAGAACCCATGCTGAAAAAAAGTTTTACCTGCAACAAACAACTCCTCAATCAAGTATGGAAGAGTAAGAAAACCATTCCTAGGATATAAGCTTTCGTTTGGCGTTTCCTTCGCAGGGCGATTCCTATAGGAGCTAGATCTGGTAAATATTCCAAACACATAAGAAAGCTTTGTTGCATGTGTGGACTAGTGGAGGATGGCATTCTTTTTTTTTTCATGTGTCCTTTTGTTAAAGTAGTATGGTTCTTATCCCCTCATGCATTCGTGTTGATTTAGTTACACAAAATTTCAGTTCTTAGACAAATCATCTTAAACTTGTTGAACATGAATCATCCCCATGCTTGATTCAAAATATATATTTGGTGCTTGGAAGTCTAGCAATGACTTTCTTTTTTTACAGGAAGAAGGGCGAACCTTACCATCATTCTTATTTCTCAAGCTCTTCACAGTAATTCAGATTTATGTAATGTTGTTGATCCTAGGCTGCAGGAGAAAGTAATGCACCAAACATTGTCTCAGCCACACGTTCCGGAGCAGGTGCCCCATTTACAATAGACTTGTCTATCCCGGACGCGGCAGTTTTTCATATGCTTCCTGGTAATGCAGTGTACTATGCAGGAAACAACGACAAAACTTGGTGTCTTACTTCGGTACAAGGTCGGCAAGCATTGTTTATCATGATTCGTGCCTCAATTTCTCCCAACGTCTTTAGTGCTACATGCAGAGACTAATGCCTTGCTGCCAGCAAGAAAACTCTCAGAGATGTTGACCATCTACATGCCGAGGTTATTACCTGACAACCAGGATCTTGCATAAAGCAGGCACCTAGATCGTCCACTTATCACTTGGATACAAGGACATGATGGCAGTTTCTTCGACGCTTTGTCCATGTCGACATGTCGACAATTCAAGTATTCCACATGAAAATGGACCTAGATGGGGTAGCCCATAATTGTTAGTTCAGTTAATGTATCAGGTCCTTGTCTTGCAATTTCTACTCACTTGTCAGGACTATGTAATCAACATTGTTTCATGCATCTCAACTGAGTAGAACCATAAGCGCACAAAAAGAGCTAGGGCTACATTGGGTACCTCCCCATCTCGAACTCCACCAGTGGCCGCCAAAGCACAATAACGTCACAACTACTCACCGGGCCCCTCCTCTGCTCGCCAACCTTGAGATATCTCCTTCCAAATGTCATGATTGCTCGTTTGGAGCTCCACACATCAAGGTTGGTCAACAAATCAACGTATCCTCCGAAATTGAGGGGAATGGGCTTGAAGGTAGCTGGATTTGTCATTGAGAGGGCTCCAGCGAGCCTGACTTGTCACCTGCCACCTCGAGGGCGCTGAGCTCGGTGCTCCAACCCGAGGTTACTCATTTGGAATTGCGTACATATGAGCCCGATGGTGCGATGATTCTATACGTTAGTTGCAAACGTTTTCATGAGGTGTTACAAATGTTGATCTCCCATGTTGTATATGGGTTTTGACTTTCTCTCAGAGAGCTTGTTGCGGCCCGTGGGATCTGCCGCATACCCATATGTTTTTGTTGCATTGTTGTTTTCTAAATGTTGTGATGTTTTTTTTTATGATTTGGATCAAATGCTACCATGATACTGCTATAATAAAAAAAATCGTTGCACAAGTCAAGTATGCTGCAAGAGTTAGGGTGTGTTTGGTAGGGTGTATGAAGTGGGCAGGGCTATCTCACCTCATACAAGCTGAGTTGGGCCAGGTTGGGCTGAGAGATATTGCTGTGTTTGGTAGCCTGTATAAGCTGAGCCGGGTTGGAACAAGAGTCTGTTTGGTAGGGTGTATGAACTGGGCCACGCTGGGATGGTTCTAGAAATTGAAAATTACATATAGATCCAAATTCTTACAGAAAGAACCCTGAACAAGAATAAAAAAAGCAATCGAGTCCTCCGTGGCGGCGCTCGTCTCCTGTGCTCATCTCCGGCGTGAGGAGGCGGCGGTGGTGTCCGTCCGTGACGACCGTGGTCCTCCTTGGCGTCGGTGCGGGGCGGTGATGGTCGTAGTTGTCCGCGGCGGCTCTAGGAGGAGTCAATGGAGAGAATCAATGCCGGCGCGACTCCGGGGCGGCTCGTCTCCTGTGCTCATCTCCGGCGTGAGGAGGCGGCGGTGGTGTCTGTCCGCGACGACCGTGGTCCTCCTCGGCGTCGGTGCGGGGCGGCGATGGTCGTACTTGTCCGCGGCGGCGCGAGGAGGAGCCAGTGGAGCGAATCCATGCCGGCGCGACTCCGGGGAAGCTCGACTCCATGGCGGCGCTCCTCTGCGCTTGCTCGACTCCGCGGCGGTGCGAGGAGGCGCGGTGACGTGAGGAGGCAGCGACGGTGCCCCGAGGAGGCGGCGACAGTGAGGCGAGGAGGCTGTGGCAGTGTCGGCGCGACGAGGCGACGACGGAGGAGACACGGCGTGAGGGTGAGAACGACTCGCGGGGGGGAAATGAATCGACCGGGGTGGGACGGTGCGCTGGCCGAAGCTCGGTGGGGCCCACGCGTGGGAGGGTTTCCTGTATGACCTCAGCCAGGCTGAGGTGCGAAGCTCGATTCGAGCTTCACAACCCAGCTAGGCTGAGGAGTCTTTTCTGTATAAAGTGGGCAGGGCTGAGGGGAGGGAGCCGGGCTACCAAACAACCCAAAATTGGGTGGGAAGGGTTGGAGAGAGATTTTCTAGAGGGAGCCGGGCTACCAAACACACCCTTAGTTTTACGAAGATCTGAACGATTTAGAAGGGGCCGGTTTCTCTCCAGATCTGCCGGCCGACGCCTAGCAAGTCGCCAAAACAAAAAGGGCACTCAAGAAAAAAAAGCGCACGGTCACCGCACGTGACTGGCCTCGGCCTTCCTTTCCTTCCTCCTCCGATCTGCACAACAACTCCAGCTTGCATCACACTTTCCATGATTAAACTAAGCTCGCAATCAATCTGAGCCGCAGCTTGGACTAAACCCACACCGATCACACCACAGCTCCACACCCTTCCCACCCACGCAGCAGCTCGCTTGATTCCCACTCCCGCCGCCCGAGATCCGAATCCGGCGATGCCCGAGGCGGGGCTGCTCCCGCCGCCGGCCGCGGCGAGCTCCCCGGCCGCCTCCCGGGCCAGGCGGCGGCGCAGGGCGTGGCGGCGCCCGCGCGGGCTGCTCTGCTGGGGCGCCCTCGTCGCCTTCTTCTTCCTCATGAACTGGTGGATGTTCTCCCGCCTCCAGGACCCCGCCGCGCGCCCGCGCTTCCGCCTCCGCCGCCACCCGCCCCCACCCAACTCCTCGCTCTCCACCCTGGTAAGTAATGCCGGTGCTTCCCTTTGCTTTGCAGCAGATGAGTGCTCCGTGGGCCTGATCCGGCGAAGGTGCTGGTAGTATGCTAGCTAGCTGGGCAGGGCAGTGACAGTGAGAACGCCACTTGTTCTTGCAATGTGATAAGCTAGTAATTCGTATGCTTCAAAATCAATGCTCTGTTTATCGGTATAAACTTTCTAATTTTGCATCTACTGCGACAATCTTAAAATAACTTGCTTTAGCACTACAGGGCCCTGAAATCTCCCCTTCTTATGGCCATGGAAATTTCTGCGGAAGGATGACAACATTTCCAAATAAAAATCTGCCATGCCAGAAAATTTCAAATACAAATTCAATCCATATCTCGAGAAAGAAAAAAAAAATCCTGCTGTCAGTAGGATCTATGGGCTACTATATTCAGAGCCAAATTTGAATTACACGCTATTAACAGCAGGTCGTCTCTACCTTTTGTCAATGTGCTGTCGGATCTGTGGGCTTAAAATTTTGTGTTATTGTAGATGCATGCTGTGTTAGTGTAGACGAGTTTTTTCCCTGAGAATTTCTCGTTACCTTTAGAGGAATTTCCTGTGCTTGGGAGCACCTGGAGTACTCTAATTCCAAGAGCAGCGTATACAACTTCCTTAGTTCAGTTATTGGCATAGTTTTATTTTTTAGGATAATGTCATTCTGGGATGCCATGCAAGGTACATCTTTTTTGAGGGAATCAAAGTACTATTTTTTCCTGTAAAAAAATAAACATGCATGTTGTTGGATATAGTATAACATTCTGAGGAATGATTTTTATTGCTCTAATGTTTCAAGGAAGAGGTGCGTGCTGCTGAAAAGGGGAAGAGGCATCATCAGGTCATGCTCACCCGTATGCTTGCTTTGGCAGCCCATGCCTTGGCAGAGGTAGCGTTCATAAATGCAACTGTGTGTTATTTACATCTTCATGGAAACTTGTTGTTTGTAATGTATAATGTTAATTACCTAGGCAGAGAGTAGGCCAGAACCCAAGGACTTATGGAAAGAGCCGATAAATGCTACTTTGTGGAGACCTTGCTCTGACCAAAGGGATTCGGAAGCATCAGGTAGTATCAGTTCGTCAGGTAAGCTTCAGTGTTGTTGTTTTGTACTTACACACACTAGTGTCGATTTTCTGTCTTTCCACCCATTGCTTATTTATTGTTCTGTTGTTTTATTGTACCTCCTTTTCATAATTGCAGAGGGAACAAATGGTTACATCATCATCAGTGCAAATGGTGGAATTAACCAGCAAAGGGTAGCGGTGAGTAGTTTTAACTAATGCGTAACATCAGGTGTGGTCTATTTATTCCTTGATGTTTCCGATGTTTCCATTCCTTGATGAAAGGATGGTGATTTATTTTAATTCTAACATTATAATGGACTCTGATTGATTCATTGAATGAATAATGACAACTAGTATCATACTGTCCTTTAGTTTAGAGGCTCATATATTTAATGCGTTTGTTTTCCAATGAAGGAATCGGCTATGATTTATGACCCATACATAGACCACAGTAATGTTCTATACTTATATATTATTTATAAAAAGGTTTTACATAAATGCAATGTCAGAGCTTGGTCAAGGACGACAAACATCCTTTATGGCATGAATCCCAATCCAAGGCTTTTACTTGACAATGATTTGGAGCAAGAGGATTCTAATGCTGATACTAGAACATGTTTGTATCTTATGTAATTTGAAACGACACTGGTTTAACTTAAACAAATTTCTTGAAGGGAACTGCAGTTAAAGTTTAGATTTTCTGAACTACTATTCAAACTTCATTCATTAATTTAATTGCATTTCATTTTATCTTTTAACAGATCTGTAATGCTGTTACTATCTCCCGATTGCTCAACGCAACTCTTGTCATTCCAAAATTCTTGTACAGTAATGTTTGGCTGGACAAAAGGTATATCTTAGTCTTGTGTGTTGATAGCTTGTTCCAGTGATTGAATAATTCTATTATGTCCTAAAGAGACAATTTTAAATTCAATTTCTTAGCCAGTTTGGAGATATATATCAGGAGGATCATTTTATCAAATATTTGAAATCTGATATTCGGATTGTGAAGGAGCTTCCTTTGGAATTGCAATCATTGGACTTGGAGGCGATCGGTAGCCTTGTAAGTAATCTTAGTTTTGGTGGAAGTTCTTGGAAGGTGGAAAACAAGTTTTGATACTCATTTTTTATTGCCCAACTCTCTTATTCTTCTGTAGGTCAACGATACAGATGTCATGAAAGAGGCAAAGCCAAGTATATATGTAAAAAAGATACTACCTATTTTGCTGAAGAATAGAGTTGTCCACTTTGTGGGATTTGGTAATCGCTTATCTTTTGACCCAATACCTTTTGAACTTCAGGTATTGCCATTTTCTATTGATTGCCTCTATTTACCTGCAAAGCCATGAGCATGTGAAATTCCTTGAGTTATCTTCAAACTTGTTACTCTATGTTGCATAAATACTGGTGGTGGGCAGTGTATTTTAACAAGACGCATACCGGCCTACCAGAGCTATAATATGAGTTCAAACTCATGCATGGACTGAGATACTATAAAGAAGCTATAACTATGTTGTTTGCTAGCTCTCTTATGGCTCTGTTGCTGATGTAGCTACATGTTAAAGTACATACAAGAAACATCTATATTGCATTGGAACTTCACTGTGTTGCTATGAAAATAATAATTCAAAGCATGTTCTGACTATATATTCTTACTGTTCTACAGAGACTGCGATGCAGATGTAATTTTCATGCTCTTCGATTCGTACATAAAATACAAGAAACTGGTGCATTACTCGTAAATAGATTGCATGGTCACATGCCCCATTTGGCACCTTTGGAAGATAATCTCTTAGGTCACTTTGCTGGGAAATCCATCTCCAGTGGGAACAGGAACGAGTCATCCAAATATCTGGCTGTTCATCTCAGATTTGAGATTGATATGGTTGCATACTCATTGTGTTACTTTGGTGGTGGTAAAGACGAGGAAGAGGAACTAGAAATCTATCGTCAAATCCATTTTCCTGCTCTGACTGAACTCAAGAAGACAACAAAGTATGTTTGCCATCGTATGTTTTCCATTTCCAGTTATTTTTCATGCTCTATTTGGGTATTCATGACTGTGAAACGATGGATGGATCTTCTATGCCAAACCAATAGGCCATCCAATCAAATCTATTGTGCCTTTTGGAAAAGTATTTATTTCTGAAAATCCCAACTACTGTTTCAGGTTGCCATCTGCTGCTTTCTTGCGATCTGAAGGCAAATGCCCCCTTGCACCTGAAGAGGCTGTGCTTATGCTTGCGGCTATTGGTTTCAAGCGCAGTACTAGTATATACATTGCAGGTGCTGAAATTTACGGAGGCAGGCATCGGATGGCTGCCATAAGTCGTTTGTATCCTGCTTTAGTAACTAAAGAAACACTTCTTTCTCCATCGGAACTTGAACCGTTCAGGAATTTCTCGTCGCAGGTAACTCTTCAAAGAAATATTTTATTTGATTTGGTATAGGTAGGAAAGATGCAAATATAATGTTGTCACACATGAATGTAAACTATAAATTACAGTAGTATACATGCTTGTTGAAGGCGTCAAGCTTCAGATGGGTATGAACTACAGAATATCAAGAGCAAAAGGTGTTTCTTAGATCTAGCCTACAATTTGATAAAAATGAGTACAAGATTGCATGCGCAACACCAGACATGTTCTATTTTTTTGTGCTCCACACTGAAGGTGACTCATGTGGGCACGTAAGTTTTTTTAAGGCCATGTACGTATAATTTCTAGCTCCGTTCTAAAGGTGGCTCAGTTGAGAAGTGCAAGTTCCAAGTTTGAAGGAAATACCAGAATTATTGTTAGTATCTGACAAATTCTGATTATATTTCACGGAATAATTTCAATTTTGCTCTTGCCATTTGCAGTTGGCAGCTCTGGACTTTATTGCATGTGCATCAGCCGATGCATTTGCTATGACTGACCCAGGCAGCCAGTTTTCTTCTCTCGTTCAAGGATACCGTATGTACTATGGTGGTGGGGACCTTCCCACAATAAGACCAAACAAGCGACGGTTAGCCAGCATACTTGTGAAGAACGCCACGATAGAATGGAAGGAATTTGACACTAGAGTCAAGAAACTCATACAACAAACTAAGCAAGTCCATGAGAGGCCAGTTGCAAGAAGCATATTTAGACATCCACGTTGTCCAGATTGTATGTGCAGAACAGATAGTTGAAATTTTTTGATAGTTTCTTGTGCCTAAAGCAGTATTATGCAGCCAAAGCTTATTTTTAGCGTTTTGGCTGATATCTTGACAAATGGCTTGCCCCAGAAGTACCATCGGAATCAACTCAGAAATGGGGTGCCTGAGTTCTCACTTGGAGATGAACAAAAATTGTGCATTCTAGCACAACTGTTCGGGGTCATCTTTCATTAGCTGATCGCCCTGGTCAGCTTTACATCGTGTTGCATTTGGATTCTCTGGCAGATTGTTGTCTCCTGCGTGATGTGAGTAGATCATGGACTAAATTTGCATCTGAACTATGGTACTGCCGCTGCCTTATTTTTGATAGGTCCCAGTTGGTAACAACATTGTGATCATGAGTGCATTATATGTACTGACCAAAGGGGAAAAAACAACTGCTACCTTATTTCTGTTAAGACTCTACATTATTTTGGCTGATATCTTGACGGGATCTATCACTTGACAAATCTGGCTTTCTGGATTGGGGTGTGCCATATCTATTGTGGCTTCGACCGTCATTTGGTGAGTCAAGTTCTCAAATCCCAACCTGCTGCACTTCTTGTTCCTATTCTTTTTCAGATGGTTAGTGCTGTGTTATACAAGCCGTACATATTTTGTAAATTGTAACTTGTACCAAAGAACAAAGTTACCATTACAGTGAGAGCAATGCTATCCCTTTTGTGTGTCTATATGCATGCTGTATCATACAAGGGAGTGTTATTATTTTTTTACGTTTTTCCCTTTTCCAATTTGCTGGATAGATGATGTTGGAAAAGTAGTGTTGAAAATTTTGAACAGTCTATCTGCTCTACTTGCCCGGCCTTTTTATTCAGTTACTAACTTGTACAAGTAGTACATATGTACCTCCCATTTGGTATGTTGTATGGATGTCTGAAGTGCAGCTTAGCAGAATCCTTGATGCATAGCAGTACATATGGATTGTGTCGGAGATTGTCCCCAGGAACTAGGGGTGTCTCCAAGGTATCGTGTAAGGGGCTGAACACGGAATCAACAATCCACAACGTGCTCCGGCGACGGTGCTCGTCAGGCTCGCTGCGGACGACACTGCAGAGATTGACACAAGGTATTACCCAGGTTCAGGGCCCTCTTGTGGAGGTAAAACCCCTACGTCCTGCTATGGTGTATTGCACTGCTTGAGGAGTTTACAGTACAAGGAGAGCTTGTCGAGCTCGAGGTGGCTAACAATGGCTACTTACTAGTCTTTAGATTTAGGGTTAGGGTTTGCTAGAGCGGCACCCACCGAAGATCGAACCCAGTGAAGAGTCGAACCCCTTGCTTGGGCGTGCTCCTCCTCCTTTTATAGGCGTCTTGGGCCTTTTCTGCCCAAACATTTGGGCGGGAAGGGCTACCACATGGCGACGAAGGAGGAGGCACGGTGCACCATAAAGGTGAGGTCTACCATAAAGGTAAAGATCGTGGACGCGGTCCACGGCAGGGGAACGGCGTCACCAAAGCTGAAAAGGGGGCACCGACCAGCTGGACAGCGGGCTGACGCTTGCCGAGGTGGGAGGCGGCCCATGGTGACGTCGTCCTTGGAGCGTAGCTGCAGACTGTTCCCTTGTCACCAAAGAGGCAATACTCGTTGTCCGCTTTGCTTGGCTCCGCTTTGTTGACTGCTTTATACACGGAAACGGCAACTGCGACGTCGTCGTCATCGCGCGTAGGCACGCGCGTCACTCTGCGCATGGCGCAGAGTCCATGTGCGCTCTGCCGCGGGGACAGAGATAGCTTCACGAAGAAAGCGCTTCGCGAGGCGAAAGGCCTCGCCAAGCCTCGCGGCTTGGTCCTTAGTAGAATTTGCGGGCGGCATCGGAGACGCCTTGTCGAAGAGCGATCCCTCGCCAAGGGAAAGAACCCTTGGCAAGGAGAACCCTTCGCGAGGAGAGAAAAACCTCGCGAAGCTCGCCAGGCTTGGAGAGCCTGGTCCTTAGTGAAAATCACCTGAAGCATCTTGTAGGCCCTGGCAGGCCGGCCCGTGGTACCCTGGTTTCCACTGTGCCGACAGTAGCCCCCGGGCCCGCGATGGGCACGCCGAGGCCCATGACGAAGGCGAAGCGTCGAGGGGCCAAAGATGCCTGACAGGGCCGCGACACGTGTCACGCAGCGGTTGCGCCCGCGGCCGCGGCCTCCTCGGCTCCAACGGGCGACGTGGTGGGGCCCGCCACGACTCGAGTGCTGGTCAATAAAGCCTGGGCGCGCAGGCGGCGCCCATTACTTCTCCCGTAACTCCTCCGCACACTTCCCCCCACGCCTCCAAACTCTCCAGAGAACTCCACTCTCCAGAGCTCTCTTCTTCTTCTCCGGCGACCAATGGCGCCCAAGAAAGCAGCCACCGACAAGGGCAAGGCCACCGTGCAGGCGAGCTCGTCGGCGGCGACGGCGCGGGCAGGCGCGTCGGCGGCGACGGCGCGGGCGGGCACGTCCGCGGCGATGGCGCGCGCCGCTGCCCTCGAGGGAGCGCTGCCGAAGACGCGAGTCACCGCAGCGACGATAGCGACGGTGCGCCACCTGGCGGCGGCGAAGACCAACGAGCATGGCGCCACCGAACTGAGGCCGGCCGGTAGCAGGCTCACCGACACCTTCTACCCCATCTTCATCCATACTCTCTACGCCGGCCTGGTACCACCATTCTCTGACTTCCTCCTGGCGATCTTGGAGACGTACCAGATCCAACTCCTTCACCTTCACCCCAACTCCATCCTCATCCTTGCCATCTTCGCCCACTTCTGCGAGGCCTACGTCGGCATCCGCCCCTCAGTGGCGCTCTTCCGCAGTTTCTATTCCCTTCGGAACTCCGCCAAGGGCGAGCGGCTCGGATGCGTCTCTTTTCGCATCGTCGACGCCCGGAGCGACAACTACATTCCCATCGCCTGGCTTGGCGAGGTCGCCGTCACCAAGGTGACGAAAAAGGTCGACAAGTTCCGCGAGAAGTGGCTCTTCGTCGACGCCAAGACCACCAACCCTCTCCTGGAGGTGCCCGAGGCGCCGCCGAGGAAATGGGCGCGCTGGTCAAGCGCGGACTTCAGGGGCTCAAAGCTTGATGCGGTGTACGTGTACTTCCGCCACATCCGCGATGCAGGGGTCACCGGTCAAATGGTGGCGAAGGACTTCACCAGGCGCCGCATCGCTCCCCTTCAACAGCACGCCGAGCCGGTGTGGCGATACGACGGCAAAGACGACGCCATGCGGCTAAGCAGGGACGGCTTCGAGCCTGATGTGCTCCGCCAGATCATGAATGTCCTCTTCACATCGCCGGATATCCCGTCCGCCAAGGAAGAGGCGGCCAAGCCGCTCATCGTCTTCGCCGAGGAGAGCATCGCGGAGCAGCGCTCGCACATGCCCATTTTCGACGAGTGGGGAATCGTGCCCGCGGGGCACAGCGGGCCTCGCCCTAACCCGTGGGCGGCGGAGCCGGAGTACGTGGACGCGGCTCCCGAGGCTGAGGAGGCCGAGTCCGCCGAGGAGGAGGCCTCGAGAAGCGAAGACCCCCTTGGCGAAGACGAGGCTTCAAGGGGCGATGACCCCGTCGGCGAGGGCGCCGGATCCTCGAGGAGCGCCCACGCCGAAGTGGACCTCCAGGTGCTTTCCTCCGACGACGAGGAGGACGCCTTCCGCATCGTCCGCTCCCAGCGCGCCGAGGGAGGGGAGGAGACGAGCGGCGGCGGAAAAGGGCGTTGCGAGCCCCGCTCCAAGGCCGTCCACGACAGGAGGGCCTCAACCGCGGGAGGCATCCCTCGCGCGGAGACAGGCGCGGCCCGGGAGGAGGCCGGAGCAAGCCTCATCCAGCCTCCCAAGGCAAAGAAGAGGGTGTGGGTGATGGCCGGCGAGTAAGCCCTCGATTTCTCTTTTTTCTTCAAGATTTCACTTTGAGAATTCCCCCCTTTGAAGGATTTTCGACTTGTCCTCTTTTCAGGCAGCCCGCGGAGCCAAAGAAACGGCGGCTCGGCGAGGCTGGAGAGACCACCAGCGTCGCCATGGAGACGCCTGCAGCCGGCGAGCCGCAGCGGGCAGTTGCCTCTCCCGCGGCCGAGCACCGCGCGGAGGCGGTGATGGCCGAAGAGAGCGTGGCGTCGCCGATTCGGGCGGCGACCCCTCCAGCGGCGGAGCACCACGTGGAGGAGGAGACTGCAGAGGCGGCGACGTCGCCAACCAGGGCGGCGACTCCTCCGGCCCAGCAGGAGGCGGAGGAAGAACCCATGGACAAGGACATCGTCGCGGAGCCGCCTCCAGAGGAGGGGGCCTCGAGAAGGGCTGACGCGCCCGAGGCCGCGGCGGGCGCGGCCGTTGTAGGGGGGCCGGAGGCGCCCCTGCAGAGCAGGAGGCAGAGACACCTCCGGAGCCCCCAAGTGACGGGGCCAGGGGCGAGGAGATGCCCAGCCCCCTGAGGGCTCCTGATGTGGGCGGCAAGGACGACGCCCCCACAAGCCCCCACGCCGCGGCGGGGGCCGCCACAAGCTTGGGGCAGGATGCCTTAGGTGCCTCGACAAGCGTCGAGGCCTCTGCGCCCCACAACAGCGTGGGAATCTCCTTGGCGCTGCAGGCGCCGCATCGCCAAGCGGCTCATCGTCGGATCATCCTCAACCGGGCGCGGCGAGCGCTCGACGGGCTGGAGGAGCAGCTCGCCAGGGAAGAAGACGCCCTGGCGGAGGAAAAAACGAGGCTCAGCGAAGCCTGGGCCCTGCTCTTCGAGAGGGTAGAGGTGTGCCGCCGGTGGGATGCGGCGGCCCAGGCGGAACGCCAAGAGGCCCTCCGCTTCGCCAAGGAGACCCGTGACAGCGTCAAGCGGGAGGCGCAGGAGGTGATGGACGAGCTTGGCGCCGCCAGGGAAGCGCTCGAGGTGGAAACCACCTCCAAGCACGCCGAGCTGGCGGCCGCGAAGCAGAAGTTCGCCGCCGACTCCGAGGCCGCCAAGGCCAGCCTGAAGGAGCTTCGCGAGGAGCTGGACGCCCGCGAGGGGCAGCTGGCGCCTCGCGAGGCCGAGCTGAAAAGGCGCGAGGAAGAGCTCTCCCTCCAGAAGAAGGAGCTGCAGCAGCGCGA
This sequence comes from Puccinellia tenuiflora, assembly GCA_012064385.1. Classification (NCBI taxonomy): domain Eukaryota; kingdom Viridiplantae; phylum Streptophyta; class Magnoliopsida; order Poales; family Poaceae; genus Puccinellia; species Puccinellia tenuiflora. Next base: position 958,632 of record QRDG01000195.1, read on the forward strand.
GGAGCAGGTCCAGCGGCTCGTGAAGGACCAGGCCACCCGCGAGGGGCAGCTGGCGGAGCGTGAAGGCCGGGTGGCCACCGACGAGGCCAACCTTGCAGCAGAGCAGAAAAGGCTCCAAGAAGAAGCTGACCTCAAGGTCAAACTCGTCCGCGAAAGCCTCTCCAAGGAGTATAACGAGAAGGTCGCGAAGCACGAGGACCGCCTCAAGACCAAGCGCCAGGAGCTCGAGAAGCGCATCAAGGAGCTTGAGTAGGAGGAGAAGCGGTTGACCTCTTGCCTCGAGGTCTCTCGGGAGGCCCAGACGCGCGCTGAGGGGAACGCCATTGCCCTGGAGAGGGACCTGGACGAGCTCCGGCAGCAGGTGGGGCCGGTCACGGCCCTGGTGGAGCAGGCACGAGATCAGCGCCAAGTTGACCGGTTCATGACGCGCCAGCGTCAAAGCATTCTCCAGAGCTTGGTAAGCCGCGTGCGCGCCGTCGGGAGAGATCTGAGGATCGACGTCCCCTCCTTCTCCGCAGCGACCGACGACGAGACCTCGTACTCGCTCTTCTTCGAGCAATTCCTTGGAAAACTTGAAGGGGTCGCGAAGAGCTTCGACAAGCGTGTCGTGGAGGAGAGTCGCGACCTCCTTGTCGTTGGCGTCACCAACATCTTCAGCAACCTCGTGAGGCTCCAGCCCCCACTTGACCTTGAGGACGTGATGGCGCCACCACGTGCCATCAGCGACAAGGCGCGGGAGACCGCCAAGCAGGCCGCCATCGCGTATGCCAAGAAATTCGACCAAGCCTTGGTCGATGAAGACGAAGGCGACGACGAGGAAGCCCTGGAAGGGGCGGAAACCACCGTGGATCGCGCAGGCACCTTAGGAGGCGCGACGGCCTGAGCTCCTTGCCTGTTGCTGGACGTGCCGAGGGCAAATTTATCTTAGTCATTTTGATTGTGAACTTTGTAAAAACTTGTTAAGTTATTGGAGTATGCTTGTGGACGTCCCTCGGGAGGCTTTTGTCTTTCCCCTTCATGTCTTTTCCGCTCTACGTTTTAGGACCCTCCCTTAGCGCTACACCACCGCCGCTTCGGTATGTGCGAGTCAGTGCTCCACAAGTCCGGGGGGTGCGTGAGGCCTTGAGAAGTAAGAGCTCCTCGAAGCGCGATGCTTGGGGCCCCCCTTTGACGTGCAAGCAGCCCATGAGGCATAGGAGAGAGAAAAGAGACTCGAGGGGCGAAAACTAGCGGGAAGAGATCTGAACAAGTGTTTAGACTTAGCTTGCCGAGGCGTTTTTTGCCTTGGAAAATGGGGTTGGTTCCCTGGCGAGGCGTTTTCGCTTTGTCGTTGCCTGAGGCTTGGAGAGCCTGTTTTCCTGCACTTGGAGAGATAGGCGTACCCACAAACAATAGACAGTTAAAGATTCTTATGGTGCTCGTAGGTTCCTTCATGTGTGTCTCGCGAGGAGAAACAGGCACCAAGGTTTTGGTGATCCTTGGTGAGTTGACGTGCGCGGGAGCTGACCCATGAGTTCAGAGCTCCTTGGGAGTTGACATGCATGAGAGCTGACCCGTAAGTTCAGAGCTCGGATCCCTTGGGTTTTAGGCGCTGCCGGGATGCTCCCGTGGCAGGGCACCCTGCTAGCCCCCGCTCGTGAGATACACAGGAGGGATCATACGAGCAGGAATAAACAATAATAACAGCTTTGCCGAAGTTCGCAAAACATGCTGGCGTGATGCTCAAAGGTTCAGAATGACCTGGAATAGGTGTTCATTACACTGGCGTGGCCAGGAGTTTTTCTTCTTTGATGATGAAGTGTCGCTCCTCCGGGAGCACGCTCCGCTTACTTAGGAGGCAGGTTGGCGCCGATGATGACGCAAGCCCCCGAGCCACTCGCCTCCAGAGACACTTGTTTTGTCGCGGCCTTCTCCTGGGAGAACAGCTGCTTCTTCTTCGCGGGGGTGCCTCGGGAGGGGTTACTCGTCCTCGTCAGCGGGTGACGCCACCGCGGCAGCCTTGTAGGCCGCTTGCGCAGCGTACAAGGCGTACGAGACCACGCCGCGGATGACAATGGTGCCACCCGAGCCGGGGAGCTTAACGAGGTTGTAGGCGTGGTGGGTCACCGCCATGAACTTGGTGAGGGCGGGGTAGCCGAGTATGGCGTTGTAGGGTAGGCCGATGTGCGCGACGTCGAAGTCGATCAGCTCGGTGCGGTAGTTGGCCTGGGTGCCGAAAGTGACGGCGAGCCTCACCTGCCCCAAAGGGGTGGTAAGACCCTCTGTCACTCCCGAGAAGGGCCTGGTAGGCATGAGCCGCTCATAGGGCACCTGCAGCTTCTCGAATGTCTCGACGGAGATGACGTTGAGGCCAGCACCCCCATCAATGAGCGTCTTAGAGACGGCGATGTTGTTGATGGTGGGGTGCAGACCAACGGGATGGTGCAAACGGTTGACGTGGACTTGGGGTGATCGCCGGAGTCGAAAGTGATGGGGCACTGGGACCACTTGAGGGGCCTGGAGGCCTCGACTCTAGGGAGGGCTGCCGCGACCTCGCGGGCGAGTTGCTTGAAGTGGCGATTGGAGCGAGGGGCCTGAGCCCCGCCAAGGATACAAGCTGCCCCGCGAGGCACCTGGTAGCCTTCGTCAGCCTCGGCAGGCAGGTTGTCGTTTGCGGGCTGGGCAGCGTTGGCCTGGGGGTTCTGCTGGTAGCTATCGTTGTAGTTGCTGTTCCAGCGTCGCCCCCCGCGGCCGCTGCGGCCTCCGCCGCGGCCTCCGCGGCCTCCGCGGCCTCCATTTGCCTCGCGAGCCTCGCGAGCCTCGCGAAGCCTCTTGATGTCGAAGCAGTCCTCGGTGGCGTGAGAGTGCCTGTTGTGGTAGATGCAGAAGGGACGGTCATCCTTCTTCTCAGGTCCTGCGGCTGGAGTGGCAGCTTGCCGAGACTGCTTGGCGTCAGGCTCTGCCGCGAGGACCGCAGTAGTCTTGCGCTTCTCAGAGGATTTCTTCTTTTTGGACCCCTCGGCAGGGTCCCCTGGCTCGTTCTTGACGAACAAGCGGCCCTCTTCAGCCTTGGCGCATTTGTCCGCCAAGTCGAAAAGCTTGACGACGGTGGTGATGTTGTCGTGGATGCCGAGCTTCTCGAGCATCCGCATGTCCGTGACCCCAGCCTGGAAGGCAGAAATGACCTGCGCGTCGGTGGCGTTGGGGATCTTGTTGCGCACTTGGCTGAAGCGCTGGATGTACTTGCGGAGGGTCTCGCCGGGCTTCTGACGCACGGCGCGGAGGTCGTTGTAGGTGAGGCCGCGCTCGTACGTGCCCTTGAAGTTGGCGATGAAGCACCGGCAGAGCTCCTCCCAAGAGCTGATGGACTCGGCGGGGAGGTTGGTGAGCCATGAGGACGCAGAGTCCTTGAGGGCCATGGGGAACCAGTTCGCCATGACCTTGTCGTCGCCCCCGGCGGCCTGGATGGCCAAAGAGTAGAGCTGCAGGAACTCCAGGGGGTTGTTCTTGCCGTCGTAGCGCGGAGGGAGGTCCGGCCTGAACTTGACTGGCCAAACGACGCGACGAAGGCTGCGAGTGAACGCGGCCGTCGTGCCGTAGGTGACCGTGCCGTTGGCAAGGGTGGCGCGGAGGTGGCGCCCGGCGGTGGCGATGTCCTGAACGGCGCGGTTGCGGCGTTCTTGCCCGCGCTCGATGCTCACGCGCGCGTCCTCAGGGGCTCGCTGCACGATCTGGCAGTCGTGCGGCGACGACGCGTGCGACGCAGCGCGGCCGTCGCGAGGAGGAGCCCCCGCTGGAGCAGGTTGCGGTGCAACCGGTGGAGCTGGAGCGGGTGCGGGATGGAGAGGAGGTGCGGGAGGTGCGCCGTGCGCCACGTCCCCCACGAGCGCAGAAGGGACCAGGGAACGAGACGGCGCGGGTACCGCGGCGCGAGCGGCGCCGACGAGCTCGGCAACGCGGTTGAGCCAGCCCTCCTGAGCCGCCGGCGTGGGGCGGTACTGCAGCAGCTCCTGCGCCGTGAGGAGCGCCGTCGCCGGGCTGGGCGCAGGGCGGCCCAGCGAGGAAGCAGCGTGGTCCCGCGACGGGGGCAGGGAGGAGGCCTCTTCTTCGCCGAGGCCGTCCTCAGCGTGGTCGATGTCGTCGTCGTCGGGGTGCTCGACGCGGGGCTCGGGGTCGACACGGCGCTCCGGAGCAGAGCCCCCACGCGGGCGGCCTGCGGGAGCGGTGGCGGCGCTAGCCGTCCGGCGAGCGAGACGTTCAGCACGAGAACCGGCCATGGCTGTGTCGAGGATGAAGACGCGCCTCAGCCCCCTACCTGGCGCGCCAAATGTCGGAGATTGTCCCCAGGAACTAGGGGTGTCTCCAAGGTATCGTGTAAGGGGCTGAACACGGAATCAACAATCCACAACGTGCTCCGGCGACGGTGCTCGTCAGGCTCGCTGCGGACGACACTGCAGAGATTGACACAAGGTATTACCCAGGTTCAGGGCCCTCTTGTGGAGGTAAAACTCCTACGTCCTGCTATGGTGTATTGCACTGCTTGAGGTGTTTACAGTCCAAGGAGAGCTTGTCGAGCTCGAGGTGGCTAACAATGGCTACTTACTAGTCTTTAGATCTAGGGTTAGGGTTTGCTAGAGTGGCACCCACCGAAGATCGAACCCAGTGAAGAGTCGAACCCCTTGCTTGGGCGTGCTCCTCCTCCTTTTATAGGCGTCTTGGGCCTCTTCTGCCCAAACATTTGGGCGGGAAGGGCTACCACATGGCGACGAAGGAGGAGGCACGGTGCACCGTAAAGGTGAGGTCTACCATAAAGGTAAAGATCGTGGACGCGGTCCACGGCAGGGGAACGGCGTCACCAAAGCTGAAAAGGGGGCACCGACCAGCTGGACAGCGGGCTGACGCTTGCCGAGGTGGGAGGCGGCCTATGGTGACGTCGTCCTTGGAGCGTAGCTGCAGACTGTTCCCTTGTCACCAAAGAGGCAATACTCGTTGTCCGCTTTGCTCGGCTCCGCTTTGTTGACTGCTTTATACACGGAAACGGCAACTGCGGCGTCGTCGTCATCGCGCGTAGGCACGCGCGTCACTCTGCGCATGGCGCAGAGTCCATGTGCGCTCTGCCGCGGGGGCAGAGATAGCTTCACGAAGAAAGCGCTTCGCGAGGCGAAAGGCCTCGCCAAGCCTCGCGGCTTGGTCCTTAGTAGAATTTGCGGGCGGCATCGGAGACGCCTTGTCGAAGAGCGATCCCTCGCCAAGGGAAAGAACCCTTGGCAAGGAGAACCCTTCGCGAGGAGAGAAAAACCTCGCGAAGCTCGCCAGGCTTGGAGAGCCTGGTCCTTAGTGAAAATCACCTGAAGCATCTTGTAGGCCCTGGCAGGCCGGCCCGTGGTACCCTGGTTTCCACTGTGCCGACAGATTGGCCTACCTTTTTCATTAGTTCAAACTTTTGGTTGTACTAGTTGGTGGATGAAACTTGACATGATATCAAAGTACAGGTCTTGAGTTCAAGTACCAGCTTTGGCAATTTAACTAAATTGCTCTTGCCGCCTTTATGCCCATGTATAGGCCTACACCGAGTGCTTTCTGGCCAGAAGATCCCGTAGCAGCTTCCAGAGGGGGCCGGAGCGACGAATCTGACCTTTTCGCGAAAGTTTAACGAGAAATGAACTGGTTTTGAAACTTTAGCCGCATCTGACCCTTTTTAGCAACGCCAAACATTCTGGCGTTTAACTGAGCTCTGAAACACCAGCGTCAATGGCATTTATAATCCGGTCCACGGTCTCCCCGCCTTGTTGACACAGCTGACGTGGCAGATCGGTAACGCCGTCGTCCCTGGCGTTTTCTGCGTAAAGTTAAACGCCAGGGGTTCTGGCGTTTCTAGATCCACAGATCCGCCAAGCGTTAAGTCGCGCGGGGTCACTTTTCACTTCATTCACCTTCTTTCCGAGCTGGTTCCTCTCTCTCTCACAGTTTTCCTCCATTCTACCCTCTCATAAATCCCTCCAAATCGGAGGGATTTCTTCGTGGAATCGAAGTCCTTTGCATCCTTTGAGGTAATCTCTCTGATCTCTCATGATTTGGTTGGCTGAAATTGTGTGACTTTTTAGCATTGCTCACTCTCATCCAAACCCTAGATTTCGAAAGTATGAGTTATATGTAGCATTTTGAGATATGTTTAGAGTTGTGGTTGTGGTTTGTTTGTATACGAAATGATCATTTCATTCATTACATTTATTGTCATTGTTTTTAGATGTCAAGAATTGTTAATGTCCATTATGTGAGTAAGGAAGAATTTTTTAGTAACAATGCCGAGTATGTAGACAATGAGGAGAAGGTGATGGTCTTTCGCACTAGTCCTACCTATTTCGAGGTTGTGGCAAGAGTGAAGGAAGTTTTAAAATGGACCGATCCAAGGGACAACGTTGAACTAGAGGGAAGATATTTTGTTGGGTCAGGCCATCATACTCGAAAAAAGAAAATACCTATCATGTGCGAGTTGGATTGGGGGGCATACAAGGAGGTTGTGGCGGCATCCCAAGACAAGTCTCTTGAATTATTTGCTACCAAGGTCGTAGGTGATCTGTCGCATATTGACTTGAACCGGTGTGCCTCCCCACATGATGCAATGACTCCCACTCTGAATGTACCAGCTGATGATGAGATCGAGATGAATGATATAAGTCAACCTCCTTTGAGCCAACAAATTGAATTGGATATGAATGATAGTGACCAAGGCGATGAACAAGAGGAGTATGTCAATGCGGAACATGGTTTTGAGTTTGGCACGGCGGATGAAGATAGGGAGGACGAAGACATCGATGACGATGATTCCGAGGAGGAGGATGAGTATCATAATACTTATATTGGTGACATTGAGGCACATGTCGCACAAGATGATATGGATCGAGACATGTTTTATCGGCATTGCTATGCCTCCGACTCGGATGACGAGGGTCCGGAAGAATTGGATGAAGATGGTTTCACGGCGAGAGAAGCCCAAGCTTTTGTAAAAGTTGTAGGTCAGGATCACCGAATACCATTTTTCCATGATCTCACGCTCGCAGATAATGCCATAGTTGATGGTGGGAAGACTAAAGAACTTGAAGCGACGCCAAGCACAACCCAAGATGATGATTACAATAAGTCTCGTATACAAAAAGGTTTGAAGTTTCCAGGTTTGCTAGAATTGCAGATGTGGCTGAGGGAGTATGCCGTGAAGCACCATAGGCCATTCATTGTTGAGCACTCAGACGAGAAAAATGTTACACCGTGGTTTGTGATCAACCAAAATGTTCATGGGTTGTTCGTGCAAGACCGATGCTTGACGGGCGATGGCACATACCAAGTTTCCAAGCCCATCACATGTGCAAGTAGCGTGGTCGAAATCCATCCACGAAGCACCGCCAGCTCACCTCCTCTTTCATCGCATACAAATTCATTAACAGCATAAAGAATGAACCAATCATAAAACCAAAGCTTTTGATGGATCTTGTAAAGGATTTCTTCGGGTACACCATCAAGTATGGGAAGGCATGGAAGGCCAAGCAAGCCGCATTTGAGATGTTGTATGGTGGATGGGCAGAAGCATACAACCGCCTCCCGAGGTTATTGGTAGGGATGGCCTACAGAAACCCGGGTATGTATCATTTGGTTGAGCACATTGATGGAGTGTCCGTCGTGCCTTCTGGACTTTTGACCAATGCATCAAGGCATTCCAGCATTGTAGACCGGTTGTATCCATAGATGACACATTCCTCACTGCCAAATACAAGGGCTCAATGTTGATTGCAATGGCTCACGACTCGGGTGACCGGGTGTTGCCTGTGGCTTTTGCTTTGGTGTCAGCGGAGAACAATGACAACTGGGAATGGTTCATGCATATTTTGAGGACTAGGGTGTTCTCTTGTAGTAGGGAGGTATGCATCATATCGGATCGGCATCAAGGCATACTCAACGCCATGGAGATTGAGATTGCAGGGCATGCACGGCTACACCACCGATGGTGCATGAGGCATTTTGTCGCAAACTTTTATAGGGCTTGTAAGAATAAACAACTGTCTGATGATCTAACAGATGTCTGTGTGGCATTCATCACCCGGTCGTTCACTAGACGGTTCGATAAACTCCGTGATGTGGTGAACACGGGAGGTAAAGAGTTTTTGGACAGGAATTTTGGAGAGAAGCACAAGTGGGCACGTGCTTACGACCACGGCGGTAGGAGATATGGAGACATGACGAGCAATATGGCGGAATGTTTTAACAATGTCATCAAAGGTGTTTGTGCTTTACCGGTTACGGCTATAGCGGAATATACCTTCCATAAGCTCAACGCCTATTTTCAAAAGCATTCCATAGAACAAGTATCGATGCAAAATAAGTAGTTACCTGCCGATATAGAAAGGCTAGACCTGCTGACCCCCAACTGTACTTGGCATCAAAGTCACCTAACACGTCCAAATACATCCAAGAGGCCGTGTCCCCCGACCCGTCTGGAAATACAACCATAGTCAACAAATGCCACAGATAGGCCCGAGCATACTGCTCTATCTCCTCCGGCTCGGCATTCTCCGGACATTGCGTGTATCTTTGTCGTATCCAAGAATACGGGACACCAGCTGGCCTAACATCCTTAACCCCTTCTGCAGGCGGGTCAGGACAATCACCGATGAGCCCCTCAACCCGCTCACGCCAGCCGTCGCTATCCACCCTCCCAGTAACAGCGGTACCATCGATCGGAAGCGCGGTGATCATGGCAAAGTCCTCCAGAGTGATCGTCATTTCCCCACATGGGAGATGGAAACTATGTGTCTCCGGCCTCCAACGGTCCACAAGGGCGGTGAGCGCCATGTGGTTCATCGTCGGTGGGGTGCACCTAAACTGGCAGACAAAGCCTAAAAGACCTGTTCTCTCAAAATACTCCTCGTACCGCATATCGTACGACATGTAGGATGCATCGTGGCCACGAAAGCGCATAGGACCTAGAACCTGCAAACGATAAGCAAGTTGCATCAATATCTTGTTACCTACCAGAAAAATAGGACCTAGAACCTGCAAATGAAGTGAACAATTCTTAGTTTGTACCTCCCCATTCTCGATTGACCGTGCACGATGTTCACGGTCGTACTCCTGCTCAAGCCCGGGATAGAAAGGAGCCATCCTACATGTTCAAACCCGGGACATTATGAAATAATCCGTATAGTCAGCCCTAATCAATCTAAAAAAACATGAATGTACCATTATAATCATCAATCTAGAACACCAACTTAATCCATTGGGTATGAACTACCCTAATCAAACTACACTATCACTACGGAGTCTCTATTGAGATGAACTACCGAACTAGGGTTTAACGGCAAAAATAGACATAGTCGGAACAAATTACCTTAGGAAGAGAAGGGGAGACGAAATTTGGCTCAAATCTTCATTACACCGACGGGGGAGGGAGGGGGGGGGAGGAGAACGTGGTCCGCCACCGTCGCCGCCGTCTCTTTGCTTCGTCGGGATAGGAAGAGGAAATGAGAAGGAAATAAGCTGGGCTCGCTTACGGGCCCGCAACTTAACCGATCTAGAAACGCCAGAAGCTCAGGCGTTTAACTTCACCAAGAAACGCCAGGGACGGTGGCGTTACCGATCTGCCACGTCAGCTGCATCAACGAGGCGGGGAGACCGTGGACCGGATTAGAAATACCATTGACGCTGGCGTTTCGGAGCTCAGTTAAACGCCAGAATGTTTGGCGTTGCTGAAAAGGGTTAGATGCGGCTAAAGTTTCGAAACCAGTTCATTTCTCGTTAAACTTTCGCGAAAAGGTCAGATTCGTCGCTCCGGCCTCCAGAGGGTGGTTTTACACTAAGGGATCGTTTGGTTCCCATCATTTACATGGAATTCATTTCAGATTTCATACTACTTGTTTGTCTGTTATGGCATTTCAATTGGAATTCGAGAGAATGCCTTTACTTTGTTAAGTCAATTCATGTTCCTAACCCTGTCATTTCTCTAGAATTCATTTCATTTCATTTTTGCCAAATGAAATGACGGGTGTCATACGAGCCCTAAGTGGCATCGGCAGTATAACCTCCTTTAATTTGAAAACGGAAAAAATGCAACATTGCAGTACTAAGAAGAACCTTAAGGGCCCAATTGGAATGTTGGTTGAAATTACGCGGCGGAAATATTCGTGGCCATTTGCCTAACTGCTTCGTAATTTTTCAGGAGGGCCTCATGAGGTTCGTAATGTAGCTGCCCGTTTTTGCCCTCCGAAACGACCAACCAAGCGCAGCCTAAGGCCCTGCTTGGTTGGTTGTTTTCGGGCCGGAATCCGTTTTGATCATTTTTGGGCCGGAATCTGTTGAAAAAAAAACAGAACCTCACATGGTCCGTAAAATTAACGCTCGATACGGGCGGAAAATTTCCGGAGGAAATCTAAACGGGTTCGCAAGCTGGGTCTAAGGATGTATTCTGTAGCCAATTAGTTTAACACATTCTAAGAATACCATGGTTTGTGAAAATACTATGAATTTAAATACTTTGAGGGGTTTTACATGGCCCTGCTGCCATCCTTCTGATCATACACTAGGAATGTAATTGCCTGACTACATAGAATAAAATCCTCTCTTTACCCTAAAAAAACAATACTTTGAGGGGTTTGGCTTTAGTATAAATTATAAAATGCAGTGTTACATAACATGGCATTAGCAGCAACAAAAAACATAGTATTTTTCTGCATTATTAGAAAAAAGTGGTATGAACCTCTTATCCCAAAACTAAGGTGATCTTGCCAGCCACCATTTATATATCCTTCACGGGCACTCAGCGAGCCCCACGAAGGCTCGGGGCTACTCACGGGATTATGGATACCCAGTACTTTTCAAAAGCAAAGCTACCAGTTTTAACCAAGGCAGCCAGCCATCTTGCCACCAGAACTCAGCCAGGCAGGAACCACTCCTCCTTCTGGTTACTTGTTCCCGGTTGATAGACTGCCATGTCCCGCCCTTTGAAACAGGTAGGCGGGCAGTGAAAGTCTGTCCTCCGTACGGGCTCCGACATCAGCAGGCTCTGCGACACTGTCGTCCGCCCTAAGTCGTCTCCAGGGATAACCAATTCATGTCTATCTGTCCGGCCAGGTCCCATCCCAGGCAATCTGGGAGGCTTTGATGTCAGCACACGACTCTCGAAGTCTTCCACTGATGTCCTCTACATCGATCCACTCATGCAAAGCTTACGGATCGTGTAGTCGGATGAAGGCTATGAACACCTAGAGTAGCCTTCGTCCCATCGTAGCAGGTATCCGGGCATGTAGTGACATGATACCATGTCTATAAGGCCATGACACGTCCCAATATAAGGTGTACGCCCTCCTCTCAGGGGACTTAGAAAAAATCTCCACTACTCGCAGACTCATTTCCACACACAAACATGTCCTATTCTCCTCCTAAAGGAGAATAGCTTAGCATGCAGACATGTATGAGATCATAAAGACATAGCCCCAGACATGTATGAGATCATAAACCCGGAGATCAAAGCGAGGAGAACAGTGGCCCAAGCTCTCAACAATGGACTATGGATTGAAGACATAAAACAACCGGTAACAATTAACACCTTCATGCAAGTTCTTGCTATTTGGGAGGAATGCAAAGACGTCAACCTCTCACCTATCACCGACGACAAGTGGGAATGGTCGTGGAATCCGAAAGGGTTATTCACTACAAGCTCGGTGTATCAAGCTCATTTCAAAACAAAGATCTCATGTGATGTGGCTGAAGCCATCTGGAGGGCTTGGGCACCAATGAAATGCAAGCTGGCTATGTGGCTCTTTATCCATAGGAGAGTTTGGACTGCCGATAGACTACAAAGAAGGGGTTTACCTCATCCTGATAGATGCTCCTTTTGTGGTACGGTCTGAGAAAATGCACAACATCTTTTCATGGGTTGCGCGGTCAGTGGCGGACCCAGAGAAATAATTCAGTGGGGGCATTTGAGAGGACTGGGGGCAATTCTACCATAAATTAGTTTTTTTTATGAAATTTCTCCTTCAAATATGAAGGAAATACACTAAAATTTTGAAAACTGAGTGGGGGCCACTTCCCCCACTCAGCTATGCCTGGGTCCGCCCCTGTGCGCGGTCGTTAACATCATATGGGGGCAAATTCTTAGTTGGGCAAATCTTCAGAGAGCCACGCCTTCAGTTCAAGATAACCTGAGAGAATGGTGGGTGCATACCCGTGGATCGTTTACTGGAGCAACTAGAAGGAAGCTGGACACGGTGATCGTGTTGGTCGCTTGGGAAGTTTGGCGTGAAAGAAACAGGAGGGTGTTCGATAAAATTCTCAAGCCCACCAATGTGCTAATTGAACACATCAAGAATGAGGCCAAACAATGGAATCTAGCTAGTGTAGGTCGTCTTGGTCTTGATTAAGTCTTTAGGCTGGTTTTCCTTTCTTGTTTGGTCTTCATAGCATGAGCTTGTTAGGTCGCTTGTTTTTGTGGTTTCTTCCTCTTTGGCCTCGGCCATCCTTGTAAGACTCTCAGCCAGTTCCCTGGCATCCTTTCTTTCTGTCTATGGTAATACATGCAGTGCTCCTGCATGGTTCAAAAAAAAAGGCTTAGCATGCTGTACCGCCAGCCAGATCATCCTTGTACTATGAGCACCTCATACACCGAAATATATCCACCTACACATGAATAGGGTTGTTACCAGTGAAGAACTTGGTGCTGAACATGTGTACATCTTGGTGTGCTTGAGGTTGTTAGCCCATCTGATCATGGTCACAAGCATTACACTAGAAGCAAAAAGGGAATCCTTCACGAATTAGCACGTCGTCTGTAATAGATGGTGACCATCTATCACGCATTTTAGGAGATTTCTATGTTTTAGTGGTCGATGTGCACTATCAACCCGAACGACCCAATTCGTAGTCTATGAGCGGCAAGCTGCTCCGGCTGCCGCCACCTACCACAATCGACGCAAGTTTTTTGTGGTAGCAGCTCGTGGTTTCGAGTATGCGTGCGACTTGACTCTGATCTGAATCTGCTCGGTCCTTTTTTTGGTTGCTCCTTTACCTGAAGGCTACGAGTCCATCATGTCAGTGGCTCAAAAGATTGTGTGATGCTCGTGACTTATTTTTTCTTCAGTTGCTCTGTTACCTCAAGATTGGTCGATGCAAGTTGGGTCCATCATGTTAATAACTCCAAGGATTATGTGATGCTCGTGACATTTGTTTTTTCGGTTGCTCCGTTACCTACAGGCTAGGCGATGCAGATCGGGTCCACCATGTTAGTGTCTCAAAAGATTGTGTGATCCCGTGATTGATTCTAACTTAACTTTTTCTTCGGTTGCTCCGTTACCTGAAGGCGGTGCGATGCAGGTCTGGCGGGTTGGTATACCATGTGAGTGTCTCAATTAAAGGATTGCTTGATCTCGTGATCGATTCTGGATGACTTTTTTTCGTCGGTTGATCCGTTACCTGAAGGATGGGTGATGCAGGCCTGGCTGGCCGGGTCTACCATGTTAGTGACTCAAAGGATTGTGTGATTCTCATGAGCTTTTTTCGGTTACTCCGTTACCTAAAGGTTGTGCGATGCGATCGATTTTAGCTATCATTTTAATCTTCAGTTGCTCCCATTATTTGAAGGTTAATTTGTGCAATATAGACATGTTATAGTCGAGCTGGTGGGTCTTGGCTGTCAGCATCTCTATACAAAAAATGTGTCCTAGGTGAAAGTGCATGGTTGCTCCCATGCATGGTTTTGGTAATTAATGACAATCTCTATGGACTAATGTTTGCATTGAGCTATATTCATAGGTGTGTCCATTTGAGTTGCTTGATCTCCATTTGTTGGAGTCAAAGCTAAGGGAAAAAAAGTTTGTGTTGATCAAGGCTTTGTGCGGGTTGATCAAGGCCAAGTGAAGTTATGCCGAAGAGTGCGTCTCCCATCTTGGTGTATGGGGGAGCGTCATGTGAATCTTCACCGAAGCGCAATCGAGTAAGGTGGTGCATCTTGAGTAGATGAAGATCGTCTGCATCGACCTCAAGTGGATTAATGCGCAAGGAAAAGGTATGATCTTGATAGGGTTTCTAATTTACCGGTCTTATGTTGTTTAGTGAGAGACCGGATTATAGGATAGATAACCGTACTATCAAGAGGGGCTCTCGACCGAGTATCGTGATCGTATCGTCGTAGAGAGCACAAACCTTTGCATCCATGCAATCATCTTTATTGATTCTTATTTGTCTCTTATCGTGGTGTGGTCTTGGTGCTTGTCGTGCTTGTCATGACAAAGCTAAGTTCACCGAAAACGATTTTCATATGCGTCTTCTATTGCGGTTTCGGTATTGGAGATTTTGCCGGTTCATCCGTGCGGAAGATTTATCTCTTCCATTTCTTTGCAAAATCTCCTTTGCTCATTTGCCTTTTTCAAAGGTAGCATTTGTCGTCCTCTTTCCAACAAAATTGGTTTTATTTCATTCGGACTTCATTTGCAAAAGATTCGGCTTTTCCGGTTTGCGAAAAGAAGCTTTTACCTTTCCCCATTTGCTTTTATAATATCATGATGGACAATGATGTTTCTCTTCATGATCTTGTAGAGCTTTTCGTTGCGAGTCCAACGATCCCAAGATCATAGAAAACGGAGTCTTGATGAAAAACTTGTTGGTTTTGGGTTTTGGAGGTTTATTGGTTCGCCTTTTATAGAGAGGTTTTACCTTTCTCCATTTGGTTTTATCCTCCCTTTTTGGACTATGATGTTTCTCTGTATATTCTTGTAGAGCTCGTTGCTATGATTCCAACGAGCCCAAGATCATCGAAAACGGAGTCCGGATGTAAAAGATATGCCCGTTTTCGTTTTGCTCTTTGTGCAGTTTTTCACTGGGCCGGAAGTTCCGGTCCTTAGGCCGGAATATCCGGCCCAAATATCCGGACCATGTCCAGAGAGTTCCCAGGGCGTCCGGGTCGCTCCGGGGGGTCCGGAAATTCCGGGGTAAGTGCCGGAAATTCCGGCCCGCGCAGGAAAAACTGCCCCCAACGGTTAGATTTGGTGGGGACCTATTTAAGGGGTCTTCTTCCCCAATGGTTCCCAAGTTTTGGAGCTTCTCTCACTCCTCCATTGTTGACCTCCAAAGCTTTGATTCCTCTCAATCCCTCCAATAGCGACTGACTCGTCTCGTAAGGAAAAGGCGGCTTGGCGAGAGCTTAATGCTACGGTACCTGCAATACCGCAAATTTTGGATTGGTCCGACACTCCCATCACCTGGGACCGCAGCATATCACCCGGATAGAGTCCCAGCCACACGCACTTACGCCCTTGTTGTTAGCCCTATAGTCGACAAATACAAGTTGACAAAGGTGCTCATGGACGGAGGAAGTAGCATCAATATACTCTACGTCGCGACATTAAGAAGGATGCGCCTCTCTGAGTAACAACTCAGCCACAACAATGTGAAGTTTCATGGGATTGTGCCGGGACGACAAGCCTCTTCGATGGGAAGGATCACCCTGAACGTTACCTTTGGTGGCACAGATAACTTCCGGACGGAGGACGTCTCTTTTGAGGTGGTTCCTTTCAAAAGCGCATACCACGCAATCTTCGGGCGTCCGGCTTTCGCCAAATTTATGGCTCGGCCATGCTACATCTACAGCAAGCTTAAAATGCTGGGGCCCAATGGGACAATCACAGTTCAGGGGGACTTCAAAAGGGCAAAAGAGTGCGATGCTGCTAATATCGTCCATGCTGAAGAAGAAATCTCCAGAGAAGAACTGGAAGACCTCAAGAAACAATGGGTCCTAATGAGATGCCAGCAACAGAAAAGCCGTCCTCTAAAGTCGACTCGAGTTTCAAGCCAAAGGATGACACCAAGAAAGTCAAGCTCACAAAAGACGACCCAACAAAGGAGGCCATCATTGGTGCCGGCCTCGACGAAAAATAGGAAAGCGAGCTCGTCAAGTTTCTCCGTGAGAATCGGGATATCTTTGCCTGGTCGCCTTCCGACATGCCAGGTGTCCCGAGGAAACTTGCCGAGCACTCCTTGAAGGTCAACAAAGACGCTAAGCCGGTTAAACAAGGTCTCCGGCGGCTTAGAACAGAGAAGCGCAAAGTGGTAGGAAAGGAGATCCTAAGGCTCACTGCCGCCAAGTTCATCCGAGAAGTCGTCCACACTGATTGGTTGGAAAATCCCGTCCTCGTCCCAAAGAAAAACACCTCCGAGCTACGCATGTGCATTGATTTCACTGGCTTAAATAAAGCATGTCCTAAAGATCCGTTCGCTTTACCACGTATCGATCAGGTCATTGATTCAACTGCCGGCTCCGAGTTACTATGTTTTCTAGATGCTTATTCGGGTTACCATCAGATAAAAATGAAGGAATCAGATCAAATCAAGACGTCCTTCACCACGCCATATGGCAATTACTGCTATGTCACAATGCCTTTCGGCTTGAAAAATGCCGGTGCTACTTACCAAAGGTGTATGCAGCGTTGTTTAGACAAGCAGATTGGCCGCAATGTTCACGTCTATGTCGACGACATTGCAGTCATGTCGAAGAAGTGAGGCGATCTCATCGCCGATTTGTCGGAAACCTTTGCAAATCTAAGGGAGTACCAGATGAAGCTTAATCCGGCAAAATGCGTCTTCGGAGTTCCCGCAGGCAAGCTTCTGGGCTTCATTGTTTCCCAAAGGGGAATTGAAGTTAACCCGGAAAAGATAAAGGCGATTCAGAACATCGAGAGGCCGACTTGTCTTAAGGACATACAATGGCTTACGGGTTCCGCCGCGGCTGTTAGCCGATTCATTAGCCGGCTTGGTGACAAAGCGCTACCTCTATACAAGCTTCTCAAAAAGTCGGACAATTTTGTTTGGACAGAGGAGGCGGAGGCAGCCTTGGCATAGCTGAAGTATACATTGACACATGCTCCAATCCTGGCGGCTCCAAAGGAGAAGGAACCACTCTTGCTCTACATGTCGGCCACCAATTTTGTAATAAGTGCCGTCATTGTAGTTGAGCGCCTGGAGGAAGGAAAGCAATGGCCGGATCAACGCCCCATCTATTTCATTAGCGAGGTCTTTTCAGATTCACAGCAAACGCTACCCTCACTACCAGAAGTTATCTTACGGCGTGTTCTTTGCCGCCAGGAAGCTGCAGCATTATTTTCACGATCACGCAACCACAGTGGTCAGCAAAGCTCCATTGAAGGATATCATCAACAATGCCGACGCAACGGGCCGAGTCGCCAAATGGGGCATCGAGTTAGCAGCCTTTGACATCCAGTACAAGCCGAGAACCGCTATCAAATCTTAAGTTTTAGCCGACATTGTCGCAGACTGGACAGAAGCGATGGAAAGCACATCTTTGCCGGATTCTCAGTACTGGATAATGCACTCTGACGACTCCAAGATGAAAGAAGGCTCGGGGGCTGGCGTGGTGTTAAATTCACCAAAAGGCGACAAACTCAGCTATGTCTTGTAGATTCACTTCAACGCTACCAACAACATGGTAGAGTATGAGGCTCTCCTCCATGGTCTACATATGGCTAAGGAGTTGGGAGTAAAACGCATTCTCTGTTACGGCGACTCAGATCTTGTTGTCCAACAACTCGACGGAACGTGGGACACGAAGAGTCCTACAATGGCGGAATACAGACGAACAGTCGATGAATTCGGCAGATGTTTTGCCGGCCTAGAGGTCCGACATATTTCTCGAGACGACAATGACGCTGCCGACGCATTGGCCAGGATAGGCTCAAAACAGGAGGAGGTGCCTCCAGATGTATTTCTCCATCATCTGCATAAGCCGTCCATTAAAGGCGGCGATGAAGACTACCCCTTGTCAGCAGAATCAGTCCATGTCTGCTTGGTAACCCCAGATTGGACTACGCCATACATCAATTTCCTGGTGAACAAAGAGTTGCCAAAAGACGATGAAGTTTTGAGCCGTCAAATCGAGCGACGAGCAAAGGCGTACACGATCATTGACGGACAGCTTTACAAACGAAGCACATCCGACATCTTTCAACGATGCGTCTCCCCAGAGGAAGGACGACAAATCCTCCAGGAAATCCACTCCGGCGAGTGTGGACATCACGTGGCGGCAAAAGCACTGGTCGCCAAGGCGTTTCGGCGCGGTTTTTTCTGACTGGCGGTTAAGGAGGATGCTGCCAACATCGTCAAAACTTGTGAAGGTTGTCAACGCTACGCCAAGCAGGCTCATCTGCCAGCGCAGGAGCTCCGGACGATCCCTATAACCTAGCCGTTCGCGGTCTGGGGGCTCCACATGGTGGGACCTTTCAAGACCACAAGAGGAGGCTTAACTCATCTGCTAGTGGTGGTCGACAAATTCACAAAGTGGGTCGAGGCAAAGCCCATCAAAAAACTTGATGGAGCTACAGCTACCAAGTTCATCGCCGAGATAACAACCCGGTTTGGCATACCACATAGCATTATCACTGACAATGGCACAAATTTTGCCGTCGGTGAGCTGTCAAAGTATTGCAGCCGGTCGAAAATCCGGCTCGACGTGGCATCGGTAGCACATCCGCAATCCAATGGACAGGTAGAGCACACTAACGGCATTATTCTGCAAGGTATTAAGCCGAGGCTTGAAACTCCTTTGCATCGAGCAGCCGGCGCTTGGGTTGAAGAATTGCCGGCCGTCTTATGGAGTATCCGTACTACCACAAACAGATCAACCGGCTTCACCCCATTCTTCCTTGTCTACGGAGCAGAAGCAGTATTGCCAACCGACATGATCCACAATTCGCCTCGAGTCACAGCCTACGTCAAAGAAGACGCAGAAGAAGCACGTCAAGACGGCTTAGATATCCTTGAAGAAGAAAGAGAGCTCGCTCTCCAACGATCCGCCATCTATCAGCAAGATCTACGTCGCTATCAAAGCCGTAGAGTGCGGAATCGATCTTTTTGAGAAGGCGACTTATTATTTCGGCTTGCACAAAGCCGACAGCACAAGTTATCCCCCCCCCCCATGGGAAGGACCTTTTGTTATCAGCAAAGCACTGAAAAACGGGTCATACTATCTCCTCGACTTAAGGGACTCAAAGAAAGATCCCAGGAAGAAAGGTCGCAAGAGGAAACGACTTGTAGATGACGACTTAGATGAGACGAAACGTCCCTGGAATATCACTTAGCTACGTCCCTTTTACGCTTAGCAAATTCTATTGTAACCATGTCAATGTGATCATGAAATAAAAATTGGTTCCTCTCACGTGCAATTCGAGAATCTGTACCATATTTATTTCCCCATGATCTTATTGCTTTATAGTGTTTACCCGAAATTGCCTGTGTTGCTCGTTGGTAAAACATTTTTTCTGTTTAATCCGTCTTAAGGCGATGAAAAACAGCGTTTTTGCCTAAAGGTATTCCTCTGATAGCTTCTTGCGTCGGGTTACTTCAAAGCGTTTCGGCACCGAAAGGTGGCGCTTGTTCTGGGTTTAAACAGTTTGGTTTCTTAATAGGGTCATTTAATAGATTGCCCTTAGAGGCTTGGTACTACTCAGTTTTGCCACTAGTTCCAAATGGTGCTCAGTTTTGCCACTACTTCAGTCGCAGCTGCTATGGCGAGGCCAAACGGCCAGTCTAAAGCGGATTCCGTCTGTAGGCGTTAGTGAAGTGGGACCGCATCTTACAGGTGGGACCGCACATCGGTGACAAAAATAACGACTTGAACCCTACCCCCAATCTATCCGTGCACCACCCCTGCTCCCGAACGGCCACCACCTGCGCCGCCACCACCTCTGCCGCCACCACCTGCGCCGCCGCGTCCGTCCCGCGTATATAGCCAACTGCTCCACTGCAACGTGCTCCACCGTTACGTGCTCCACCGACACCAGCTCACCGCCACCAGCTTGTCCCGCTCGTTCTGCCACTGCGCCCGCCACCTGCTCGACCAGTGGTGGGGGCTCCTTCCGTGCGCTCGGCGGGAGTGCTGGGGCTGGCGAGCCAGAGGAAGTAAGAGGGTTAACTCCAGGGCGAAATGGCGAGCGGTAGCGACCCCGGAGTAGCTGGCGAGGCAAACGTCGGGCCGGAGACCCGCCGCGTCTACGACTAGGTTCCCGAGTGGTAATTTTCAGCTCGCTTGTTGATACGTGTCAAACGTATCTATAATTTTTGATTGATCCATGCTAGTTTTGTGATGTTGCCACATGTGTTTATTATAATTTTATATCATTTTATGGATTTATTGGACTAACCTATTAATATTTGCAAAAGTGCAAAATGTTATTGTTTTACATTTTGATGTATAGAAATTACTTGGAAATTGACAAGAGTGCAAAAACAAAACCTTGTTGGAGTCGAATTGGACTTTCCTGAAATCTCTCTAAGAACTATTTTCGAAGATGGCCCATTACCGACCCGAAGACGACGTCAAATAAACAAATCTTGGTCGCGCAAGTTGTGGGGCATTTTCCGCCAATCAATCTAGGCATAAAATTCGGCCCAATCCGAGTCCGTACGGTCGAGATATCCCCGTTTTACTGAAGCCCAAAAATCTGATGATGGGAATTCGGGAATCAATATAAAGAGAGGAAACCTAGGTCAAAGGGCACCACGAATTTTCTTACTCCAAGGCAGCCGCCGTGAGGTGGAAACCCTCCTCCATACCAGCACTATCTCCAAGCTTGAAGGGGGGGCCAAGGGCCGCGGCCGCCGTCGGGCCGCCATCTCCCCTCCGGGCTGCACCTCTCCATCAAGCCCCTACTCACCATGGCCATGCATGAGTAGTCTTCACCGGGGCTGAGGCTTATACAAGTAGCTATGTGGTTATCTTTCTCTCCCATGATGTGATCCTCGTTGTTATCATGAGCTTTGTTAGCATAGTTGAATACATGATGTTTCCTTGCATGTAATGGATATGATTTTGCTCAATTGGTGTCATCTAGTATAAGTTCAGGAGTCACCGTTGTGATCACGGTATCTCGGTGATAGTGTGGGTGTCGTGTGTGAATCTAATGATAAAAGCTTAGAGGAATCTTCATCATGAATTTGTTCTTTATTATTGTTGGATTGAATAGATCATGAGGTTTCTTGATGCTTGTGTTATTGAAGAAAGAGACTATTCAAGAAATAGCCTGTGGTGTTTGTTAGTACTATCTTTGGATGCGGATAGTGACAGCATGAAGTGTCCATAGATGTGGAATACGAACTTTAAGGTGTGCTTCTCGTAGCCCTACGCAATTCTCATCCTATTTGATCCACGAAAGAATGATCTCCGAGTAACGTCTATCATGCATGTGTTTTTGTGGGAACTATCATGTGTTTAACTATGTTAATGATGTTGAGAGTAGTCACTAGTGAAAGTATGAAGCCTAGGCCTTGTTTCCAAGCATTGATACACCATTTTTAGTCACTTTTGTCACTTGTTTGCTTGCTGCCATTTTTATTACAGAATTACAAAATCACCTTTTACCATCCATATCACTTGCATTTTACCATCTCTTCGCCAAACTAGTGCATCTATACAACTAAAAATTGTATTAGGTGTGTTGGGGACACAAGAGACTTCTTGTATCTTAATTGCAGGGTTGCTTGAGAGAGGATATATTCACCTTACACCTCCCTGAGATCGATAAACCTTGGGTTACTCACTTAAGGGAAATTTGCTGCTGTCCTACAAACCTCTGCGCTTTGAGGCCTAATAAGTTTACAAGAATAGAAGCGTGTAGTAGACATCACTTGTGCATTTGAACATTCGATTAGACATGAGATGCCATTGGTTTTAGTTGATTTTTCTATTGGTGCGCTGAATTCGTCTCTGCTTTTCGTGGCTTAGGATGGAATTGCGGTTTGCTTTCTTGGTGAATATTAGAAGGGACCGGTACCTCGTGGATGCACAGAATAAGAAGAAATTCGCGGGAGGTTTCGATTATCCTTTGCCAATGGATTGCAATTGGAGTTTCAGACAATTTGGGGAGGTAATTTGCAGCCCATATCCTTGGGGTTTGCATGATGAAGTGGAATTCAAATACTACGATGGGGGAAATAAATGGGTGAAAGTTACAAATGATGAAGAGCTCGCTACCATGTTTGCTAAGCATAAGGAGAGAGAGAAATTTCATGTGAGGCTGCAAAATGATGTGGTTGTGCCGGCAGTTGGACCATTCCGGGTAGCACCATGTCATCGTGATCGCAGCTCTAGCCAGAAAAGTTCAGGTAGTGCACGAGGACGTGCTGGCTCGACAAGCGTGGGCAGCAGCAGAAGGGTCCCTGTTGAAGTGGAGCCTGATGACTCCAATTGTGGGGATGAAGAAGAGAGGCTATATTCTGATGTTGTTCAGAATTTACGATGTGCATCTCGATCTGAAAACCAAGATGAGGCTGACGCGGTGGGTGTAGACGAAGACAATGCAGCTGTGGGTGAGGATGAGGAAGAAAACATTGCAGCTGTTGAATTGGACCGTGAGAACCCTCAGATGGAAGAAGGTTCCATTTTTTCATCAATGAGTGAGTGTAGAAATGCATTTGTGACGTACTGCATCAAGCAGAACGTACGTTCGAAGTTGTCAAGAGCGATAAAATTCGTTACAGGGTGCACTGTCCGGCTGAGAATTGTCCATGGAGGATGCACGCATCAAAAATGCGAAATAGCACGAATATTCAGGTCAAAGTGAACCCATTTAGGCACACATGCCAGGAATCAACACTTAGGAAGGAAACAATCACTAGAGCCAAGTCAAGATGGGTGGCTGAAGAAGTAAAGAAGTGGGTGATAGAAGACAATCAAATAGGTACAAAGCAATTGATGAAGAACATCAAAGAAAAGTTTAAGATAGATTTACCATACATGAGGGTGTTCAATGGTAAAAATCATGCTATGGATTCTATTTATGGTAACTGGCGGGAAAGTTTTGAATTGTTGTATTCATTCAAAGCTGAAGTGGAGAGGACCAGCCCAGGTAGTATTGTAGAAAATGACCACCACATGGTGGAGTACACATTGAAGGGAGTGACAAGGACCAAGGAATGCTTTAGGAGGGTTTTTGTCAGCTTTGCGGGCATGTTGCCGGGGTTTTTGGTAGCCTGCAGGCCGTATTTGGCTGTTGATGCTACTTTTCTGACAGGGAGGTTTAAAGGACAGTTTGAGATTGGGCGATATGTGAGGTGGTTTTTCATTTTTTTTTTATGCTCATTTGAATGCGACGGAGTTTGAGATTGGGCGATATGAGCCAAGATGCATTAATTTTCGTCTGAATGTATGTAGACCTGTTTATCAACTTGAATCGTTAGTATATGACATTATAAGACTATGTGTGTTGGTTTTTCTTTTTTTTTATTTTTATGAATTTTTATGCTCATTTCAATTTTGGTCAAACCTAAGTTTGACCAACATTAAAACAAGTTTGAAACATGAAAATGAAAAACTAAGCCTGGATCCTTCTTAGTCACTCCAAAATAAAGCTTTGGTGAGGTTTTAGAAAATTTTATGTTCCAAATCCAAAACCACTTCTCCTCACTTTGAGTTGAACTCTCTGCAACATCGATCGTGGTAAGTCATTTGTGTGAAGGTTTTCTCATGAAAATACACATAGACCAAGTTTATTATTTTATATCGTAACTATGTCACATAATACGACAATGTGCGCTGGTTTTACATTTTTTGGATTTGTTTTGAATTATTTGTGCTCATTTGAATGTTTGGTCAAACCCACTTTGACCGTCTCCAAAACAAGTTTAAAATGTGAAAATGAAAAACTAAGTGCAGATCCTTCTTAGTCACTCTGAAATGAAGCTTTGGCGATTTTATTGATTTTTTTTATTTTTCATAACTCTAAACCCTCTCACTTGAGTTCAACTCTCTGCAACATCGATCGTGGTAAGTCATTTGTGTGAAGGTTTTCTCATGAAAATACACATAGACCAAGTTTATTATTTTATGTCGTAACTATGTCACATAATACGACAATGTGCGCTGGTTTCACATTTTTACGATTTTTTTTGAATTATTTGTGCTCATTTTAATGTTTGGTCAAACCTCACAAAAAAACGTTGACCGACTCAAAATCCAAGTTTTATATTTTTTATAGCAACTTAGTTGCATAATACGACGATCGCAACAGTCTTCACGGGTAGTATAACCCAATTTATTGATTCGACTCAAGGGGAGCCAAAGATTACTTAGAGGTCTTTGCAGCTGAGTTATCAATTCAGCCACACTTGGAGAAGCACAAGTAACACGAGAGAGGTGAAAGCAACAGTGATTTGAAAGCAATAGTAACAGAGACACGAAAGCAATGATGGAGAAATATGGACCGGGGTTCATAGTTTCACTAGTGGCGGCTCTTCTAAGCAAATAATCATGCATTGGGTGAACAAATTACAGTTGGGCAATTGACAGAATTGCACTAATTAATTAATTATGACAAAGCATTCAGTTTATCAATCATACGTAGGCATGTATTCCATATATAGTTGTAACTACTCGCAATGAGAATTCGCACAACATCTTTTGTCCTGCCATCCGGTTTCAGCCGGGCCAATTAAGGAACAAATGGCAATTAAGGTGTTCCTTTTAATAGAACATCGGAGCAAAGCATTAACACACAATGAACACATGTAATCCTCAAGTTACTAACCATTCCCATCGATTTCCCCGTTTCTGTCACTCGATGTCTCCGGTTCCGGACTAATAACAGGTGCATACAACTTGTAGATACGATCTAAGCATCAAGTATATTCATGCAAACATAACGCGCCCAAATCTAAGATCATGCCACTCGTGCACTAGTGACAAGCATTAAGCATAACAACATTGCAGCAACAACAATTCATAAACATAAATAATCTGATCATAACGTGCCAATCCATCGGATCCCAACAAACACAACGCATATTACATCGGATTGATCTCGATCATGTAGGGCAGCTCACGAGAACATGGTATTGAACAACAAGGGGGAGAGAGTACCATCTAGCTACTGCTACAAACCCGTAGTCCGCGGGGGAACTGCTCACAACTCATCCCGGAGGCAGCGGTGGCGGTGAAGATGGCTCAGGGGGCCAATCCCCGTCCCGGCAGGGTGCCGGAACAGGCAATCTGACCCCCGAAACTTGTCGGCGATGGCGGCGGAGCTCTGTATCGTATTTGGGAAAATCCTTCGGGGGTTAGGGTTTTTGCATCGGGAATGATTTCATAGGCGTCGGGGGCACCCGAGGGGCAGGGGCGGCCCCCTGCCGCGGCCCCCCTATCACCCGCGGGTGGGACCCGCCCAGGGCTGTGGGTCCCTCCCGGGGTCGCCCTTCTGGCTCCGGTCCTTATTTTTTCAATAAAAAATCGTCGTAAATTTTCGTCCAATTCCGAGAATATTTCCAGAAGTAACTTTCTGCAATAAAAAGAGCACAAAAACAGGGAACTGGCACTGGGCATCTTGTCAATAAGTTAGTCCAATAAAATGCCTTGAAATGATATAATAATGTAGCATAAACATGTAATAATGATAGGAATAAAGCATGGCATGATCAAAAATTCTAGATACGTTTGACACGTATCAGTATGTGACGCGATCAGCCTCAAAGCCGGCAATAGTGGCATCTTTGTTTGCCATCTCGGTCTTCAGCCAACGTACCTCCTGGTTTCGCACACCCAAAAAATTGAGTGTTTCAGCACCAATGCGGCGATGAATCTGTGTAGGGAGGCGCTAAAAGCTTTAAGCTAAATTGAAGATTAAGTTGGCTATAAGATGACGTTTTATCGCTCGGGGGCTAAGATGATTAAAGCCTGCATGCGCTAAGACTTGGACCACTATGTCGACTTGTCAAAGGATGAAACCCGGTATAGTGCTCTGGGGCTATTGGGACAAGATAATTATCTGGTAGTGCTCGCGGAGAATAGAGATGCTGGCTTCAAAGCTTTCAGCAATGTAATTCTGCTGATCTTCAAGGATGTCTATGACATCATACGTGTAATAGGCCGGAGTTTCACCCTGCTCATCATCCCGAAGAGTCGTCCCCCTCTCCCGGGGTAGGCATGGAGCTCGCATAAACCGGTTCATGAAATCCGGCTTAATGCGGCCCTCTTCATCGAAAGCCTCCGCCTTTATCGGAGGGAAAGTTGGGGCATCATTAGCCGAAGCTTCATCCCTAGGTGGAGAGGAAGGCTGGGTCACATTTCCCGTCATCTCCGTCCACTTTTCGGGAGATGTAATTCCAGCCCTGCCAAGAGATGGACCTCCCGCCATGGTGTAGGTGGACGGTCCCTCCGCTGTCGCCGGCTTGGTTACCGGAGGAGTATGGGGAGGAACAGCGGGAGAAGGCTTCTTCCGCACAGCCAACACCTTTTGTCTCAAAGGTGCACCTTTCTTCAGCCGGCATATTCAAAGGATTAGGCATGGAAAATCCGGCAAATCTGCAAGCAAGGAGAGAAGTATTTGGCCGACTTACTTCTTGCTGGGAATGTTAAGCCCAGCGAGGGTGTCATCGTCTTCTGACGACTTGGCGCCAATCGTAAGTGATTGAATTTTCCTCTTCTGGCTTTCTGCAGCAGCCGAAGAAAAGGAGATGTCGCCTCGTTTGTCGGCCTTGCTGGAAGGCTTCGCAGAGGCAGCTTTGGTGGGGGAAATTCCGGGAATCTGGTGCAAAGTACACAATAAGCTGCCGACATAGAGCCAAAAACCCGAAGAATTGAACTTTGATTCGACTAAGGCAAAGTATCTTTGGGGGAGGATTGGCGGCCGTGTACATCAGCCTTGATTCTTCATATTGTCGACCTGTGTTAGGTCGGGTTTTGATCAACCTATTGAAACGCGCCTCAAAGAGGTCTTCCGACAGGTCTTCTTTGCTAGTCCGCATCGGATCAGTCTTCTCATCAGTGTACACGCACAGAAGACGAGCACGGTGCTGGAGGGGCTGGATTCGCCTTTTCATCCAGCAAATTATGGTGTCCTCCCAGTCAAGGGAGGAGAGCCGGAGGTTAACTCCGTAATCTTTTCCTTAATGACGGCAAGGTCAGCCGGCATCTTTGCCGCCGGCTTTTGTTTCCATGAGGGCAGGGGCACGCCGGCTCTGTCCTCGAAGGCGGCAAGCCCTTGCAGTCTGTTGGGCGGCGCCACATCATTGCAATAGAAGAAGGTGGACGCCCGCCCCTTTGCCGAATGGACGATTGGCACTTGAGGGTACCAATCTAAATCCCGGCGCATGTTAAAGCTAATAGAGCCGGCAATCAGTAGCTCCTTGTTCACGGTCTGCCTCTTGACTCCGAAGCAATATTGGAAGAAATCTAACCTAGGAGCTAATCCTAAGTATCCTTCAAAAAGTGCTACGAAGCCGGAGACGTAAAGGAGGCTGTTGGGGGTGATGTTGTGGAGCTGGAGACCGTAGTGGTCTAAGATCTCCACCATGAAAGCCGAAGGCAGCAAAGAGAACCCACGGGCGACATGAA
Organism: Puccinellia tenuiflora; assembly: GCA_012064385.1. NCBI lineage: Eukaryota > Viridiplantae > Streptophyta > Magnoliopsida > Poales > Poaceae > Puccinellia > Puccinellia tenuiflora. The sequence continues at coordinate 985,984 of QRDG01000195.1, forward strand.
AAGAGAGCAGTACCTGTTCGTCTTTGATTGGCGTCGGAACGGGGTCGCCAAAGGCGGATCGCCAAGTCGGGGTAGTCTCAGAAGACGGAGGAGTGACGCCATCTGCCGCCATTCCTCCTAGCTCGCCTTCCTCCACTCCTGAGCAGACCCAGATGTGGGTGGGGTTGCTGGCGGCGCCTTCGTTGTCGCCAGCTTCCTCCTCTTCTTCTTCCTCGGTGGCCTTTGTCTCTTCGGCCGCGTCGTCGACGGCCACGGAAGCCGATGCAACCGTAGCCGCAGCCTCTGCCGCAGCGTGGGCAAGAGCGAGTTCATCGTGGACCGAAGTCGCTCTGGAGGAGGAGCTCGGAGTGGCAGAGGAGGTCATAGCAGCGGCGGCAGCGGCTGAAGACGGCGCGGCTCCCATCGGCGGCGCCATGTCGAGCGGCAGCACGTCGACCGGAGCAGAAGAACTAGGAGTGCTGGAGGCCATAGAGCTCGGGGAAACTCGGAGGAAGATGAGATCTGGAGGAGGCGAGGATGCTAGGGCTTGCGAGTGAATGCGGTGGCCGTGGAGGAGACGAGAAGGCTTTTTTTATAGCATTGTGCCGAGATTTGTGCAACGGTTGCAGAGCACGATTTTTTGCCACGCGTCGTGAGATCGTCCAGTTATGGGGGAGATCCTTCTCTCCGACGCCTCGTTTCTTATACGGGAAAATGAAAACTAGCCCCCGCATTCAAAGATGCCAGTCAAATGCAATCTGCCGCATATGATGTATCCGTCAAATCTCTGGACGCGTGTCATTCAGTACTCAAGTATTTTCCGACATAAGAAGTCGGCATACAAGGATCGACAAAGTTGTTCGGCATGTCCTAAAAACTAAAAGATTCTGGGAATGCTCCAAGTTTATACAACGGATGAAGAGTTTGCCGGACAACTTATTGCCAGAAGATGAAAGCCGACCGCTGAAGAACTTGAAGCTTTCCGGGGGCTACTATTGGGGATATGCCGAATAGGTATCATCACGGAAGTGACTAAAAGCCAGCGTACCAGGGTGGCCCATAGTGGTGGTAAGCCGAATCCGGCTTACCGGGCGGCCCATTACGATGAAGCGTAGGAAGCCCATCCGGCTAAGGGAAGGTTCTAGAAGACGACCTGCATTGTAGCCGACTTAGCTCCCAAGGCAAGGCCCAAGCCGGATTAGAGTAGAACTCTGTAACTTGGTCGGTTAGTTTTCTTCCCGCAAGCCCTAGGTCCGGACGCCTTTATAAGCCGGCCTAAGGGACGCGTCAGGGCACACTCTAACTTTCATTGTAATCGGCTCATATTGCCTTATAGTGAATTATAGCAGCACATAGGGTTTCACCACCGTTGCGAGATCCGAAGCTGGGTAAACTCGTGCTCATCCCGTCACCGGAATTACCTACATCTCCTACACCCACCTCTCTACCTAGCCGGATGTCACCCCTGTCCCGGCCAGATTCAACAATACCACGACAATGAGCCAAAGCGCCACATAGTTCTTTCAGGTAAAAGAAACATCGTGGGAGTGGAGGACAAGACAGACATGTCTAAAGATTACAATAAGTTTGATGAAATTCCGCCCTTCACACTGAACACTGACCCAAGCATCGTGTTAAACGATGAAGATTGTCCATGGTTATGGCGCAATCAGAAGAAAGGGACACAAACGAAGAAACACTAGATGGGGATGTTGGTGATGATTGAACTTCCTAATTTTAATTATTGTGTTCTGTGTGTACCATACTTTTAGGAGAATGGAAGAAAAAATTGAGTGATTGCACTGATTTTGTTGTATCTTGGGAGAATGTGCCCATAATTGACACATAGCTGTATCTTGGTATGACAAACAATGTTGCAGAACTGAGTTTTTCCAAATTACTTATATAAATTTCGTTTTTCATTTTTTAAGTGTAAAAAATGACATTTTTTGTGAAGCAAGTACAAAAAATATGGTGTAAAATGGCACCCATCCAAATTTCTCACAAAGTAGACCATATTTTATGGATAATCAACAAATATTAGTAATTTTCTCGGTTTCTACCTAATTTTTCCTATTTAAACGACTTTATGCCTATTTTACGAAAGTAATTCAAATTTGAACTACAAGTGTGTGATAGTTTGCTCTGAAAATTTTACAAAAATGTTTTTAAGGTACACAAGTAGTGGTTATATCACAGAATCATCGATAGTTTTGGATAATTCGACCCCTTACAATGAATAGAAACGGCGGCCATTTTGACCATTTTTTCCAAAAAATAAAAGAAAGTGAATAAATACTCAAGAAAAGAAATCCTTTAGCTTGGAGTCCTTTTATGTGTATTAGTTGATAGGAAAAATGATAAACTTGAGTTTTGACAAAGTGTCCAAAAAACTTCTTCACAAAAAAATCAATCATCGATAAACATGTATAAGTTTCGAGTCAAATGGCCTAGGTATGATCATTCCCGAGGCATAGTTTGTGATAGTGTGCCCATAATTGACACATAGCTATATCTTGGTTTCAAATTACTTATATAAATATCATTTTTCATTTTTTAAGTGTCAAAATTTTGAAATCTATGTCAAATTTACTCAACTCATCCATTTGAAATTTGAATACATTCAACATAGTCAAATTTGAAAATAACCAGAACCAAAAGATTCTACATGTCCAGGGCTTACATTTCATATAAAGTTTGTCAAATTTGAACAATTAAATCAATAGAATAAAATAAATCAGGAAAAAGAAAAATAGAAAAAAATTACAAACGACTCTTTAGTCCCGGGTGTTGGTTGCAACCGGGACTAAAGGTGGGCTTTGGCGCGCTAATTTGGTAGCGGCCCAAAAAATGGACCTTTAGTCCCGGTTCGTGGCTGGAACCGGGACTAAAGGCCCATTAGTGCCATTTAGATCCCTCCCCTTCCTCTCGTCCCCGCAGTTTGTCGCTAGGCCCAAGAAGAGGAAGGACGCCGCCAGGCTGACGTGCCGTGATCCCCTGCTCCCGTGCCGCCGCCGCCACCGCCGCCTTCTCCTGCTCCGGTCACCGCGGCCGCCCTCTTCCTCGCCGTCGAGTTTCACGAGCTGGGCGGCCATGAATCGGCCGAAATCGGCCCGTTTTTTCAACCCCGAGCACCCACGCCCACGACGCCGTCCCCCGCACACAAGGTACGGTCTTTATCTCCTCTCTCCCGCCCTCCTCTCTCGCTCAAATCGAGTGGCGGCCTGGTAACCCTAGATCGGCTGTGCGGCGGCTGCAATGGAACCACAGTGGGCGCCGGCGCCGGCTGTGCGGCGGGGAGATTACATTTAGGGGCAGGGACATTTCATTAATAATATATATATATATATATAATAAAAGGCCTAAAGGCCATTACATTTTGGAGGCCTAAAGGCCATTACATTTAGGGGGGCGGTGGGAGGACACGGCGGCGGCGCCGGAGGCCTAGTCGTCGTCGGAGAGGACGACGTAGCCCGGCGCGACCCACAGATGGGCCTGCGGAAGGTGCTGCTCCTCCGGCTCCTGCTGTGGCTGCCCCTGGGCCGGCTCCTCATGCTCCTGCTCCTGCGGCGGCGGCGACCAACTGCCGCCAGTCCAGCCCCAGGACTGGCCAAGGAGGCCGCTGGGCAATGGAGGAACTGGCTCCAACTCCAGCTCCTCGGCCTCCAGCTCCTCGGCCATGTGCTTCCACCACGACAGCTCCTGCTCGTGGCCGGGCGGCTGGGCCGCGGCCAGCACTGCCTCCCAGCGCTTGATCTCGTCCTCGACGAGGGAGCTCCGGGACGCCTCGTACGCGGCCAGCATCTCCGGGTCATCGTCGTCGATGACCTCCTCCTCGAACCACAGCTCATGGTCGTGGCCGGGCGGCGGTGCGGGGTACACCGTGGGCTCCTGTGGTGGTGCTAGGGCCGGCACGAAATAAGCACGGCGGCGGTCGTCGTGCTCGTCCGCGAACCACTGGTCCCATTGGGGGGCTCCGGCGCGTAGGCGGGGTCGTTGTAGAGGTCCGGTGGGAGGAGACGGCGGCGGCACGCGATCTCCACCGCCCTTGCCCGGCCACTGGCCGGAATCAGCGGCACCGGAATCCGCTGCGGATTCAGGTGCCAGTCGTCCGGCAGGTGGACGTCGGGCCAGTTCACGGGGGATGCATTGTTCCAATGCCACCAGCACTCTTCCACGCGCACGTAGCGCCGCATCCGCTGCACCGGCACGGCGCGTCGGCGCCACTCCCCCGACAGTCCGCACGCCCTGCGGCGCGATGCCGAACGCCGCCGGCAGTGTCGGAGGAGGAGGAAGGGCGGCGCGCGGTGGAGGAGGAGGAAGCGCGGCGCGCCAGCCTGAGGAGCCGCTGGACTCGCGCTGGTTCTTGGCCGGCTTGAACCACCGCGACATGGCTCCGGCGAGGGGGTCGCTGTGCACCGGCTAGGGCTAGGGCTAGATAGGGGTGGGGTCGGCGGTGTGGACTGAGGTCGCTATCCACACGGCCGGGGTCCATTTTAAAGGACCAGCCAGGGCCGGCACTGACTACGGAGGTGGGAAGACGAGGAGGCCGGTGGGTCACTGGCAGGTGGGCCAGGGCCAGCATTGACTACGGGAGTGGGATGACGAGACGGGTGGGGAAAACGAGGGCGGTGGGCGGTGGGTCGCTGGCAGGTGGGCCAGCATTGACCACGCGCGTGGCCAGTTGGGCGGTCACACGTGGACATGGCCGTGTGGGGAAAACGAGGCGGTGGGGCGGCGGGTCGCTGGCAGGTGGGCCAGCATTGACCAAGCGCTCGTGGCCAGGGGGTGGACGCGGCACGTCGACCCAATGCTGGCCCAAATTGGGGCTGGAAGGTACCTAGGACACGGGGCTGGAATTTTAAAGGACCCAATGCTGGCCCAAATTTGGGCTGGCAGGTAGGACCCAATGCTGGCCTAAATTTGGGCTATAATTGTTTTTGAAACATTGTAGAATGGCATTTTCTTGTTACAAAATTGAAAGCATATATAATTGTTCATTTTCTTTGTTGCACAACGTTTGGAAATCGTTCATCAAGGAAGAACCCGGTGAATGGAAACCGAAACTGACATGGCGTTTGATCGACGTAAGTAGTACTACGTAGGTCCGCGCACCATTATCATACTTGATTATTGTTTGATTGAATTTACGTTTGCGAGTACATTCACATTTGCGAGTACAGGGGACTGATTTATGTGGATTTTATGTTTGCGAGTACATTCACATTAGGACCAACGAGAGAATCAACAACCGAAGAAATAAAGCGGTACGTCCACATTATTCACAACTTTATTTTGTTACCATCAGTTGTGCTGAGTTTCACTCATAATTGTTTTATTATGATTTGATATATATACACACAACTCATTTATTCATTTTGATCTCATTCTTTTAAAGTTGGCAAGAAAGCGGAATACCCTCGCAATACAGGACCGCTTCAAAGCAATTGCGGAGGAATTGGCGGGATTTTTCCTTGCGGATGTCATACCTAAATTCCAAGAGTACCACTATGGTACAAATTAAACCGAATGCCTAGCTCCATGTAATAGTGATCTCCATGTAATGTACTTTATACGAAAATATGATCTTCATGTACTACTTAATTTGTATGTGTTATGTATATGCATCAACGTGATCTTCATATAGTAATATAATTTATATATATACCAAAACGCGTTTTTGGCGCATCGACGTGATTCCCGTACGATGGAAACCATCCGAAACCCCTAAACCCCAAACCCTGAAAAATATTCGAAAAGAAAAAAAAAGGGCCTAAAGTTAGTCCCGGTTCGTGTTACGAACCGGGACTAAAGGTCTCCAGCCCCGCGGGCTCCTCCGTGGCCACGTGGGAGGGCCTCTTAGACGGAGCAAGCGAGCCCTTGTCGGGAGGCTGGGCCGAAGCAAAGCGGAGGCATAACTTAGCCCAACATGTTTCCCCCTGACAGAAGGTCTGCGGGGGGTGTGGGGCGGCAGCCCCCACATTACGGATCGTTATACCGACTTAGGATTAGGTCAGGATCACTATAAATGCATCACATAATCTGCCGCACGGGACATGTTCATTGCTGTAAATCCCCTGCGTTTGTAAACCTCAACTGATATAGTGAAAATTTGCTCGCTGACGCCTGTGGTTTTTTTTCTTTCTGTTTGAAAGAGTTTCCCACGTTAAAATCTCCTGTCTCCCTTAATTGACCTCGCTTTTGTTCATCGTTTATTTGGTCGTCGCTTACTACATTTCTCCAGCATACTTGGTAGCAGGCGTATCTAGTGGGGGGTGCCATAACACCCCCTCCAAAAGTGCAAAATAGTTTATACCGTTTGGATTACACTAGTTTTCTAATAGTTTAAAGCATATTTTAACACTATTTGTTTGAATTTTGAACATAGTTATACTATAATATACTATTTTGTAGTGTAATATTCACAAAATTGAATTCAATGTACTGAAATTTGTTTTCATGTAAACTGTGCCCCCCTCCCCCTCCCCAACAACAATGTGAACCTAGCTAGCTAGATCTGCCACTGCTTGGTAGCCAAGATGGAAAACACTTGAAGTCATGCATCGTGCATTGTATACACGCGTCGACGCAACAGGCCAAAACTAGGGTATAGAAGCATTGACCACATCGTATGCACTGCACCTACGTAGCTACCCATTCCATGAAGAAGGGACGTGACTTTAGTTTTCCAACTTGTTCCCATATGCATATGACTTGATGACTTGTTGATCAGAACGAGTGTAGAACTGTATTTAATTAGTTATACTTCTCCGGTAGAAACATCTACGTTGACTATATATGCATCGTTTTCTCATAGAAAATGGGAGGAGCAGGGAAGCAAAACTAATATTCGCCACACATTCTCTAGAGATCGATGGATCGATCTTGCAGTCACAAATATCGGCCGGCCGCCTAGCAGTCGGAAGTTTCCAGCAAATTTCGGTCGATCCCTGCCTCAAGTATCGGCGATCGACGTGTATATGTATCCACACGAGGAGTATCTGGCTAGCTACGCGGTAAACAACCTGATGAACAACGAGTTCTCACGTTACGCACGGCGCCATGGAGGTCTCGCTCGTCTTCTTCCTTTCGCTGCTCGCGCTCTGGGCCACCGCGGCAGGATCGTCGTCGTCCACGGCGGCGCCGGCGGCGGTGTGGGTGGGCGTGGTGCTGGACCTGGGGAGCGACGTGGGGAGGGAGAGACTTGCTTGCGTTTCCGAGGCGTTGCACGACTTCGAGCTCAAGCACCGCCCGAGCTACGCGACGCCGGTGGTGGAGCTGCTCGTCAGGGATTCGCTCGGGGATCTCGCCACGTCAACGCACGCTGGTACGTCCTACGTGGCTTTACATGGGCCTATATATATGACTGCTTGGCCGTCCATGTTTCTGTAAATTTCTCATTTCGGACTCCACGAGGGTCCTGGTGCCGAAACCCTCGTTCGTACTTATACTTGTTTAATAGTCCATGGACAATACATACTTACTTAAAATTATTGGATTATTTTATGTCAAAGTATAATAGCTCTTTCGTACCGAACCTGGATTTGCTGGACACGGGCCAGTGCGAGGTCGATATCACAACCGTCCATATGTGCTCCTATATTTTTACTCCCTCCGTTAAGGACTATGAGGCCCCCCTTCACAATTTGAGCCTACCTTTGAACTTGAAATTAACTAACAACACATAATTTGTTTGTCATAGAAACTATCTCGTTCAAAAACTTATTTCAAATATAACTCAATGGTATATTTTATTGAGAAAATTATGAGAATGCCATCAAACGATTGCCGTGTTCCGAAAATGTCACCAAACTAGTCAACGTTCTAAAAAATTCATCAAACTAGTGCCGTTGTTTCGAAAATGTCACTTCTAGTCAAGTACCAAAATTAACCTCGAACCGTTCAAAAAGAAAAAAAATACATCTTTATTTTTTTAGATAAAAAAAATACATCTAATCTAAAGAGAAAAAACCAAAAGCCAATCAGGCCTCAAGGCCCATCAGACCTGGAACACATTCCCCATCGGCCATGCCGCATCCTCTCGTCTTCCATCACCGGCCGCCGGCCAAGCTAGTAGTACACACCATCACCGCCAAGCCTAGCTACCCGACCTCCGGCCGCCCGCTATTCTCTAGCTTCGCCTCCCTGCATCCCATCCCTCTTCACCTCCCGCATCTCATCGTTGCTCTTTTTCCCCGACCTGATGCGCTGCGCTGCCACCAACGCCACGGCCACGCCGTGGTCCTTCGCTCCGGCCACATCGACCCCGTCAAGGCGATACACGGGATAGCGGGAGGGAACCAAGCTCGGGTTGGGCGCGCCCAGTAGGCCGTGGGTGGTCAGGGAGGCGAGCTCCAATTCACGCCTACAGTCTGCAACCTAAACCATGCTGCGGCGAAGAAGATTCCGCAGGGAAGAGCAAGCTCTGCTACGTGCGGCGGCAAGAAAGCAGAGCAAGGCAGAGGAGCGTGAAGACATGTAAGGCTGGGCGTGGACAAGTGAAAATTACCTCATTTTTTTAGCATGACTTTGTTGTTTAGTTAAAATCTTCAAAATGTACAACAAGCGCAGAATACTCTTTCTATATGAGAATTAATAGTCAACTAGCGGTCAACTAACTAAGTTGCATTCTCGGAACAACGACACTCTTTTGATAGCATTCTTAGAATGACGATTAGTTTGATGGTATTCTCAATCGTTTAATGGCTTTTTTTTTTGGAATTTCCTCTATTTTATTTGACAAATTCATAATCAAAGTTGGGCTAAAAATGAATGGGGCCTTATAATCACTAACAGATGAGTACTTAATATATGCCAAAATAAATATGAAAGGACTGTCGTTTATATACATAATGAATACAAAGGGAATAATGTGTCTTTGTGTTCCACTGCATGGCCAAGTCTCGCCATCTGCACCACCGGGAGGGAGGATAAGTCGTTGGGTAGTTAATGTATTGATTTAGGCTTGTGCCAATGCATCGTTTCTTAACATGTTATCCTAGGAATAATAAAAACTTAAGAGACAACTAGTCCAATGCATTGTTTCTTATTAGTTATTATCTAAATTAATGATTTGAGTCTCATGCATACATGTGATTGGTCTAACAACTTTTTTGCCTATGGTTACGTGCAATGCTTGCATGTTAGCTAAGATACAAGCTCAATCTCTCTCTTCGTTAATTAGTATGCCACATCAGCAAAATGCCTATGAAACCGTGCTAAGAAACTTGCATTGGCATAGTCCTTAGTGAAGTGATAGCTCTCAAGACTTAATACTAACTACGCTCAAATATCAGAAGGGAAAATCTTGAAAGATGACAATCTTCTGAATATAAAAACCGATCTATGCATTTTTTTTATTCCCAGGGAATATTCTCTAAAACAGACGTGGAAAAATATGTGTATAAAAAACCATGAAATGTTTGGAATAACTAAGTAAAAATGTTTCAGGTTTGATTGAAATCAGAAATTTTAACTTAGAAAGTACATTTATTGAATGTTTTCTTTCCCCTATTATTTAGCAGCTCCACCATTACTTTAATAGTTTAAATTTTAAATTATATTAAACTTTCTTGGTCCAAAATTTCAAATTTAAAGATTAGACTTGACAATGTGAAGTGTTACAAAATGTTTTATGCAATATAAAAAGGAATTATACTTTGAAAGTACTTAATTTTTAATATGCAACAATTCTAAAATATTGTTTTTAATACTCCCTCCGTTCCTAAATATAAGATGTTTTATCATTTCTTTTTCCATTCGTATCTAGACATGTTTTACTGTAAGGTTCAAATAAATCTTGCACTAAAACATGTCTACATACGGATGGAAAGAGAAATGTTAAAACATCTTATATTGTGAAACGGAGGGAGTATGTGTTATCAAGCTGGTACATGATGACAATTATTATCTTAATGATGGTTACTAATATTTCCATATTAATAGTTGGTTGTGTGTTCCTATCAGCCTGCCCGCGAATCCATTTTCTACGCTTTTAGAAATTAGATTTACATATAGTTTAGCAGTATCTGTCGGCTGGACTAATTTATCCGCGGTGGTCAGTCCAACAGTGTCACCTAAATACCAGTGTTTGCAACTTTGCCGTACGATGGAGAACATGTGTGAACATGTGTTTATTTCGCAGCCCCGTGTGTGTCTGCTTCGCAAATGCACCACGCATTGCTAGTTCCTCAATCCGATGCAATGATATTTCCATGGTTACAAAAAAGTGAAAAATGCAATAATGTAAGACTATTTCTCTTCGCTAATTATTTGGTCTTCATGATGTTTGTTTGGCTAATTTTGTGTTTGTGTGAGCTTTGCAGCCGAGGAACTGATCAACGATTCCCATGTGCAAGCCATCATCTGGGGCCATGAAACATCGACCAAAGAGGATCACGTCCAGTACTTGGGCCACCGCCACAACCATATCCCAGTTATCGCCTTTTCCAGCATTTATCCAACATCGTGTGCTTTCTGGCTGGAAGATCCCATAACAGCCTCCGAAGGCCATAAGAAGTTTGGTTTAACACTTGGAAGTGGCAACATAACCTTCCTTAACTTGAAAACTGATAGAACGCGGAACAATAAACTGGATACAAGAAGAAAAATGCAGGATTGCGGTAGTAAGGAGCTTAACATCGCTGTGCCGAAAAAGATGGTTTTAAATTTTTTGTGAACGTTACTGAAAATATCACTGGCTATAGTATTGATATCTTCGAGGCTGCTATGAAGACGTTACATCCTCAGCCGTGCTACAAATTCATTATTTTTGATGGTATTTACGATGATCTAGTCGACAGGGTGTCTTCAGGGGTGAGGCTTACTCCTACACAATTTCATCTCATCCTTTTACAAGTTCTCATTCGTAACATTCTAATATCTTATACTTAAATAACTTATAATCTATTCTAATTGGTGATGAACAGGTGTATGATGCAGCAGTAGGCGACGTGACCATAACCGCAAAACGAGCCACAAAAACAGACTTTACAATGCCATATACACAGTCTGGTGTATATATGCTTGTTCTCGCCGAGGATGATTCAAATACAATCAGTTGGACATTTGTAAAGCCACTAAGCGGAAGTCTTTGGCTTGCAACCGTAGCCTTCTTCTTCTATACTGGCTTCGTTGTGTGGATGATTGAACTACCCAGAAACCAAGAGTACCAAGGATCAAGTTTGAGACAGTGTAGCACTGCCCTTTACTTCATTTTCTCCACTTTGACTTTTTCTCACGGTCAGTGCTTCAAGCTTATACTTTTCGATTTGTATGACTATTCGATTAATATCTTACCATAGTTCTAAGATATTATGATCTCTTGGTCCTTCCATGCACAGGTCAAATTATTAGAAGCCCCTTGTCAAAAATTGTTGTGGTGATATGGTGTTTCGTCGTGTTGATTCTAGTACAGAGCTACACGGCAAGCTTGTCAGCCATGTTGACCGCAAAGAGGCTTCGTCCTTTCGTAAAAGATCTGGACCAGCTCCGGAAAAGTGGTGACTTTGTAGGATACCAAGAGGATTCATTTGTAAGATCATTCTTGATGAACCAAAGTATTAGTGAAAGTAGATTGAGAAGCTACGCGACGAAAGAAGCATATGCTGATGCTTTGAGGCGAGGCTCAAAGAAAGGAGGGGTGGCCGCTATTGTGGATGAGATCCCCTATATAACTGCATTCCTCTCAGATCCCCGGTACAAAAAAGATTTTAGGATGCTCGGGAGCATATACAAGACCCCAGGATTTGGTTTCGTAAGCTACTCGTCCCTAATGGCTTTATATTCATGTTTGTCCCTTGCAGCACCATGCTGCATTCTGGTGACAGAATTAAGTTGCTAACATCATCTACTTATCTCTGCAGGCATTTCAGCAAGGTTCACCGCTTGTGCAAAATCTGTCGATTGCCATTCTAAACCTAGAAGGAGGGGAAGAGGGCTCCCAAATCGAGGCGAACTGGTTTGAAACATCTTCACCACCGATCGATGATGGCACAGTCCCAGAAACCGATTCCGGGCCTTTGACTTTTGAAAGCTTCTCTGGTCTCTTTGTCATCACAGGATCCATTTCAAGTCTCATGCTTCTCATAAGCATTGCGAGGTGGGTTTACACCAAATACGCCCGTTTGAGAAAGGTTGACGTGGAAGGCGTCAGCTATACTGATGTCGACGATGATTCAGTCTTGTTACATAATGGAATGGGCAACAACCCCAGCCCTGATCAACAGCCCCTCACTGAAGCCGACAATGACGAATTGCGGAGAATTCACGTGAACGAAGAAAATGCTCGAGAAGGAGCGCATGGTCAAGTGCAGCAGAATGGCAGGCTCGGTGGGTCTGTGCCTTCACAACACATTCAGATTGAGATGAGAACTACTAGTATATGAGACAGAATCTGCTAGGGAGGTGCTTCTATTGAAATTAACACGATGTTACACTCCACATCTAGGATTAGGTAGATATAGACTGTTTTTCTTCTCTTTTTTAAAGTAGAGATACGTTTAGCAAGTGGTCGATGTGCATATATCTCGTTAGATAGATCTCTTTTGTAAAGTAGAGATACGCCCGACGAGTGGTCGATGTGCATATGTCTCTTTAGACAGATATTAGATAGTACTTCTGTTGCCATAACACGATGCTGCGCTCCACAACTAGAATTAGGTAGAAATAGTCAGTTTTTCTTCTCTCTTTTGTGAAGTAGAGATACGCCCGACCAGTGGTCGATGTGCATATGTCTCTTTAGACAGATATTAGATATTACTACCTATGTTATTGTTCTTTAGACATATATCCATACTACTTCCTCCGTCAGAATATTTGATGTTCTAAATATTTCAATGTCAATCACATACGGACTAAAATGAGTAAACTGACACGTTAAAACCCGTCTAGATACATATGATTTAGAATAAAGCTAGAAACAGAGAGTATATGTCAAGGTTGAATTGGTGATGGTGGTGGTTCGAACGTTCATGCCCTCACCTAACCCGCGTTAATTTAACACTAATTATCCTGACAACTAATTTAATATCCTTCTATCGCTAAACACGTACTTAAGCATCCCTCGTAGAAAATTTACAGTCATAGAGTTTGTTGTTCATGTTAGTTATATTCATATCTTCCTCCAGAAAAATGTACAGCCCCTAAAAAAATTCCTTTTGATATTGCCAAAAGTTTGTTATTCAAGTGTGCCATATGGGTCCTAATTCTTTCATTTTGCATATAATACACCACTAGTCCTATAAGTATGCTCGGCGTGCCATGCGGGTCCTAATTCTTTCATTTTGCATAGCAGCAGTCCTAATTCTCTAAGTTGTTCACGGCAGGTCCTAAATCGGTTTGACAATCGGTGGCGCGGGCTTCGACGGTTAGGATGGTGGCATGCGACTGGGAGGGGTAGTGGGAGAATTGTGACGGAGGCGAGGTAGGGTGACGGATTGCACAATTTTTGATCAACTGGGCGATTTGGGTGGGTCCGGGCGGATGGATTAGATGTGGCAGCCCCATTTCTACCCCCACCTATGGGCTTGGTAGGATGGTTGACAGACAGACCGGACATTGTGACAGACTATGAAGGGTCCGGTTCGGTGCCTGATTTTTTATTCGGTCCATGTTCAGGCTGTCCGCCCGGATGTATGGGTGTGCATGTGTGTGTGTGTGGAGGGGGTCCAGTTGGAGATTCATCGCGCATGATAGAACCAGCTGATGGATCAGGCGGCTTAGAGCAACTCCAGCCGTTGGCCCCCCCAGGCCGAATTGCCGGCGTTTTTTTGGGCGTCCTGGGGAGGCGCCGGCGGAAAAAAACGTCGTGGGATTGGAGTGGTTCCCAGCCGTGCCTCCCAAGACGGTACGGCGAAAACAAGACTTAATTTGAACAACATAATGAAACTCGACGAAACTCGACGAAATTTATACAAAGACGAGTTAATTTATACAAACTAAAATAAAACTACGGCTTAATGCCGAGATGGCTGTAGAGGATTGTGTAGTCCTCGTCCTCGTCGCTGTCGTCGTCGCCACCGGCCGCCGGAGGTGCTGAACGACTGCATCCAGCGCCGTCGTCGCCGCGGCTCTGGCGGCCACGCTCGTCGTCATCGTCCTCTTCCAGAACGACGAATTGCCGGCGTTGACGACGGCGGCGCTCGTGGCGGACCACGCCAACGCGAATTCCTTCGGCGCCGGCGGGACGTCGTTGAGGCTCGCCTGCATAGCGAGCCTCGTCGCCTCGTCCTCATCGTATGGCTCGGCCGTCACGACGGTCTTCTTCTTCTTCATGGCCCGGAGGCCGGGCTCCTCCTTGCCGCGACCGATGGCGACGCCGCGCGAGGATCTGCCGCCGGAGGTGACGCCGGAGTCCTTCACGTGGCCGATGACGATCCCGCGCGGAGTCCTCCGCACCGGCGCCTCGCTCCGCTCCTCCTTGATGCGTGCGAGCGGCGCGGTCTGGGGGGGCAGGGCCTGGAGGGGCGGCGAGTTGCCCTGCTCGATGTAGTCCAGGACGATGTCCAGGGAGCGCCCGGGCATGCCCCACCATGCCTTCCGCCCCTCCCTGTTATTGCGCTCCGGCTCGGTCGACGCCGGGCCGGTGTAGTCGTTGAGCAACCGCCGGTGCCTATCGGTGAAGAAGGACGTCCAACGCTCGTGGTTTTGAGGATCCCAGGCGGGATCCTGGCGCTCCGCCGCCGTGAGTAGCTCGCGGGCGGCAGCGATCTCCATCGAACGATCGTCGCCGGAGGGGATGGGAGGGACGAAGAACCCCATCTGGCTCAGGCGCCACCGTCCGGGGAAGCGCAATCCGGGCGGGCATGGATAGCCCGCCTCGAACAGGAGACACGCCTCCCGTTCCTGAAGATGCGACCGCGTGAATCTGATCGGGAACATCCCGGCGACGGGAAGATGTGGTGATGGTGCTCGGCGAGAAGGTGCTCGACGGGAATAAAAATACCGGCGGGGAGGGGCGGGGCAGTAAATGTGGCGCCGCAACTCCGCCGCGTGGCCTCGCCGCGTGGCCGGTTTGACGCGACGGCGGCAGCCTGACGGCCGCGCACTAATGCGACGCGAGAGACGAGGCGGCGAGATCGTTGTGCGGCTGACACCGCGGGTCCACGGGATGCTTCGCACGGTTTCCCTCGGCTCCGCGCCGTTTCGCGCCATTTTCCCTTTCGCCGGCGCCCCCAGGCCGAACCCAGCGGGCCGGGTTCGGCCTGGGACGCCGGATAGAATTTCGGCCAAATCCGGCGAAAAACGAGGCCTTGGGGGGTCCTGGGGGCGCGACTAGGGGAATTTTGGCCCGCCGGTGTCTAAAAGTGCTCCTGGGGGGCTCCGCGGGGGCACGGCTGGAGTTGCTCTTATAATAAGCATTTTTTGGAACTCATTAGTGCCGCCACGTTTCGCCGATTCAGTGTGTATGTATTTGTCATACTTAGAATTTTGTTGAGTGCCACGCAAGACTACGGAGAGAGGCTCTAGTTATTCTTTTCCTTAAATAATGCAATTTACAATCGACCATAGGATACTGTATGTATGTATTGTACGAATTTCGACCAGCACGAGACTTGACAATGACAGCAACTTGTATATTGGAGGGAAATTTGCGCATCTACTACTATATTTAAAGACGGAATCTTTCGCGGCCTCACGGCGCTTCGAGCACTGTTCTAGGAACAGTAGTTATTGTAGTTGCTACAGTACCTACCTACAGTACCTACAGTACGCGATCCCCGCCGTCGGTCGGCGATCCGACGGCCCGCAATACACGTTCGTGACGCTTTTGTGAAAAAATGCCCGCCGTGCGCGCTGCTCTCCGCCGCTTGTAGGACGCCGGAGCGGCGGCGCTTCCGGCCGCCGCCCTCCACCCAAACTCATGCGCGCTGCCGGCAGCCCCCCGCCTCCCAACCTCCTGCGCCAGCAGCCGCCCTCCCCAAACTTCCTGTGCGCCGCTGGCGTGGCCCCGCACCGCCTCCCAACGTCCTCTGGACCGAACGACCACGAGCTTGCAATGTCAGGGACGAGCGCGTGGGCGCTGCGCTTCTCCTCACCGAGCAGGCCGTGCTGGCGGTTGGGACGCTCGCCGTCGTGCCTGCTCCCCACCTACCGCTTCCTCTCTCCCTTACCTTTCATTTCATGGCCGCCGAAGCCCCACTCCCATAGCCCTCGCTATCCATCCACCAAACGAAAGAGAGACATGCCTCCCCATGCCACCGACGCCTCGGAAATTCCTGTGAGCGCCGCCCCGGTTGAGGAGGCGAGGCGAGAGAGGCGGGAAGGAGCTCTAACCTGGAGCTACGGTGGTCGAGCAGGAGGCACTGCGAGGGGAGGCGCTCTCGCAGGGGGTGTGGTGGAGGGGCGTCCTGGATCACGGCCAGCACATCTCAGCCTTGGTGTATGGCAGTTGGCAGCCCTCACGGAGGAACTCGAGCAAATATGATGTCAGCCCGTCAAATCTAGGCAATGCTTCTGCTTCACATGGGGCAGCGGCGCCATTGGAGAAATTGGATAGAGCAAAGTCTACCCAAGATATCAATTTATCCATGGAAGCTTCAGGTCCTGCAGTGGAGACAAAATGCCAATTCATGCACCGTGGCCATGTGGGAGAAAAGGGGAATTCCTCTGTACAGGGTGCCTATGCTTCGCGACAAGCAGGGAAATGGGAAATCGCAAACCACTGAGCTACGAAGAACAATGCTAGAGAAGCTCCAGACAATCCAAATAAGCAAGATATTGATATGATTCAGGTACCGAAGCCTTATCAATCCATGCCCAATACAATCATTCGGTACAAAATTCTACAAATTGACATTTTTCCGAGACAAACTAGAAACTGCAGGTCCCATGGGCTGTAATTTAGGGGTTAAAAATTCTAAATGGACAAACATTACCATTGTGGGGATCTGATTTAGAGTTCCTAAACATATGAGCCTACACAAGCTGTACTCACGGTAATAACTTAGCCATATCAAGACATTGATGTCTTGGCTTATGCCATCTGATTTGTGTTAGGGAAAAGCTATCTGCTAGCAGAAAATATTCCATTTTTCAATGTCAGAATTGTAGTGTTCATGTACATTTGAGTGTAATGGAATAGTGGTGAGTTCATACAGGTGTAACTAAAAAAAAATACAGATGAAAAACAGTCGATTGACTCATCTTTGCACATGTTTGTCATATGTAGTCATACCCTTCTCTTGAATTACTGGTATTTTTGTCAGTTAGTCATACCATGATAATATTTTTATTCTCTTGCTCTACTTATTCTCCAAATGAGAAACCTCACAAAAGCCCGTTATCATTAGCAGGGTCAACTGATTTCTGCCTTCCAAAAGATTATCATTGTAATCAGGTAAAAAAATTCATATATTTCTTCACAACTATACTGTATTAAATATCAGCCAGGCCCAACACTCCAACATGGTTTTGTCGATCATAATCAATACGACATTGTGTGATAGGAAATCCATTCTTGAGATTTATGTAGTGTTCTGAAGAATTGCTTTGTATAATAGGAAAACCCTCACCAGGAAAACACACACTACATGTTGACTTCCTTAGCTTAGCATTACAGCAGTTTTTGTTTTCTTGACCTACTTGAGACCATGGATTATCCATGTTGCCATGATAAAAATGTAGCCACCTTCTCACTCTGTTTATTTCGAATGACCATGCCTGCATCACAACCTGGGGACAAGTGACTGGAACTGTTGTTTATAAATGATTAGCATTGTTTAGGGATGGGAACACTGGTGGAAAACGGGGCTTTTGTCCCGGTTCCCCAGCCCCTTTAGTCCCGGTTGCGCAACCGGGACAGCGCAATCGGGACTAAAGCCCCGACCTTTAGTCCCGGTTCTGTTACGAACCGGGACCAAAGGGTCAAGACGTGGCAGCGCGCAGTGCCGCGCCTGTCGAGGACCTTTAGTCCCGGTTCTAGCCACGAACCGGGACGAAAGGTTTATTCAGTTTTTTTTGTTTTGCTGTTTTTCTTTATATTGTTTGTTTGTTTTACTGTTTTTCGTTTATTTTTTCATTTATTGTTTTTCTTTTTAGGATCCAATTCGACGATACTATGTATATACAAAACAACTAAAGAAGGAATTACACAAACATCGCCATAAGTTGTCGAATCTTTACATATAGTCTCATATAAGTTGTCCAACCCTATTAACATACACAAAACCCTAGTTGCCCGGTGAATAAAATTCTCCTTTTTTATCTATGACTTGATCTAAGAAGAATGCCGCCAGCTCCTCTTGAATTGCTCGCAAGCGGTCTTGTGGTAGGAGCATGTCCCGCATTCCTTCGATCTATATAATTTATGGAAGGGGTCAATTTCGATATATATATGAGAGAATCTCAACACAATTGATTGTAATAAAATAGTATTGTGAATATTGTTTACTTACTTCAAGATGTTCTAAGAGTCTGCTCCTCTGATAACACCTCTGGCGAATGAACTCGCAGACATACAATCCACATAAGTTATTTCCGGATCCCTGTCTCGGGCACTTTATAAGAACAAAGTTCAATCAAAATAATAATCAAGCATGATAATATTATTAAACTTCAATCAAATAGATGTCCGGGTCTAGCTAGAACTACTTACCGCCATGTCTTTAAATTCAAGCTCATCTGTCCATTCACCCGGAGCCCTGTTGGTGAACCGTTTCCAAACCCTGGAAGTCAATGAAAAAGAATAAATGACTTATTAATTACTACATACCAGGAAATGAACGAAAGTTGCCGATATAGTGCCATAATGATTGAAATTACCTCTGGATCATTCCCTTCATGTCCTCCCAGCTCTCTGGTTGATCACGTAGTGGGTCCATGACTTGTACTATTCCTTTGTCAGGAATAATGATAAATAACAGATAGTGGAACCTGCGCACGAATTACTCGTCAATTACACTTAATTAACATGGAGTATAGAAGGTGTATAGACACTAACACTCACCCAAAGTTGTAAGGAAATAGTATTTGTGTTTTAGTTTCTTGCTTCCTTAACGCAAGTACCAAGAGGTCCTCTGTTTCCTTTTCTTTATGTATAAGATTGTACTGATGAATGACATGTGGGTCAACGAACCCAATGTCATAGATTCCAGATAATCTGCATTCTCGAATCTTCAATCTGCATAATAGAGTGAGGATAATTACAAATATGTTTAACGAGCTGAGTTAGAGACTTAGTTACAGAAAAAAAATACTTACAGACAATAGGCACTGACGATAGATTTGTCGATGGCATCTTGTTGGAATAACTGAAACAATTCTTCAAATTCAACCTGGACCTGGGCAGTTCCACGACCGTAATGCTCTTCTTTAACCTCCAGGTTGATCCAATTTTTCCCTTCCTTTGCTGCTTCCATGTACCACGCATTCAATCTTCGCATTTTTGTTGGAAGGTTCGGGACCTTCTCTGGTTTGACAAAAGGCTCCCCGTGCTTGTATTTGTACTTCACCTCAGCAATGGGATACTCTATTAGCGAGCCCAAGTATTCAGCCATGGTCACACCAAGCTCATCGGCGGCTTTTTTGATTTGTTTGTTAGTTAATTTTTTAGGCCGAGGGACATCGGAACACACCCTCAGCGGGGCGCACGATTGCTTCTCCTGTTGTCCGAGCTGAGGAACTCCTTGACCGTATGGACGGTCCTTCGGCTTCGGAATATTGCGTGCCCTCAGAACATGGGGCGGCACCTGAGCATCACGTGCCTTTATAATTGTTCGGTCGTAGTCCGGTAAAATCTGCTCAGCCGTTGGTCGCGTCAGGTTTCTCAGTGTTCTCTCAACTAAGACCGGATCTAGTGGGACCTTTTGTGACCGCTTCGGTGCTAACTGGCGGCTGACATCCTCTTTAACCCACACATCTAGCTCTTCTTTGGTCATTTCGTAAGGTAATTTCTCGATAGGCTTGGCGGGTTTCGCTTTCTTCTGATGACTTGTACCACTAGAACCCGAGGCAGAGGCGGCGCAGGCGGTGCTCTTCCGCTTTTGAACACGACTATGAGCCTGTGACGGCTGAGGCTGCGGAGGAGATGCCTGACACGGCGGAGACGGCTGAGGCGGTGGAGACGGCTGACGCGGCGGAGGAGATGGCTGACGCTGCGGAGGAGATGGCTGTCGCGGCGGAGACGGCTGGGGTGGCGGAGACGGCTGACGCGGCGGAGACGGCTGACGCGGCGGAGACGGCTGAGGTGGCGGAGACGGCTGACGCGGCGGAGACGGTGACCTTGGCTTCCAATTTGGAAGCACAATGCGTTCCTTCCGCCATAGAACAGTAGTTTTTCTACCATACCTCAGTGCAGTCTCGCCTTCACCCGTAGGGTAGTCAAGCTGCAGATCCTCGTATCCTTTCATGACTTCATCCACTAAGACAATAGAATATCCATCTGGAATCGGCCGCGAATGGTAAGTACCATTAGTTACAGCAGCTAAGACTACGCCGACCGCCACCTTCACGGTTATGTTCATCAATGGAGCATGTAGCTCACAATTTTCCCTCTCCGTGATATCATCCACGGGGTAGCGACGAGCCGAGATATCTGGCCGAAAGAGCTCCGTGGAAGCCACGCTGCTTTTCCGCTGAGATGGTGGGCCGCTATCTTGCTGAGAAGGATCTTCGTGCCGCTGAGCTTCCCGGGTGGTAAGTGAATCAAGGATCTGCTGCTGCCTAGTTAATCTATCTTCAATCTGCTTCAGCCGATCTGCCTCCTCTGCCTTCTTCCTCCCTCGGCTTCTATAACTGTCAGCGTCATCTGGAAATCCATACTTCCACGGTACGGAGCCTTCTGTGCCTCGTGTCCGACCTTTGTGTTCTGGATTCCCGAGGGCCCGTGACAGCTCGTCCTTCTCTCTGTTTGGAACGAACTCCCCGGCTTCTACCTCCTTCATTATCTTCTGAAGTTCAGCGAGAGGGGTTGCAAGTTGTGCTTTTGTAAAGATGCACTTCCCTGTTTCTGGGTGCAACGTTCCCCCATGCCCGAAGAACCAAAGTTTTGCCCGATCAGCCCACCGCAGCGTCTCAGGAATTATCCCTTGTTCAAGCAGGGCGTTCTCAAGTCTGTCCACCTTAGGCTTGATAGCCCTGTAGCCACCTGACCCCATGCTATGGTGATATTCCTTCTTGGAAGCATTTTTCTTATTAGTTGCTGACCTTTTCTTAGCCTCGTCAGATTTCTTGTACTTGACAAATTCCTCCCACTGATCCCTTAGCTTTTCATACGCTCCAGTGAACTCCGGAGTCTTTTTTGAAGGACAAAGTCCTTGTGCAATCTTTTCTTCCAGTTTGCAAATTGTTCGGCCATCTTCTTCAGTGCCCACTCCTTGACCTTTTTCTCTATGGGATCCACGTGCTATGACTACAGCTCTGCTCTCCAAAAGGATTCATGCCATCTGTACTTAGGCCAAATCTTAAGTTCCTTGCGTCATCTGCGAAGTTCGGGAACTCTCTCTCGATTTTTCTCCACTGTGACCCATCAGCGGGGTTGTCTCAACATCGCGTCTTTCTTACGATCTTCTTTGTGCCATCGCAACAACCTGGCATGCTCTTTGTTTCGAAATAAACGTTTCAACCATGGTATTATAGGAGCATACCACATAACCTTGGCAGGAACCCTTTTTCTCGGGCGCTCGCCCTCAACATCACCAGGGTCATCTCGTCTGATCTTGTACCGCAATGCAGTGCATACCGGGCATGCATCCAAATTCTCGTACTCCTCACCACGATAGAGGATGCAGTCATTAGGGCATGCATGTATCTTCTGCACGTCTAATCCTAAAGGGCAGACAACCTTCTTTGCTTCGTACGTACTGGCGGGCAATTCGTTATGCTTTGGAAGGTCCTTCTTCATTATTTTCAGCAACTTTTCAAAACCTTTGTCGGTCAAACCGACCTCTGCCTTCCATTGCAGCAATTCCAGTGTGCTACCCAGTTTTTTCAGGCCATCTTCACAGTTTGGGTACAACGGTTTGTTGTGATCCTCTAACATGCGCGCGAATTTCGACCTCTCATTTTCTGTTCCGCAGTCTCTCCGTGCATCAGCAATGGCACGACCAAGATCATCAGTCGGCTCATCTAGATCTTCAGCTTCCCCCGTTGCAGTATCACCGTATTCAGGGTACATACCATCATCTTCTTCTTCTTCATTTTCGTCCATCATAACCCCTGTTTCTCCGTGCTTGGTCCAGCAATTATAGCTGGGCATGAAACCGTGTCGAAGCAGGTGGGTGTGAAGGATTTTGGAGGAGGAGTAATCTTTCTTATTCTGACAGACAACACATGGACAACACATAAAACCATTTTGTTTGTTTGTCTCGGCCACAGCGATAAAACTAGCAAGTCCCGTAATGAACTCGCCAGTTCGTCGGTCACCGTACATCCATTGCCGATTCATCGAGCACCTTATATATTTCGAGTTATATATTGCCGACTCATCTGCATTATATGAGTAAATTATATATTACACACAACATCATGAATAGAAGGTCATCACATTAAAACCTCCCGCAGAGTACTGATCAAATGTAATACATAGTCCTCATGATGAAAAAATACAGTGAAATTAACATACAAACTATCTAATGCATTTAAATGCAACAACAAATGCGATCAAAATCGCAACTAAGGTAACAATTGATCCGACGGCATAATGATACCAAGCCTCATTTTTAATGGAATCTTTTCTAATGTTTCTAATCTTCTTACGCATTGCATCCATCTCGATCTTGTGATCATCGACGACATCGGCAACATACAGCTCCAATTTCATCTTCTCTTCTTCAATTTTTTTGATTTTTTTTTTCAAATCATCGTTTTCGCTTTCAAGTAAATTTAACCTCTCGACAAGAGGGTCGGTCGGAATTTCAGGTTCATATATGTCCTAGATCAAAATATCTATGTCAAATGTTTGGTCGGCATAATTGTTAAAATAAAGAAATTAAAAACATAGTTATAAAAGATAATATACCACATCCGAATCATAGACCGGACGAGGGCCGACGGGGACGGATATCAAAACCATCACTATACATATAAAAACAATTATACAAATAAGAAAAATTATACAAATAACAATGTAAATCATATAAGTAAGAATAAGAAGCTCACGAAGGTGGTGCCGGCGACGGGGGCGATCGACAACCGTGAGGATAAGGACACGAACGGGACGGCACTAATTAAAAATAACAAATCATACATTAATTTGAACTCAAATTGCATATAAAAAAAATAAAAAAGCAATAAGTCAACAACCTAGAATTTGAGCAATTTTAACTTAGCTAGGCATTTAATCAAACACCTAGCATGCAACACCAAGGAAATGAGGAGCAAAAATAGTAATAGAGATGAATCCAAGCTCCGAGAGGATGAGACTTCTAACCTATTAGAAGCCTTGGGTGGATAGGGGAAACTTAATGTGGACAAATGGTGGAAAAAGTATGGATCAAATGGAGCTTTGTGAGGAGCTTTGAGAAGAAAAATGGTGTTCAACTCGAGCTCCTCGGGCAGGAAGAAGAAGATATAGTGAGTGAAGACTTTTTGTCCCGGTTCGTATTACAAACCGGGAATAAAGGTTACCCTTTTGTCCCGGTTTGTGATACGAGCCGGGACAAAAGGTTCCTGCGCCGGACCCCACCCTTGGGCGCTGTCGGAACGGACCTTTTGTCCCGGTTCGTGGAACGAACCGGGACAAAAGGGTCCCAAAAAACCGGGACGGATGCCTCCCGGTCCCCGCGCGCCCTCCGAGCCCCAAAAAAGGGGTCTTTAGTCCCGGTTTTTTACACAACCGGGACTAAAGCCTCCCGGGGGCCAAAACGGAAGCCCTGTTTTCTACTAGTGGAAATAAATACATTTCATGTCCTTGGCAAAGTTAGCATAAAAATTCAATAATGCCAAAATTTGCGGTTCTTCCATTCATGATTGGTTGTTTAAGCACAAAAGCGGTATGGCATCTGCACCCTTTTAAGTACAACAAAATATTTCTGATAATGCTTGGTAATCTTGCAAGTTCGGATCAAGTTTAGTTTCTAATTCGAATGACAGTAGATATACTTACAAATCTATCTTGCTTGCTTAGTGTTCTTCTTTATTGTTTTCTCTAAGTTACCTGCTTATATGCTCCATTCGGTGCCTATTTATTACCTATTTTCCTCATATGGTGCTTGCTTATTTTTCTCTGCTATTTGCCGTCTAATGGTTGACGGTCGACTTCAACATCAAGTAGCTTACTGGAACTGGATCAGGCAGGAAGGAACTCCCCCTTTGCGTTCATTGTTGTAGCTCTGTGTGTTGACTACTAATCCAGGATGCGGTATGATCACTCTTCGTTAGCCTGCACCTCAAGCACACCTCCCTCTTTCTGATCTTGAGGAGATGATAGCAGGTAATCGATCAGATTAGTTGGCATAACATGTACCAGATTGAATGAACTATTGAGACTAGGTAAATCCGCTATGCCAACACAGAGCTGTAACATCCGGACTAAAAAATATTGCGCAGGCCTGTCCACAGAATTAGCACACCCATTTTGTATCTGATTTGTAGAATTATTGAGGCCAGTAACCAAGTTTTTTCAAGATCTACACGAGCTAATCTATAGCCATGCGCTTCAGATCTGATGTACCAGTATTATCTTGAACAAGTGCCTAATATCCACATAACATTAAATGTTTTATTACCTTTTGCACAGGTCATTTGATACGATGCAAAAAATTCAAACTATTGCAAGCTTCGAGGTGCCACAGTAGGGACCCAGGTATATATTACATGGCTTTTGTTTTGAATAGACTAATGGACAAAGTAACAGAAGTTTTTGGGTCTGCTGTAAGAGAACATACCGATGGTGTACACTGTATTTACTCGATTTGTTCTCTTGAATCAATCAAATGAGATACATATGAAATCTTTCAAGCAAAGTAAGTTCTTTTATATGTTCTTTTAACAAGTTGCAACGAAACTTTGAGTATGTAGTTACTTTTGCTCAATGAATATTGTAATCATGCTCTTAAACATAAAACACCCATGCACGACCGGTGGCATGCCGCGCGCAAGACCAGCTACTGACTCTTACAAGCATGGCTATCGTAGTGTTTCTTATGCTGAAATGCAGTGTATCTCTTGCACATATTTCTTTAATCATCATTGACATTTCACAGTTTTTGCTTTCAGTGAAGATCATTCAAGCTACCGCTGCTTATTTGGTTATATACAAGGTGCAAAAGCACGAGCAGCTTGATCATTTATTTGTTTGTTGACACATGTGCATGTAATGAGTTAATGACAACATATGCACCGGGAACAATATTGTTTGTAGATGTAAAAATAGGCCTTTTTTTTGTCAACGCCTATGTACAGACAATGTAAACGGGCTATCAGAGATTTACAAGTTTAAGTTTGCAGAATGTAGAAAAACTTGGAGAACATAAGCGCATTATGGCTGATGGACACATACAAAACACCTGCAGGTCTAGCGTGTCTGTCACACGGTGCCAGGACACCATACAGACGGCGAGGCGAAGCTCGCTTTTTCGTCGAGTATATTCAAAGTTGTATCAGAATTATAAAGCTGAATGCATTCTACTTTTATTCCCAGCAACCACAATTTTTTTGAAAATTTTGGCAAGAGCGCCACTCATCAGGGTATTATCCAGCTGGTTCCGTGATAAGCACCATCATGTTTTTAAGATTACAACCATGCAATATGCTGGGACAGCCAAGAGAGTCACATGATCGAGAGCGCAGTCTCAGTTCACATCTCAAGTCAACAACATTCATGGACTGAGCGCATACTTATTGCATAAGCGGTCTACAGTTTTCGACCATACAACAGAAATCTCTAACTACATCAAAGACGGAACCTTTAATCCGGCGAGGTCCGGCCATGTCAAGTGTGGCTATTGATTCCTCATGCAGTTTTATTGAAATTGGTTTTGGTATGATCTTGGCGAGTTAGATCAATACGAAACTACCAGTATGTGGAACACAAAAAAATAGTTACCAATTTATCGTTTTTCCTTTTAGAGAAAAATGATTATTCTGTCTTTTATCAATTTGAACATAAATTCCCATCAAGGGTGCGGCGTGCCGCCGCACCGAAATTCAACTAGTCAAAATCATGAGTGGAGGATCACGTCGACAGGGACGGAGCCGATGTGGACACTGCATTGAAGGGACGGAGGGAGAGCGAATAAAAGGGCGACCTGATGCACGGGCTAATTACACACTAATCGCTGCTAATATTTCCTTCGGACCCTAATCGCTGCTAATATTTCCTTCGGACCCTAGGACCCTGGTGCCTGCCCCCAAACATTGTGTATGCATTCGTCATAATTTTGTTGATGGATAGTAGAGGCTAATTATTGTTATTTTTTATTTTTTGTTAATAATGCAGTAGTCACTAGTAGGAAAATGACTATTGCTGACGAACCTAAATATGCTATCGTTGGCGAACATGTGGTTCGCCAGTCGAACATGTGTTCACCAGTTACCACTGGTGAGCAAAGACATTAGTGCACCAGTAGTAATACGAATACCACTGGCGAACAAAAACAATAGTGCGCCAGTAGTAGAGTTTTATAAATAAAAAAAATAAAAACATATTTTTGTTCCTCGTGGTGTTCCTGTTCCTATTCCTGGGCGACAGCGACGTGCCGTTCCTGCTCCTGGGCGCCGCCTCGTTGTGTTCCTCCTCCGTTGAAGCTCCTGGCCACCACGTTGTACACACTCCCCGGGCTTGAGCAGGTTCGCGGCCCGCTCCAGCAGCAGGCACCCGAGCGGCGGCAGGCCGACGACCCTCACCGCGCGCGCGCCGAGTCCGTGCATGGCCGATGCTGAAGACGTAGAGGGCGTGGGTCAGGACATGGCGTGCCGCC
This sequence comes from Puccinellia tenuiflora, assembly GCA_012064385.1. Lineage (NCBI taxonomy): Eukaryota > Viridiplantae > Streptophyta > Magnoliopsida > Poales > Poaceae > Puccinellia > Puccinellia tenuiflora. The sequence goes on from QRDG01000195.1 coordinate 1,012,821, forward strand.
GCCGTGCCCTTCGCCCGCCGGAGCCGGCACGAAGGGCGGCCGGCCTAGGGCCTCGGACATGAAGTCGACGGGGAGACGGCTGTTGGAGAACCGGCCGGTGGCGACGCCGCCGGCATAGTCGCGGACGTACGTCGTGTGGTCGCCCCTGGCCACGTGCGCGAGGACGAAGTGATCCGACCACGCCCCATCGCCGCCGCGGCACCCGGGCCACCACCAACACCGGCCTCGGCGGCAATGCCTCCTCCTCCCCCGCCGCCTCCCTCCGCGACGGAGCACGATGAGGAGAGGACGGAGACGAGGTACTCTAGGTCCCGTCGGAAGTCCGCCGCCGCGAAGAATTTGTGGGGGAGAGGGAGACATGTAGGGAGATGGAGACGGGCAGGGGAGAGGGAAAAAGGGAGACGGGAAACGAAGTCATGGCGTCGTGCTGCGCGTGTGAGGAAGGTAGATAAGAAGATAAGGAGGAGGAGGGTCTGCGTGTGTGTGGTGGAGAACGACTAGAGATAGTTAAGAGGATAAGGTAGTGCTACTGCTACCTACTACTGGCGGACGGAAATTGCAGTTCGCCCGCGGTAAGTAGACAACCACTGGCGCATGAGAATTTCTGTTCGCCAGCGGTAAGTGAGGGCCCGGACGACCCCAGCGGGGCCACCTACCACTGGCGAGCAGGAAAACATGTTCGCCAGCGGTCAGCGGTAGGTGGCCCCGCTGGGTCGCCCCAGTCACGTCCTTACCACTGGCGGACAGGGAAGCGTGTTCGCCAGTGGTAGTGCAAGTACCATTGGCGAAGTGGAATTAATATTCGCCAGCGATATTTACCACTGGCGAATGTTTTTTTTTTTGTTCGCCAGTGAGAGCTCGGCGGATATAGCCCTTTTCCTACTAGTGAGTACACCCATGTGTCGGAAGGGATCTGGAATTTACAATATGACCATAGGATATGTACGAATCTCGACAACAACTAGTAAAAAACATAGCAAGAGAATGTCAACTTTGGGTGAAATTTAAGCCTCAAAAATGAAGAATGCGACAAGTGACTACCACGTTGAACCCGAATTGAAGGAGGGAGAGGAATAGAACAAATGGGAGTCGACATCTAGAGGGCGACATCTTGAACTTGGAATATTAGCAATTTTCCTATATACACACTCAATTTTGTCATCCTCGTTTCATGAAACGTGGATCTTATTGGGGTTCAAAAAAATTAGTGCCACCGTGGGCATATGTTTCCTCCAAACATTGTGTATGCATCCGTTATAATTTTGTTGATGAATAGTAGAGGCTCTAATTGTTGTTTTTTCCTTAATAATGCAGTAGTACACCCATGTGCCAGAAGGGATCTGCAATTCACAATCGACCATAGGATATGTACGAATCTCCACAACAGCAAGTAGAAAATCTAGATAGAGAATGTCAACTTTGGGCGAAATTTAAGCCTCTAAATAAAGAATGCCATGATGACTCCCATGTTGAACCCACCCGAATTGAAGGGGACAGAGGAACATGACAAAAGAGAATCGACAGCTAGAGGGCGAAATCCACCACCGCCGCCATCCATACAGCCAGCGAGCCACCATATCACCCTCGGCCCGATGGAGGTGGCGTCGCTGTACCGGCTCGAATTAAGTCTGGCATTTTCGTTTTGATAACTACACATGCACAATTTCATTCCCCATTCCCATCTCTCTCTCTCTCTCTCTCCCATCGCTCCTCAGCGAAAATCGAAGCGCATCCCATCAACACCGCATCCCATTAGCCATTGACATAGAACAACATGTTAGTAGATCTAACTCTTAGGGGTGAACTATTTCTTAGATGTAACTTGTTTTCTCCGCTAGCATAGTGGTGTTTTTCCTTGTCCTAGTTCAATCCACAAATGTAGGTGTAATTTCATCTCGCGTTTGTTATGTTTACATGCATGGTTTAGGTCACCCACAAAATGCAGATGTAATCTGTTTTTCATCTGATATAGCTAGAGGTAAAAAGAGAGTAGGATATGCACGAATTTCGAAAACTACTGAGAAAACTATACAAAGTCGTCTGGCACCCTTGTTTCATTTCATTTGACGGAAATAAATAAAATGATTTTCAAAATAATGACAGGGTTAACACATCATTGACATTTACTCAAATTTCAATTAAAATAAAGTTTCCAATTCAATCCCAGCCAAACACATTAAATACTACGAAATCTCCATTCAATTCCACGATTTCAGCCCGAAATGACTAGAATTTCGAATTTCGAGAGGGTACTGGACTCGACTGGAAGAGAATGTCAACACTGGCCGAGGCGAGATTTAAGCACGAGGCGTGGATTCAGCTCCCCACGTTGAAACCACGTTGAAGGGAGGACGGCAAGAAACGAGCCGGAAAGCCGGAGATCGAATACAAAATCCACCACCATCCGTACACCCAGCCAGCAGTAGATCGGAAGGCCCGATGGAGGTGGCGTCGCTGTACCGGCGGGTGCTGCCGTCGCCGCCGGCGGTGGAGTTCGCGTCGGCGGAGGGGAAGCGCCTCTTCGCGGAGGCGCTGCAGGGCGGGACCATGGAGGGCTTCTTCAACCTCATCTCCTACTTCCAGACGCAGTCGGAGCCGGCCTTCTGCGGCCTCGCCTCCCTCTCCGTCGTCCTCAACGCGCTCGCCATCGACCCCGGCCGCACCTGGAAGGGGCCCTGGCGCTGGTTCGACGAGTCCATGCTCGATTGCTGCGAGCCCCTCTCCAAGGTCAAGGCCGAGGGCATCACCTTCGGCAAGGTCGTCTGCCTCGCCCACTGCGCCGGCGCCAGGGTGAAGTCCTTCCGCGCCGACCAGACCACCATCCACGACTTCCGCGCCCACCTCAAGCGATGCGCCGCCTCCCAGGACTGCCACCTCATCTCCTCCTACCACCGGAGGCCATTCCTGCAGGTTAGTTACCTTCTCCCTCCATCCCTCTCTCTGTTCCCCACCACCCCAAATCCTAGATCGGATCCACATCACCACATGTATGTGTTGGTGCAGACTGGGACCGGCCATTTCTCGCCGATTGGGGGCTACCATGCCGGCCAGGACATGGCGCTCATCCTCGACGTCGCGCGCTTCAAGTACCCTCCCCACTGGGTTCCCTTGACGCTACTCTGGGAAGCCATGAACACCACCGATGACGCAACTGGGCTTCTCAGAGGGTATCTTTTCTTCTAATTATAATTGTGTATCTCTATAACTAAGCAACGACTCCTCTGTATTGTTGGTATTTTTGTGTGACAGTAAGGGTTTGCAACATTGAGGTGTTTTCTTTTCTAACTATGTGCTACTTGAGGTGCCTGCTTGTTCTGATTGTGATGTCTTAGGTTTGAAATGCTAGGACAGTCGTACTTCTTACTTGGATGCAGAATTGCAGAGTCGTAGTCATGTAGACCTTGACATCACATCGCACATGTTTTATTTCCTGCGCAGGACTTGCAGTGTCGTTTCAGTTTATTTCCTTCTTAATGCCACTTTAAGATGACGATCTCGTCATATTTGTTAGGTTCATGCTTGTCTCAAGGCACTCTTCATCTCCTTCATTGCTCTACACAGTGGTAAATACGATAATGCTTTGATGTATCCAATGCAAATGGACGCCTTCAGCATTTTCCTTCACCCCATTTGCTTCCAATTTTCTGCAGAGTTGTGGGGATGAAAGTTGGAAAAGCATGGCAAAGTATTGTGTGGAGGATGTACCTAATCTTTTGAAGGATGAGAGTCTAGACAATGTTACAGCACTTCTGTCCCACCTAGTGGAATCTCTTCCAGCCAATGCTGGAGATTTGATCAAATGGGTTATTGAAGTTAGGAGAAAAGAGGAAGGAATATCGAGCTTGAGCAAAGAGGAGAAAGAAAGGCTTGTTTTGAAGGTCTGTTCCTTCTGCTTTCCTGGTGCTGATTTACTGTAGCCCCACTTCCATAACACACGATATACTCTGTTCGTTTACAGGAAAAAGTATTACAGCAAGTCCGTGATACTAAGCTTTTCAAGGTAGTGCACGATCTGCAATATCCCAAGGGGCCATGTTCTAGTTGCTCATCTTCAAGTGATGAAGATTCCCTTGCGCAGATTGCAGCCAATGTGTGCTGTCAAGGAGCTGCATTCCTATCTGGTAACCTTGTATCTAGATATGGATTCTGCTGCCAAGAAACATGTATCAAATGTGTAGAAGCAAATGGTGATGGGCTAAAGACTGTTATCTCAGGCACCGTGGTATCTGATGGGAGTAGGCAGGGTGTTGATTTGCTTTTACCAACATCCCCATCGAAAACAAGCTTGTGCAATTCAAACTTGAGCAGGAAGGTTGTGAAATATCCATCAGGCGCAGATGTTCTAACTGTCCTACTGCTGGTTTTACATCCGAACACATGGGTTGGCATAAAAGATGAGGCGGTGAAAGCTGAATTTCAGAATCTTGTTTCAACAGAGAACCTTCCCGATCTTCTTAGGCGAGAGGTGCGTCGATTCAATCCAAATATCTTATATATCTATTTACCTTTGGTCCATAGCAACATGCTTTTATTTAAAGGATGTTCTTAATTTATCTTTCTTATGGAAATCATATAAAGCTTTGTGCTAAATTGATCAGCATCCTGTAAATACTTACTATGAAAGCTGACAGAGGTTTCCGAAACCATAATGTAATTTGTCCTAAATGCCCCTTTAGCAAACTAATGGCCCCTCGAAAAACTTTCAACCGAACCTGGCCCCTCCCCAAAACGCCATTCACAATGGCTTATTTGAGTAGGTAGACATGCCATTTACGTTGGCGTTTTTGGAGCTGCGAAATGCAAAAACCGGCCAAGTCATTTGAAGTACTCCATTTGCATTGGCGTTTTGCATTTTCAGACCTCTAGATTCTCGTCAGGCCTAGAATACGCCATTCGCTTTGGTGTTTTTGGCATTCTCGGAGCCTTTGAGATTCAAATACACCATTCGAGATGGCTTATTTCAAATGACTTTGCTGTTGTCGGCTAAGTTTGGACTGTCAAAAACGACACCATCCTAACTGGCATTTTGGAGAGGGGCTAGATTTGATTTAAAGTTTTCTGAGAGGCCATTAGTGGCTGAATGTTTCTAAAAGGGGCATTTAGGACAAATGACATGAAACCATCACTATCAACCTCAAACAAAAAGAAAGCACGAAGGGGAACAACAATAGAATGAGAAAATAACTTTACATAAATGTTCTTTTTCCGAACCTCTTTAAATTAATGAAGTTAGTCTTACATACTTCCTGTATAGCGTGTTGTAGTCTGGGATATTGCAAGTTTTGACACTGTTAAATTGGGGCTATCTTAGGCACTGATAGTCTGCTACATGAGTCACATGAATCGCTCACAGCTTGCACGCCCTATCCTAAGTTCCTTTTGTTTTCCTGATATGGATTCTGGTTTGGGGTGCATCTTTGTTGATGTATTAGTATATAAATTTATCGTGTCACACTGCACTTTGAGTCTGCTGATTTATACAGATGCAGAAATTTGTCGACGTGCCCACATATAAGATCTAAATTCTAAATGTACCACACTTACATATAAAATTCAAGATATGGTTTGTCAATCAAACTGTTATGGCACAAATATTGATTACATAAAAAATGGATCTATTGCTGCAGCAATTTGAGTAGCGGGTAACCGGGTGATTATCAGCCAGTTACTGTCTTACTGGTTTTTCATGCATTTTTCTCCTCAAAGTGTGTTCCTTTGGCTATTTATGAGAGTTAGCATCAAAGGTTTCATTTGAAGCAGTGTTGTTACCGTCAGTTTTCCAGGCCGGTATCTTTTTACCGGCCCAGCTGGCACCGTCAGTTTTCCAGACGGATAAATCCAAAAGCAGACTGAGTCATCTTTGTGCATGTTTCTCGTCCGGGATAAGGTCCATGAGACGGTTCCCATTCATACCCCATGAAAGAAAAGAACATATTCCATTTATCATGCAATGTTGCTTTCCTCCTTTAGCAAATGCATTCCAGAAGCCTATTTTGTATACTACAGTGGTAACGAGACTCTTTTCTTGTTGGCAGATACTGCATCTACGGCGACAGGTTCCATTATCTGACGGGTTGTAGAGACGGGTCATGCGAAGAGCCTATGCCACCATCGCCTTAGTGGTGGTGATGCCGCGATAGTCTGCTCACTTGATCAGGGCTCAATGTTCAGACTGAAACACACAGTTCAATAAACAAACCTACTTCCTGAGGCAGCATGACAAAGTAGTAAGGATCAAAATAGTAGGATTAGGAGGACTACTACTGAGACCAGACCGATAGCTGGTAACTGCCTTGTTACCGGCCTACTTCGGTCCAATACATATGCATTTTTTTTTTTTTGCTTTTATACATTTTCCCTTGGGAGTACGCGTTCATGTGGCTCTACCACTGAACTTGGTATCTAGTTGCTACCTTGCTAGTGAAATTTGCACCAGTGGGAGTATCTCACCATTTGATATGTTCCGTCGCTATCGAAAGAGACGGGCACTTCGGAAACTTGAATACTTGATGCATATGAAAAAAGAAAAGGCAATTGCCACTTATCAGGAGAATTTGGTGGCTATGGTTGACTGATGTGGCAAAGAGGACTTGTTGACCAAGGCAAAGAAATCGGCATGTGCTGCCTTGTGGAAGGGGTATCAAGTCAAATATGAAACGACTCGTTTTTTACTTGCTTCCCAAGAAGCTGTTCTATTAGCAATTCATTAACTGTGTACATAGCCAGACGACGCCATGTGCCATATCTTTGATTTGCGCACTTTGATATTGCCTTTGTTGGTTGTTAGAAAGAATCATCATTGATAATGTGCAAAAAGAGGATCAGAGTCGGAGAGCATAGAGTTGGGCCGGTTTGCTTCATAGGACGGTTGAACTGTTATAAAGAGGATGCGGTGTACGTTTATTTTCCTATAAATTTCCTTTGATTTCATAGAGATGCTATGCTATGCCATCGTATTATTTGAGCAGTTAATTGGCAGATTCTTACAAATCAAGCAGATCGTTTTGAGAAAAACTACCTAATTATTGTCTCCAAAATTCCTTTTGAGAGAGTCCTTTGAATCATGAAGGCTCTATTTTACACGATTAGGTTGCTAATTGTAAGGATACGAGTCTCAGATTGCCAAATGAATACTTCTCATTGTGTTTATTCACTTATTGTGGTTTGATGACTGAAATTAAATGTTTTAAAATTAGAATTCAAGTTGCTGCAACTTCTTCCAAATTCTGACATTTTCAATACTAAGTTCCCAGTTTAGAACTTAATTCTTCCCTTGTATGTCCCTGTTCGCAGCCGTGCCCCTCATATCCCATCCCCAATCAATACGAATTCATGCAACATCGATCGCGTAGAACTGAAAAACATATAGAATAGAGGAGTTAGCCCTACATTGCATCGGACAACCAAAAGGGTCAGCTAGTTCATCACATAGTTCATCATCGGACAACCAAAAGGGCGGCTAGTTTAAAGGGTGACAAGGGTATGCAACCAAGGAATGGATAATGAATATGATCATCATTACCAGCTCGTAGCTCCATTACAATGAAAAGTAACATGACGATCTACCAGATATGTACTTCTAGGGTCGAGCCCGAGTTTCAAGCATGCTAAAATAATTTCCAGCAACGTACTACAAAAGCAGCAGCACCAGAGTTCAAGTGAAGCACAACATGAAGAAAAAATGCTGACAGGAAGGAAAACACTCGCCAATTGTTTGCGGAAAATCAATTCCTAACCAAACAGAGTTCTTGCAGAGAGAGAGCTTCAAACTTGTAGTCCAGGCACAGGCACCACCTCGTTTGTTCTCGAAGCACGTCTCCGGGAGGACAGCCCGCTCCTCTCTCGCAGCTTCAGATAGTTGGCGATCCCGCTCAACAGAACGATCAGGAGCAGGAGGTATACAGAGAACCGAGGACCAGCGCGTAGACATACACCGAGGTCCTCAGCTTGCGGGAGCTTCCCGCGGCGAACGCCGTCATGAGAGCCAGCAGGTTCCAGTATCACAATCAGGTGCAGCACCTCGAGCGGCACGTCCTTCTTCCTGACGGTTTTACTCAGCAGGAGCATGATCACGACGATGGATGCCATGAACGCGAAAGAGTTGAAGCAGAAGAATATCTTGTACCGCTGGTGATTAATGTCGTGAAGGACCGGATTGCCTGCCACATGGCCTCCATCATCAGACCAGAATCCACCGGGTGGGTTCAGACCGGCCTGGTACGCGATCGATGCTGCCAAGATTGCAAGAAGCATCAGATACTTGTGTCTCTTTCTCACTATTTTTTCGCAGTCTGAAACTTCTGGGCTCTTGGAAGTAACAAATTGTCCAGCATCTGCACGTAATAGAAGACTTTGTAGAAATCCTATAAACTGAGCCAGTGGTCTTCCTAGTGTCGAAGATAGTAGGACCTGAATCATAAGGGAGACTAGAACTGACATAGCAATGATGCTCAAATAAATGGCCTGCTTAGTATTTCTGCAACTTCCCGCAACATAGGCAATGAGGAGGCCAAGCAAGCCCACTACCAACAAACTCGCAGTGCATACAACTTGATTCCATGCTCACATGATTCCTTGTTCACGAGTAATATCGTGACAACCACAGACGAGACGAATGAAACTGAATTTGAGTAGTAGAACACATCGTAGCGTTTTCGATGGGTATCCTGAAGGATAGGATTGCCTGGTGTGCCAGTGACATCTTTGTCGTCAGACCATACGCCTCCTGGAGGGTTCATGCCAGCTTGGTAGGTGACCGTCACAGCTAAAATAGCAAGGGTCAATAACAGACTGCGCCTGCGCTCTAACTCCTTCCCGCTAGTATCATCCCCAGTCTTGTCGTGGCCGGATTGACTCCACACTGGCCAAAACTGACCAACTCGTGTGTGCTTTAGCTTCTCTGCCATCCATTCTCCAGGTATTAAGTGTATTGCTATCATGACATGAAGAAGAACATAAGCAAGTACAATCCATATGAACACTAATATGAAAATGGGCTTCTTTGTCTCCCTGGAGTTCCCCATAGCAAAAAGCTCCACTCAGGGAAAGTAGGACCACTACATCATTACTGGCAGCACACGCCGTTTTCGTAACCATCTTGCTCATCAGCTTGTTCAGGACCATCATGATTATGATAATGGATGCCACAAAGGCGACTGCATTGAGATAGAAGAATGCGATAAAGCGGGGATGGTAAATATCCTCAAGGATGCGATCAGCTGCTAAATGATGATTTTCACTTCTTGACCAGAAACCACCCGGTGGATTCAGACCCGATTGGTACGCTAGAGATACTGCAAGAATGGCAAGAAGCAACAGATATGTGCGGGTCTTCTTCAGATGCTTCTCAGTTTGAATGTCATCAGCATTTTGATTGGGTACTCCTTGATTGCGGTCAATATGGCCATTCTCAAAATGTTCAGAATGGACATTAGTGCCACAAATCTCAGTCTGCCCCTCACGGTTATCATCTTCAACCAAAATGCTTTGTTCAGCAGAATCCACATTACCACTTGCTTCCATAGGAGCAGAACGCCCTTCCTCCAATATGTCATGACTTATGTCTCCATTACTATTGTGACTGACAGACATATTTTGCTCAACTATAGTAACAGCCATTTTGGGATCACCAGTTGAAGATTGCTGCCTCATATTTGCAACTTGTTGGTTGTCTGCAGTCTGGTCTTGTGGTTTAGGCGATGGATACTCTTGCTTTGTGTTAGATTTAGCCACCTCCATATTTGCAACTTGCTGGCAGTTTGTAGACCCATACTCCAGGTTAGACCACACATCCTGGGTATTTTCTGAATGTTGACAGCTCACTGATGGATGTTGTGAGCTCGACACATCCTCCTTCATATTTTCAAAAGGTGGGTCGTCTGAAGACTGACCTCCAGGTTGGACAAAACATCCTCGACGTTTGCTGATATCTGGCTGTTCCCTGATGGGTGCTGTGAGTTGAATACAGCCTCATGGGGCTCACCCTCTTTAATACTGGAACTTGCTGATTGTCTGCAGGATGGTCCTGTAGTTCAGTGGTATTGTCTTCTGTTGATTTCATCTGTTAAAGGACTGAAGATTGATGATAGCTAGGAACAGAATTCTCCAGCTCTGTATTGCTTGTTTTGTTTTTCAACGAGATTGCTCGTTCCAGTTCACCCAGGCACCAAAGGCTGCTTGATTTGACCTTTTTAAGCAAATTTGCTACAGGTCTGTATCCATAGATTGCAGCTAAAAGTGTGAAGGATACCAAACTATGATGATAATAAACACCACATAGAATGATGTTGCTACCTCCCTGCAGCATCCTGCAGCCTACGCAAACGACTAGGCACACCAGGTCAGCTACCCACACACAATCACCGCGTTGGTCCTTATTCCATGCCCACTCTTTGGGCTCAGAAGCAAATGATTATGACCAAAGATGCCACAAAAGAAGTCGAATTGAAACTGAGAAATATATTAACGGTGAAGGTAGTTGCCTCGGAGGAACAGAAGTAGCTGGATGATGCGTTGTAAGGAGGAAGGGCCAAATGTATATTAGAACCATGCTCATTTTCAGCCCCAAAAGCCGCCCGGTGGATTCAATCCTGCTTGGTATGTGATGGTGGCAGAAAAGTTACAAGCATCAAAATGAACTTGCGAGCGTCCTCAACGTCTTTCTCCAGATGGCTTCTCACTTGCCTGTCACGGACAACCATCTGCTCAGAATTTGGATCTAGGATCGTCAGCAGCTTCTTTGTCAATGTTTCGGGAATAACCTTTGTGGACACAAGGATATGATCCCCAATATACAAGAAACTGCACAGACTAGAACCCAGATGTAAATGGATGATTGATTGCTCTGCGCTTCCAGCAGCATAGGCCCCCAGCAGGCTGAGTAGATCAGTATCATGATCATTGCATTGAGCGGAGCCACATCTCCTGCCTTGTCACACTCTTACTGAGAAGCAAGATGATTAAGACAAGAGATGCAGCAACGCTGTTGCGTTGCAGTAAAAGAACACCTCGTATCGTTCAGAGAAGCCATCATGAAGGATAGGGTCACCAGCATGATGGCCATCCTCGTTTAGTGTCCAAAAACCCCTGGTGGTGTTAATCCAGCATTGTAGTCACACTAACTGCTAGGACTCCAAGCAGTACCAGATATTTACGCGTCCCCACAGAGCTCAAACTCAACATTGGTGCTGGATCCAGAGCCACTGGGTGACGAATTCCTGCTGGATGATCCATTGGTGGAATCCTGCCTGGTGCTGCCATTACCCATGCTAA